>VZTU01017675.1:16410-161181 GCA_013400835.1 Zapornia atra | reverse complement strand
GGGGGGAGCAGGAAGCGCAGGCATTTCAGCGCAGAGGCGCTGAGCCTCAGCTGCAGGCTTGCAGGAGGGGGGTTTCGCAATCCCTGCGCTCCTCGGGAAGGTGTCATTCGTGGGGAAAAAGCAGCCAAGGGAGAGTGTCTTCTGCAAGGGGGAGTTTGGAAAGTAGCTGGCAAAGGAATGGAAAAGCAAAACACTTCCAATAAAATAAAGGCAAGCCCAAGACAAGCCCCCAAAGCCGGGAGGAATTGATACTGTTTTCTGAAATGTTGCATTGATGTCATGCTTAGCTTGGGCTTTTTTTTCGACCACCCCCCTCCCCCCCCTCCCTTTTTGGCATCTGTCAGGAGAGTTGCATTTCAGGATGGATGGGAGGTCTGTGCCAGGCAAGGAAAGAGGTTGGGAGAAAGATGGGGAGAGGGAGAGATTGAGAGAGAGAGAGAGAAAGGTTTCCTGACACTGCTCAGCTGGAGTTTATTGGGTTTCATGCTCTTGGTGTTCAGAGAAACGTTTAGATCCTGAGTGTAAGAAAAACAAACAAACACAAAAAGCAGAGAGCCTGCAACGTAGTTGTGCTCCAGAGTTGCAGCGTCTCATTAGCACAGTGGCCTTTAAGACTGCAAAACGGAGTGGCCTGTTTGTCCTTGCCAGGCTCACCCAGACAGCCTTTTAATGGAGGCACCCGCGGGACAAAAAGAGGGGAAGCACATGGAGCGAGAAGAGCAGTCCTGGACCTTTCCTCAGTGGTGGTGGACAGGACAAGCTTGGTAGCTGAGCTCACGTAAATGGGTGGACAAAGCAAAAGAGGTGATTGTGTAGAGAAGGGGAGGCTGAGCTGTTGAGCTGCTCCGGGCAAAGAAACGTTATTTTGGTTTGATTCAAATTGCTGATTTTCCAGCATAAGATCTTCTTTTTTTAACTTGAGAAATCTGTTTTCAAACTAGCCCTGCATTTTGCATTTGAAGGAAATCTGAAAGGCGAGAGCATGCGAAAAGCTCGCTGATAGCAGTTTTGCAGAAGGCAGCAAAGGAAGAACATTTCTGTAGAGCAGCAGCAAAGACTGGGAGAGAAAGGCACAGTAAAATCACGCACTTCCAGGTAGAGAGCCAGGTTTCTCAAGGAGGCTCTCTTCAGTACCTGGTCAACAGGTTCCCTAGGAATAGTAATAATTTCCTTTATCGCTTCGTATTAGTACATAGTCATTAAAAATCCTAATAAAAATAGAGCCAGCAATTTTTTACATGTCAAAGTTTTGCAAATGGCTTCAAGAAGCCTCTCCTACAATGCATTTATATTTAGTGCAAATAATTAATTTTTTACCTGGAGAAAAAGCCCCACACCAATGTGATCAACTCTAATACAAAGAGAATGAACACTGTGACTGAAGAATTAGAGAGAAAATTATTATTATTTTGGAGATGGCTGACTTTTTTCATACCTGTGCAGAGAAAAGCTTAATGTGCTTTTAAAAGATGTTATGTCTGTTGGCTTTAAATAGGACACAAAAAAATACAAAGATTGTGTGCTGTCAACTTCCAGGTTGCCTTTCATTTGAATATATTTGTATTGGGCTTCCAAGATTTAAAAAAAAAAATAATAAAATACTGGCACATTTTCATAGTTTCTGGTCTTTTAAAACATTTTTCTAAAGCTGGTGCAGAATAACTAGATTGTGGATCTAGGTTGTTCTGTCCTTTTTGGTCAATGTGCTCAGTGGCTTAAATAGATGTACAGCGGGTGAGAAATCATTTTGCATTTTTTTGCTAGTCGGCAGATGCAGAGCATATTTTGTCAGGCTTATTTAAATATTGAGAAATAAAAGTCTTGAAGATTTTACAACCTGGCTGCCTTTAATAGGAGCGGTTGGAGCCCCTGTCTTGCGCAAAATGTATGTTTCTTTGCAGAACAAAGGGTTGTCTTGTGGCATATTTGACAATAATTATGACTTAGAGGAGTGTGCGCTCGTAGAAGTAGTACAAATTATTGATATCGGTTACCGACTTGAGCTGACATCTCTTCAGCAGCTCTTCCCAGGGTTGGGCTTGCTGCTTAGCAAATCCTTGCCCTTAAAAAAACCACTTCGTACAAGACTTTTGCTTCTCTTCCACATTTCCTACCTGGATTGCTTCGCGCTCTTTGTTGTTTGTTGATGGAAAATACATTCCAAAATAAACTTTGCTGGCTTTTTGACTTGCTTCGCAAGCCTGCCTTGGTGCCCCCGGCTGCAAGTGACGGGTGTTGACGACTAGGGGGAGCTCATAGCCTGTATCATGGCCGTGCCGGCTCCGGCCCCGCCGGCGCGGCTGCTGGGATGCTCTGCCCTACCCTCGGAAAGAGCAGCCACGGCTCAGACAGTTGACGTTTGCTGCAAAATGTTTTCACTGTAAAGTTGTAGTATTGATTTTCATGCGAAGATCTATGTAGCGCTAGCTGAGAGGGGCTACGGGCGAGACAAATCTATTTTTAGCAAGATCACAGCTGATTAATTGACTTGGGCGGGCAGGAGTTTTTAATTAAAATTAGTTTTTATTCTGTGCCTTTTTATTGTCAATGTACAGCTTTTAAATTCTCAATTTGCTGCTGTCAGATAGCGATCGGGGTAAAGACACCTGTACATGGGTGAGTCTCTGTGCATGGTGTGTGTGTGGGGAAAACCCCATCGAGACCGTTTGTCTGTTCCAGTGGATGTAAAACACAGAGCGAGGAAGCTGGAGTTCTAGGAGAAGGTGCGTACAGTGATAAAGCAGACATACACGTATGTAATTTGGCGCTGATTACATGTCCGAAAGCCACATGTATCCCAGCCGAGAGGATTAGATAGTTTGTCGTACTTTGATCCTCTGGTCCTCATGGCAAAATATCTGCAGTTCCTGCAAATGAAAATAAGCGGCTTTTTTCCTCACAAAAACGTGCCTGTCATGTAGAAGTTGCTGAGGAGCAGCTCACAGGCTGCTCTGCTGGGCTCGTGCTGTTCTCTGCTGCAGTCAGCTTGCGTGCGGTGGACAGATTTGAGCGGGACGCTTTCTAGCCCAAACATATAATTTCGTGGCATACACACGGGAAGCCTTGATCAGTGGGTCTTTATTTCACCCAACCTGAGAAATTCATCAAATTGTGGTATTGTTAACACAGTACGAGCATCTTCTTATTTTTAGGGTGCAATATGTGGATGGAGGTTATCCTGTGGCAGGAAAGTGTGCTTTATTCTAACCTGAAAGAGAAGTAAATTAGGTCAGACAAAAGATCAGGGCTGTCATCAGCTGTACAAAACCCCTTCACTCTTGGGTAGAGAGGGCCAGCAATTTATCTGATGATTTCTCTACTTCATTTAATGTTTGAATCGAGATTGTTGGAAGCATATAGACAGCAGCCAGCTCGTTTAACAGACCGGTAAGCTGAAGAGCACAGTGCCCAGGCTGCTGATGATGCTAGTATTCCCCAGCCATGGGGAAAACCTTTCCTTCTCCCTTCCAGAAACCTCAAACTTCGCTGATTGTGGCTTTCCTTCCATTCCATGACTGTTAACTTTTACCAAGAAAAACAATGAACCCCCCCTCTCCTCCTCCCCACTGCCTCTGCCCACCCAGCGCATGCACACGCACAGTCCCCTTCTTCCCTCTGCCTCCCACCCATCCCACTCCCACAGGACAAAGCCCCATGCAAAGTTGTCCCCTCAGAGACTTGCTACCCCAAAATGGCTCTCTGCCGCCTTGCCAGAGCATTTCGTTCTTTCTGGTTGCAGTTTGGTTTCTCCAGGGTGGTGTTGCAGTTGTTGGTTGAATTTGGTCTCCCCTCGGTAGCCTCCAGAGAAAGCACAGAGAAAAATAAATGGGGGGCTGGGGGTTACTGCCTGCTTTAAAGTTAGTGATACTGTAAAAGTGCTCAGTGAAGCATCAGCAGTGGCTATAGATGCATTTATATATATGTATCTTTTTAACGAGGGAGGGAAAAGACATCAATAACTGTGTGCATTGACAAATGTGTGATTCATTCAGCTGCTCTTACTACAGCATGTCCCTCTTTCGTGTTTATTTACTTTCTTAAAATGTTTTTGGGCAGGCTGCGCACCGTTCCTCGGCACCCACGGTTGCAGCCTCAGAAGCAGCTGTGTGTTCAGCTCCTGAACATCAGCTAAATTTGCTCACTGTCTGCCCTCTCAAAGAGCTGTTGCTTCCTCGGTACTGTAGACCCTTGCTGGAGCTTTAAGTAGCAGCTTCTTTTTTCTTTTTTTCATATTTTTTTTCCAAAGGATATATATAAAAAATGCCTAAAGCAGGCTATTCAAAAACAAATTAAAGCAGAGGGACACACTTCATGCGTTGCAGGCACGCGCCAGTAGAAGGGGGTTAGAAGAATATCATCATTTTACTGGCAAAACTGACACCAGATCGGGGATTTGATTAATGGTGCAGCATTCACAGGGACTTAGTTCTGTATTTTTGACATACGCAAGTCTTTTGTGTAGTTGCCTCAGTGCAAGAAATTCCTTTTTTTTTTTTCCTGGAGCAGCTGATAATTTGTGTGTGTGCTGGATATGCCCAAGGTACTTTCCAAAGACTAAGCACTAGACAGCACAGTGTAAAAAAGGAATCCAAAGTTAAGGGAGAGGAAAAAAACACACTGGTTTACTTAACTTTTTTATGACCCCTTTTACTAAGCCACTGGAAGAAGCCATAAATTCGCTGAATGTTATAATGAGTATGCTTCAATGAGAGTAAAAAAAAAAAAAAGAGGCTTAAGAAAATTGTATATGAGCAACAGTGTGCTGTACACAATTGAGAAACACAGCCTCTTTTGAGCCTGACGTTTCAGAGAGGAACAGAGCTGATGTGTGTTTAAAACATGTTCAAAACTAATTACTTAATTTTGATCATGGCTTTTAAATTCTTGGGTAAGAATCTGTGCTTCCAGCATCCCTTTTTACGCCAGTTTAAAAGCCTGTTCCCAAATACTTCTCCCTTTGTGGCACGAGCGCTCCTTTCTCTCCTTGGTTGTCGTTTACTTTTAAATAAAACAAACGCATGCACTGAGGAACAAAGAATGTTTTATGTCACATCATCACATCCCATTTTATCTGTGGAGATTTACAGCTTCTGCAGTCTATAGACTAGCCTATGCATTTTACTCTCTCGAAAGCAGTAAATATTTTTCTTTATGGACGTGTAGGTTACTTAAAAGGAGAAACGCCACTCCCTTCTTTAAGAATGTACCTAGTTTCTGACGAAGTAACATCTGACAAGTGTTGGAGATTCGTGCGGACCCTTGGAGGTTCTTGGCTTTTGTTCTGTTGGGTCCGGCGTGGTTACTGGGGTGTTTTCCTTCTTTTCCCTAAACCCCGATGCCTCGCCCGGCTCTTTTGTGGCGGTGCTCGGGCTTGCTCCGTCTCAGGTGCGTGTACACGGGGTTTAGCTGCCGTCTCAGAGACTCGGGCTACTTCTGCAGCAGGCGCCTGACGTCGCAGGACAGCCCTCTAACTCACGGCGGTGCGCGGGGCTCGCTCAGTGCCGGAGAGGAACGGGTTATTCCCCTCACCCTCCCTCCGCCGCCCGGTCCCTCTCCCCTCGCCGTCGGTCGGTATCCAGCGGTGGAGGGAGTGGGGGTGGGGGGTGGCTCGGCAGGCGGTGCCGGGGCGGTGGGCTCCGTCCCACCGCTGCGGACAGGTGTCGGTGGCCAACCTTCCGCATCGTGCTGCCCGTCCGGCGGCCGTGCTGTGGCTCGGCAGCTGCGCCGGGGCGGAGAGGTTCGCNGCGGCGGGCCCCTGCGTGTCTGGGGCTTCCTCATCAAGCTGCCTCTTTCGGCCAACTCGGCCTCCGACTCTCAGGATAAAAAAAAAAAAAATACTGCAAACAACTGGTTTTCAGCCCTCAGAGAAATTAAAACATCCTCAGATAAGCGGTGCCTAGTACCGCTGAGAGTGATGCTGATGCAATGAGTAGGCATAAGCTCAACTCTGCACCTTGCAGCTGCAGGGAGCTGCGGGGAGGCTCTGGAAACAGGTTATTGATAAACTTCGACGGCAAGGAGCCGTGTCGCCCGCTTTGAGCAGCGTTAGTCTTTGTGCAGTGAGGATCCTGACACCGATCTCGGCGATAACCCAGCCAGAGAACGTGTGATCTGAGCTATTTCCGTTAAGCATGTTGATGTTACAGTAAATGTGACATGTGGGTGTTGATTGAAGGGACATTATTTTCAGGCCTGCTTTGGGCCAACACCCTGAAGAGCAAGTCACTTCTTTGTGCTCGCTCCCCAGCTAGGCTGAGCTCTTTCTGGATGTGCCTTCAAGACATCAGCGACCGTGTAGAGAAGGGCACACTTGGCACGCTGCAGCACGCTTGCGGGTGGCTTCCTGTGCCTGGGTGCCGGGAGCTGTGACCCATGGTCAGCTCAGCTTGTCCCAGAGATGGGTGGCCCCCCAGGTGGACGGAAGGGCGGGCAGTGGCTGCGGTGCAGAGACAGGCAGGGCAACCAGTAGCACCTCTGCAGAAAAGGCACTGGCACTGCTCACCTTAACCGCCCCATAATTGATCTGTGCAGAAACTGACTGCGGAGGGGAGGTTTGACATGCATAGCTTTGGCCCGGCATCAAACCGTTCCCTCTTCCCCCTTTCTCTGCCTCCTTTTGATACTGTGGGATGGGAAAAATACAGAAGATAACAGGTTGGCAACTTAACAGATCTTTGAGATCCCTCCTTACCTTGGCTCTGCAGTGCAATGTAAAGGCAAGAGAACAAGTAAGTGCTGCCTGGACCCAGCCCCAGCCGAACCCCGTCAACAGCCATCCATGGTTCTGTCCTTTTAGGCCTTGGAAATGATTTTTAGTAACAGTCTTTTTCACTATTAATGGGTACGTTTTTGAGACATCTGACAGGCAGAAAGTAGTTAGCATGTGCATTCATTTTAATATTGGGCATGAGAGTATTGTTTGCATGAGGCACATATGCTCTAATGATGTCACCATGCTGAAGTAGGAGCACTGGTGGCTTTGTGACAGTGCCTTTATGGAATTAAGGAGCTTGTCCACTGTATTTTGGTATGGTAGGCAGCCAGGGAGCTTGGAGATCCTGCTTAGAGTCCAGCTAGCAAGTGCAATTCTTTTCAAAGTACGGCAAATGATTTAGAGTGTCTGGATGCATTAATTCCATGAAGCCACCCAGTAACAACAGTGTCACTCACGTCCCCATAGATCGCCTGTTCCCGACTTCCCGGCCTCCCTTTGCAGGCAATGCCAAGGCAGTCCTCTTCGGAGGAATCTCTGGGTGCAGGGAAAATGCCGGGCACACCTAAACACACCTGGAAGGACCAGGGCACAAGTCCTGGCTGGAAACAGCTCATTTGCATTTATTTTTTTTCCCTTTTCCCATGTAAGGGTGATGAGACGTTTTCCATTCTCCTTTTTTGAGTGGCTTGATTTCTCCTTCTTAAAAAAAATTGAAATTAACTTTCAATAAATGCCCATGAGGAAACACCCTCCTGCCCCCAAACCCAGCTAGCAACAAACAGTAATAAAACCACAGAGTTAAATTCAAATAATGCGAAGCGACTCATTTGAAACCCACAGACACAAGTGGAGTCAGAACTTTAGATTGAGACTGGCCTAAATTGCCCCGTTGGTATTAAAGGACACCTTAAACAGCCTAAGATCTTGGCTGTTGTATTAACCAGGCATGACCCGATACGTTAGGGGCTGGACTTGCAGGCTTTTTTCTCTTTCCCTTTGTGGGTTTTAAATCTCTCCTGTAATGTTACTTGAATCTAGGTTTTTAATGGCTTAATTGAGTTGTCAATAGGAAGCCTTTTTTTTTTTTTATTCCAAGTTAAAAAAAAAAAAAGCAAATTGACATGGATAAAATGGCATTTGAAGATCTATTCAGTATTTTGTTTTTCATTCTTTTCCGTCTGTTTTCCACATCCCGAATAAGGGGATGTAATATAGCTTCCGCATTGTTGGATGTACGGCTGGTCTCATACTTGATGATTTATTAAGCTCAAATCAGAAATAGAGGCGAGTAAAAAAAAAAAACCAACCCAGTGTTTTGATAGTTTGAAACCCAATTACTACTGATCACGAGGGCTCAGCGTACCAAGAAAACGAAAAGCTGATTTTCGGTAATGTGACGACTGCCAAAATATGAAGGAATACCAGATGTTATTTTAAAAAAGTGCCATTGCGGAGCCCTTGGAAAGAGAGAGTGAGCGAGTGTAAGTGAATAGGCATATGTGGATTTAACTAATATTCAAATGAAGTGTGGAACTGAAAAGAAAGAATTCACAACAGTTTAGCTGTTTAAACCCCCTTCGTGTTTCCACAGGCGCCCGGTCAGGACTCTTATCAAATGCAGCAGTTTTGCTACGTTTTCTGAAGAGCACAATTTAAATCGCAGGCAAAAAAGAAAAATAATCCTCACATCAAAAAGATAATAAAGTTGAGATATATGCCGTTCTTTATATTTGTTATATGTATATAAATGTCAAAACTCAGCCCTTGTAATTTGAGAGACAGGCTTTAATCTGAAGGCTTTATGGGAATGTTAGGTGAAACCAGTAACCAGAATTTTCCTCCTCTGCTACCTTTTCTCCTTACAACCCTTGGTTCAGATCCTGTTTTCCTGTTGTCTTTTCCAGCTCTTTGTCCCATCTCCTGCGTGTGTATCTGCATGCCTGTGTGCCTCTGTGTGTGTGTGGTACGACTGGTGGGGTGGGTTTTTTTTTAATATTTTGACACTCTGCTCCCCCTTAATAGGAATTCTTCCTGGAAATAGTGCGTACATTTCTAAAGGGCCCTTTTCACAGTCCTTTTCTTTTGGCTCTAAAATGATGTATATGTAATTGGTAATTAAAGGTGCAAGCTCTCTTCAATATAAACAATATTGCTCAATGTTAGATCATTAAAGGCAACCGCAGCACTAAATAATTACCTTTTGCATCGTGACACACTGTTTGCGGGCATCCGCTCCCTTCCCAGCGGTCCCCATTCAGCACAGGGTTATGGTTACATTTTCACTAAGGCGAGGAGAGGCATCTTTTCATGATATAAATCGGTGAATTAATTACATAGTATTGTCTACAAACTACTTTTAAACTTAGATTAAGGGGAAAAAGGTAATTACGGTTTTGAGAACGAGCATTGTGCTGCATATTTGGTAAGCTTGGCTTGAGTTAGCAAACTGAAGTCTTCCAGTGCCCATCATCAGCTCCAGCAGGACAATCCATGCTCAGGCACTTCTCTGGGGTCCCAGTCCTTCCCCAGCTGCGTCTGCTGCTGCTCTCTGCTTTGCTGTTAGTGAGCTCTGATGCAACTTGTAATACAGCTGGTAGATACACGAATCAATTATTTATTCTGGAAAGCAAAAACAGGGGCAATTCTTTTTCTAAACTGCTTTTTTCAAGTCTCAGCCATTTTTATTGCCAGGTAACATTTTACCTTATACCTCTTGTCCTTTTCCTGTGAGGTTTTTTTTTTGGTTTTTTTGTTTGTTCGTTTGTGGTGTGGGGTTTTTTTGTATGTTTTTGTTGGGTTGTGTTTTTTTGCAATTTGTTGAAGAATGGGACAAAACTCCTTTGAGACCAGAAGGAGAACCCAGATCTGGATTATAATTATACATCTGTTTATCTTGGTCTCACTTCTTTGAGATGTTTGTGTGACTTGCTTTCCCCAGGAAATCCATAAGCAAACCGCTTGGACTAATAGAGAATATTTTTCCTCCTATTCCTTTAATCCTGATTCGATTAGAGGTCTCACTCACTGATTTACATACTGCTAGTTTTTCTGTTTTGTTCAGCCCAAATCCTATAGTCCTTGCAGAGGCAAAATAGCCCTAGGCAAAAGTCAGTGGAAATTTTGCCCAACTGAAGACCAAGGTTTGTATGATTTGGCAGTTACATGGCAGAACAAGAGAAAACAGACCAAAAAACCACATTTTGCCCCAGAAATGGATTGTGATCCATAATTATTTTATAATGTAAGAATTATATTCTAAATACCTATTAAAATGCACTGTTTTATTAATTGTGAAATGAGAAGCTACTTATTTCTTAGAAACTGATGCAGGTCACTCAGAAATGTTTTCCCAGTCTTTGGGGGTAATGGTATGAAGTCTATCAGGTCCGTGGGCAAGATTTAAACAAAAAAGCTTTTATTAACCTATATAGCAACTGCAGGGGTATTTGACGTCAGGAAAATTAGCAGAAGATTTCAGGCTCAGCCCATACTCCAGTATGTTATATTCTCTTTCCCACTGTACACACTTTTGAAACCCCTCAACTTCTTGTGAGACCATATCCTGCTTACCTTACTCTGCAAATAGTCTGCTGTAATTTCATGTTAACGGGTGGTAATTTAACTTTGCTGATGTGTTTGGAATGGGACAAGGTGGTACGAATTTTGTATGCCACGGGGAGCTTGATCCTGCTTGTCTGGAGCACGCAAGCTTTCCCCTTCTCTCTGAAATAGGAGGAGGAGAGGTTCGGGTGATAAGCTTTGCTGGATGGGGCCTTGGCCAGATGTCTGGGAGACACGGTGGGAATGAGAAGATGGGATAAAAAGAGAGGAACTATTTCAGAAAGCGACTCAGGGCTCAAATGTTTGCAAAATGGCTCTTTACTGATATCCTTGCAGTGCTGGCAGCAGTGGGAAGGAGCTGTCAGGAAAGCTATGCCAGGTCAGCCTTTCCATTTTGTTTCAGGCAGGCTTGGTTGCAAAATATATTGAAATCATTCTGGGAGAGTGGAAAATCTGAAAAATAGAAGAAAGATCTAATCAGGCTTGGATTCTTTGGGGGGGTGGAGGGTGTGGGGTGTGGAGGGGAGGCTGGGCCTCTCACGGAATATCCTTCAGAGTCTGTGAACATTCAAAACAATCTCTTTCTTTTTTCCCCTCGTCCCTTTCCTCCTTCTTTCTCCTTGTCCATGTAAAGCAGAGGCTGACCATGTGGAACCGGCACTCGCCGACGAGGATGAGAGCCTGGCAATAGCAGAGCCGGGTGGCATCAGCATCGCCGCAGGCGGGACAGACCCCGACTTACTAACCTGTGGACAGTGTCAGATGAACTTCCCGCTGGGAGACATCTTGGTTTTTATAGAGCACAAGAGAAAACAGTGCAATGGCACTGGTGGTGCCTGCTATGAAAAGAGCATGGATAAGAGCAGCCCTCCCCCCTCCTCACGCGCCGAGCTCAGGAAAGTGTCAGAGCCAGTGGAAATCGGGATCCAAGTCACACCCGATGAAGAAGACCGTCTTCTCACGCCTACAAAAGGAATTTGCCCCAAGCAGGAGAACATTGCAGGTACAGCATGTTTTACACTCAATCAACTGCCTAGGTAATCTTTTAACGAGAGCCCTCTAGAAAGTGCCATGAAACAGAGGCTTCAGTAACAGGTCTTTATAGGAGCCATCAGTCTAGAGGATCCGCACAGCTACACTGGGCTCAGCAAGGTGGTCCACCCCACGTTCAATTCAGTGTAGGTATCTGTAGCCTCACAGTTCCCTGGGAGAGCCAAGGGCCAGCCTCTACATGTAAGAAGAAGCAGAAAGTTGGGGTCAGAAACCATTTCAGGAGTGTCTTTAAGCAGGTAGCACTGTTGGAGGGATAGGGGACTGAGGTGAGATGCTGAGTTCAGCCCAGTTCAGATACCCTTTGTCACATGCAGACCCACAGGGAAGGACCAAATCCCAACCCCACTGAAGCCAGTGGAAAAATTCTCTTCCCACTGACTACAGTGGGAAGAAGATTTGGTTGTGAGGGCTAAAGTAGGGCTTCATTAAGTCCTTGCTTGTTCTTTCTTTTGGGATAGATGTCAGTAGATGTCCAGCTCTGCATTGCAGCCTGTGCCTGGGTCTCTGCAGATGGCTGGAGTTGGGTGGGTGACACCTCCATTCATGTGTGCACCCCAAATGGGGCTTCTGAATGAGGAGACAAGAACACAGGCTAGCACGGGTGAGCAAATTGGAGGCCTTCCTTTTTTTAAAAACTCGTATGTTGTGCAGTTCACATTTACTTAGCGGCACTCCCTGTCTCAGAGCTGGGCAGGTGGGAGATGGTATCCACCTAGGCGAGCTGCTGTGCAGCGGTTCCTGCAGAGCGCCCGGCGTGGGGCCACTTCCGTCATGCAAGGCGCTTCTCCCCTCTGCGGCCATGTGCTCCTCTGCAGAGGTGAAAAGAAGGCTCTGCTCCCTGCTAGCGCATGGGGGTTTTATGTTACACGGCAGGATCTCCCTCTAACAAGCATTTTTTATTCAAATTTTATTCCATATTAAGACCAGTGCCAAATTGTCATTGCTACCACTGTCCCTATTTCTATAGGAATTGTCCCATGAGATTAGATCTGACGATCCAGGATCCTGCTTGTAGTAGAGATGCTCCCATGAGGGCATCCCCAATAGACCTGTGAGAGTCTCCTATCTTTACAATTGAAGCTTAGGAGATTCCTAAAAGCTTTGGAGGTCTCCGAGCCAGTTCCCAGGATCTCTGGTAGGCTTGCCCATCATATCAATGAGGGTGTAGGCTTCGAACTGCTGCAGTCTTCAGATCTCTAGATGATGTGCCTCTTAGGAGAGGGCATTTACCACCTGTGTACTACCTTATTGTCTTCTAGGAATCTTTTATGGTTACAGTCACCATCTGAGCATGGGGCAGTTGGTAGCCTTGGGGGCTTTAGCAGTGGCAGCCTGCACTGTGGTGGTGTAAGCAGCCCCACTGTAAGACCTGACCTGGTCCTTTCTCCATCCTTTTTCAGCTTTCCTCATCCTTCTGTAGTTGTGAATGCATTTCTTAGCAGGGGTGACTACCTCATGGTGTGGTAGCTTTGAGGGCTAGATTTCCTTCCCAGTTGCTGGGAGCTGAAGAGTATTCAGGACCTTCTCCACCAGTCTGCTGAAGGCCTCCTGAATGGTGCTGAGTGCTCTTGATAGCTGTTGACCTCTGTGCTTACTAATCTGTGCTTAAGTTCAGCCCATAGTGAAATACCACAGTGGCTACACCCAGCGCAGAGGGTGCTGTCCCATCCCATTGAGGGGTCAGCCTCAATATAACTAACGCTTTTGCCGTGCAGAAGACCTGCTGGGAGAGGGGCTGAAGGGGATGTTCACATATGGAAAAGGCATAGAAAAAAAGATATTTAAAAGCCAATCTGGAGCACCTAATCTCTTTCAGACTAAACTGAGTATCAAATGAAAATATGTAGGAAAGATTTTGAATTGAGAAAAATAAAAGGGTTTATCATTTGATTGGCATTTTCTCAGCAGTGCACGGAGATAGGGACATCCACGAAATAGTGCAGTAATAATGCTTTCTCAATTAGGAGCCCAGCTCTGAGATAAAAAGGTGCAGTGTCCTTCCATATTTTTTTTAATAGCAGCGGATAGTTTTCAATAGTAGGATAAAAGCCTCACATTACAGCCATGGAGGGTAGCCATGAAAAACCCACAGAAGTCATTCACTGGAAAGGCTTTAGTGGGATATACCAAACCCCTTATTTATATTTCAATAGAAAGGCTTTCTGCATTAGCCAAGAAAATCAGAATCTGCATTTAACATTAAAGGTATTTCCCAGTGAGCGGCTGTAGAGCATTGTTGTTAGATTTGTTAAAAAAAGAGACTAAATACGATTTCATAAAAGGGAAACTTAATCTCTAAGGCAGCTTTCTCCCACCCCGCCGCCCCCTCCCTTTATTTTTTTATTTTTTTGGTAATAATGCAACTGCCTACAGTATTTTTACTTTATATGTGACGAAAGATATTCTTAGCCTTTCTGTACTGCGACAGGAAGAATGAATTTCTTTATTCCACCAAGAAATATGTAAAATAATCCCTTAGAAGTATGGGGAGATATGTTTGTTCAAAGCATTTAAAATGTTATTTTAATCAAAGGCACAAAACACTCTACATGCTGTGTCAGCTAAAGGAGACCATTACATTTTAACAGCAAATCATGCTCTTTTTCCCCTTCCTAGCCAGCCCCCTCCCACTTTGAAACTAACTTTTTTATTAAATAAAAAGGCGAAAAAGATTAAAGAACAAAAAAAAAACCTTCAGTGGCTCAAATGCATAAAGTAATTTAATATGGTGGAAGCATTAATTATTTTAGCTTAATTGAATTCTGAGGACTGCAGTAGTTGCATTTTTGTAGACAAGCTCTGTTTATTATTTCTTTGTGTAGATTAACAGTAAAGGAAACATAGATAACTTTCAGTTATTTATTGTAAAATAAATGTGTCAATTCATGTGTAAAGCAAGCTGTTCAAAGATAATTGAGTCTTTATATTTGAAGAGGGAAACCAGAAATCACCCACTCGCCACTCTGGCTCCGTGAAATATGCTGCCACCGCTGCTGCCCTCAAATAGGTTTCAGCTCTTCTCCTTGATCTTGTGTTATTTTTGTAGACCTTTTTATTTGGTTGAAATGATTTGTGCGGCCTTCTGCAGTGTGACTTAGCTGCCGAACCTTCAAGCTTCCCATGGCTGAGTGTAGTGAGGCTACGCGAAGTGCTGAGCTTGGCTCTGCCGTTGCACCTCTCCTCCATCTGGGCGTGAGGATGTCGGGATGCAGCACCACGTGTAATGTTCACCTGACGTGGGGTGCTCTGGAATCCTCAGGTCTTCCCTTCTCTCTCTCTGCCTTTCTTTTTTTCTGGGGAACTCTGCTTGTTCTGTTCACTGAATGCCTCTTGACCATGTAACTGACCTTGGAAGGAGGATGCTTGGAAGGAGGCAGGTAGAGCTCCGGAGCCTACAAGACATGCAATACAGATCTCCAACTGGCACTTCTAGATATCACTAGAGACAAAGGCAACTTTGCCTTCAAATCAGCTTTTGAAGACCTTCTGATAATGAACTCTATCATCTTTCCCTAACTGGTAACTTGCAAATCCATACTTTTCAAGGTGCATTCACTTAGTTACCACTGTCCATAAGGTGTGTGGTAGCATGTTAGCTGGCACTGGGAGGACGTGACTTTCTTAGGAGGTGTTTCTTCTATAATGTCCTTTGGGGTTTTTATTTTTTTGATTTGGGTTTTTTTTTTGTTTGGGTTTTTTTTTTTCCCCTTAAAATTGACTGACCTGTCTGAAAATCAGTTCTGCCTCCTATACAGAGGGTGTGATAGTATTGAACAGATATACCAGATTGTAGCACAGCAAAACACCACCAGGCTAAAGGGGTGGCTAGGAGTTATCAGTCACTACTTCTTTCACTTCACCGCTGGCAGGTATTTTGGAAAAAAATAGACGGCCTCTGTATTTTATATATCTTTTTTTCTTTCATATTTATCAGATCTTGGGCATAACCAGGTGACGTGTCCTGGATGAATAAGGCCCTGGGTGGTGGCTCCCACTGTCTTTTAACTGATGGTATCTCCTGTCCTCTTCATGGTCCTGCTGGGCTCATAGGCCACCAGGATGTTTTTCAGTACAGCTCTCTGAACCAATCCAGATTAAAGAAAAAGTACCAGTCGGCTTGTTTTTAACCCTAGTTGGCTTCAGAGAACCACGGAAGAGAGGAGGGAGCCTCAGTGGGGCAGGCACCACTTGGACCAGACTTTCTCCAGCTTCATTCTCTGGTCTGCATGCTCCGGTTAGCTTACCCTCACAAACAGAAAACCACTCCAGAAGCAGAGGTTCATTAAGACAGTGTAGTTGATTTCTGCAAAGACGGTGCTAGCAAAGGGGAGGGGGTTGATTGGAATTCCTTGTTCATCCTGTCCCGGCCGCCAGTGCTGGGCTCCATACATTATGTACTTGAACTAGATGTGCATCGTGAAAAAAGGCTCCCTGTCAGAGGGAGGATTTAACTGCAACCCCTGCTCCATGAATGTTCATTTCAGGCTTTTGAATGGTAAAACTGCCAGTGAGAGAAACTAAATAACTCGCATGTGCTGGAAACCAGAGATAAACACCGCCGCAGGTTGCCATGAAATAGGCTATTTGATATATTTAGAATTGTTATTTTTCTCCAAATTAAGATTAGTTAAATCCATGTGTGTTGTGTGAGTGATTGTTAACTCAATGGCATGGATTATCCTTTTTTCAAATCATGACAGCTAATTATTATTGCTGTCTACCCTGAGACATTCACTTACAATGTACCATTATGGACCTGCGCACCAATATTAACTGTAGGACTCAGACAGTCATCATGATGCTTTCACATGTGATGGGAGGAAAACATGAGCTGGTGGTGGTGATGTCAGGCAGGTTGGGAAGAGGTGTCCTGCCCAGCATTGAGTGGGCACGGAGCTTGAGGACCATCCCTCCTGAGGCCACTATGGCACTGGGTCCTGCTGCCAGCACCTCCCAGAGCGGTGAGTCTTCCAGAAGTGACTTGTCACAGTCTCAGGTCAGGAATAACACTTAGGATAAGAAGAAGAGTCTTCCAGAAGTGTGTGGTAACAGTGCCTGAGAAACTTGGGTTGTAGTTGCAATACTCTTTTTGAAGCTTTTCCAGGCTTGTTTCTCCCGTTGTGTCTGCCAGGGTTTCCCTGAACATAGAGGAGTTACCTGGCCTCCTCCTCTACTGCTTCACCAGGTATTTTGCAACCTGTTTTGCTAATTGGTGTTGCTGAGCAGTAGGGGGGGGAGGGGGTGGGGATGGTGCACACACAGAAGGTGTTAACCGCAGCTCCCTTAAGAGCAGGGTTAACGAGCAAGCCTCCTGCCCTGGGGACCTCGGCTGAGGTCCTGGCTTGGGTTGTGGGGAGAAAAACAAGCCGGCTGATCTCAGCCAGAGCCCAGCTTGTGCCCGAGGCAGGGCAGGGGCATGTCAGGGGAGCCTGGCTCTCCTCCAGGGATGGGCACCCCCAGCCCACATGAGGGGCCTGCAGTGGCAGCTGCCCATCCCTGGCTTGCTGTGGCTTCTTGCATGATGAAGGGCTGCTGAAACAAGGATGGCTTACAGTTTTAAGGCTGTTGGTGAGGCTAGGTGGAGGCTTCCCAGGTGATGTGGTCCTCCTTTATGGGATCCTTAGGGATGCTGGTGCAGAGGGTGCCTGGTGGTGGCTTGGCTGCCCCCCTGTCCTTGGTGTGCCCCCCAGTAGGCAGTAAGAGACGGCAGGGCTGAGGTTGCTTGGTGCTGCACAGCATCTCTCGCCAAGGCATGGTAAGCATGCTGCTAATCCCCGCAAAAGTTAAAGGCGAGAAACCTCCTGATTATGAAACCCTTTCTTCCCCTCATGCGAGCTCACTTGCACCCGTGTGGTGTGGCTCAAGTGCTCTCTGCTCAGCCCCTGCCCTGGGGGCCACCGGCTGCCCTTTCCCTGCCACCATCTCAGCTTGCCCCCACTCATGTCCTGCCTGAGGTCTGGCCCCGCCAGACACAGAGGCTTTCCTGGCATCCCTGCAAGTCAAGTGTTAAATTAATCACATAAAGTTTTAAAAGTAGACTAAACCCCCTAAAAGCTACTGAGGAATATTATGCCCTTGATTCTCCCTGCCCATTTTAGTTTCCTCTTTTCTTCCTTTCACTATCCTGTTTTTCAGTTATTTTCTGTGCCCTGCATGTAGTTAGCAGGACTCCCCAAGCCCAGAAAGGCAGGTGTCAGTGCTGGAGGAGCGGCAGGGGTCCAGCATGCCCCGCTCCACCCTGGTTTCACCTGGGGTAACTCTCCTGAAACTGGCAGTGCCATGCCAGATCGATTGGGCAGCGCATGTGGGGACCTGTCCCTGAATGCATGTGGTGCCGAACTGCGAACAGGAGCTTGCTGCTGTTATTTTCTCTCTAATCTCTTTTAGTTATAGTCATCTTCAGTTTTACGTGTGACAGCGCTTGGTAAAACCTTTTCGACAGAAGTGCCATTTTGTGGGCTGACGAGAGGGGATTTAAGAAGGTCATTCAGTACGCGTGGCCAGCGTCTTCTCACTCCGGGGTGGATGCATATCGGGAGTCACTCTTTAAGAACAAAACTTGCTTGTTTGCGCCAACTTGGCACTGCCGTTACCCTCTTTTAATTCAGTGGAAGGACTCTGGATTTACTCAGAGGTAGGGCCCAGTCAAAATGTCACAAAACAAAGTGGGGCTTTTGCCTTTATTTGGGCCCTCTTGTGAAATTACTTGGGCCACGTGTGGGAGAACAGAAACCGTGTGTTTCTCTTATTATTAACATGGAAAGATTTGTAGATTTTTTTTAGACAACACTAATGGTAGATGATGAAAAGGCACTGGTCAGCCAGTCATTACTCATTTTTCTTGACAACTTTGCTAGCAACTGTTAAGAGCAATGTAAAAGTAGTGTCCAACCATCCTATGGACTGCCTTGGCACTTGTATAAACATGACTAATAGTGGTGGGCTGGTGCTTGGTGGATTATTGACTGCAAGTCAGGAGTTTGTGTGCATTCACTGGGGAATTTTGCACTGGGAGTTAGCAGAAGGAAAGCCCGTTGAATGGAAGTACTATAAAGCAGAAAAGCTCCCACATTGATAGAAACAAGTTGCTGTTCCTCTCTGATGGTGAATAAATACATAATGGCGCAGAAATGATTCCTTAGCTTCAGCAGGACAGAAGTGCTGCTATAGCATCAGGCTGCCTCCCTTCATGTCTTTTCCATAGGTTGTTTTTCTTTCACAGCCCGTGTTTGAACTGTGCTGCCTATACACACAGTGACCAAATCGGCTGTGACTTAAAGGTTGAACCTTTCTAGGGTTTTTTGGAGGTTTGAACATTTTTCTATCATAACTGTAGAAAAAAAAGACCTGTGAAGTAATCATACTTTTTGTACAAGAAAGGCTTGGATTTCTGTGTCATGTCACATAACTTCAAAGGGCATAGATTTGGGGCTGAGTTTCAGTGCTGGCTTTGGTGGCTGATTGGGAAGATGGGAGCCCAGAGGGTGAGAAACAGAGGAGAGAGGCCAGGTGTAGAAATAAAACTTCTTTCCTCAGCGGATAACCCTGAAAAGCCCAGAGAAACTGGGTAGCTCTCAGCCTGGGAGATGTGCACGCTCGCTCCAACAAGAGCATAATTTTCAGCATGTTTCCTTCTCCCCATTCCCTCTCACCCTCCAAATGGTAATTGGTGGGCTGTGCAGTAGAAAATGTTATAAAAAAAAAAAAAAAAAGAAAGAAGAAGAAAATGTGGGTGGGTGGGGTATCTAGGGATTTGGTGTCTAAGCTCAGGAGTTAAGCCGGAAATCCCAGAGATGTAATGAAAACAAAACGGACTTTTCACTCGCGCTGTGGCATTCTGGCAGTGAGAACGCTTTCGTGAGCCAATGTTTTCATTGTAGGTTTTCTCGAGAGAAGTAGTGGAAACGAATCGTTAACCCCTTAACAGGAACGAATGTGGTTGCTGCAGCGGGGAGAGGCGAGCCGTCTTGGCTCCTAGTTGCCATGTTGGAGAGCTTGGGGGTGTGTGTATGGTTGTGTGTAGTGGGGAAGGTGGGCTAGATACCACTTGTAAGGAGTTTAATAATCTTAATGGCAGATGTGAAGTGGTTGCTTAGCGGTTGTTGTTTTTTCCTCTTTGCATGTATGCCTTTGCAGAAAGATTCGGGTGCGATCAGCACAAACCACTGTTAAGCCCAACAGCTCTTAAACTCACTCTTTCTTCTGGCATTTGATAGCGTATTTCTTGAGCAAGAAAAGGGGGATGCTGCTTGTCAGTCCCTCGGCAGGGTCGTAAAAGCTGTAGATGGAAAAGACCTACCAAGTAGTAGATCCCAGTTTTCTCCAAAAGTGGAAGTACAGGATGCATGTCTGTCGCAGGCATGTTACGTGTATAGCTTTAAATGTCCAGCAGCCTTGGACAGGGTTCAGCTTTGCAGGAGTAAACCCCTTCATTAAAAACAAGAGAGTTTGGGGAGGAAGGGAGGTGGGAGTGTTTAATCTAATTTACCTTAATAGCCACTTTTGGTGAAGAGATTATGTATCCCTGTCCTCTGTTCTCTGATTAGGCTGCATTTTACTTCAGTATTTTACTTCACCGTTTGATCATGGCTGGCACTTACTGTATATCTCTCCATTCTCTCATTAGGGTATTATATCTACATGTATTTTTGCAAGTGGTATAGAGCATCAGTCCCCCCTGCTCTAGCTAAAGAGCATCTCATATACCCTTCAGCATCTCGGAAGAGCAATTAAAATCATTATACACCTCCTTCCAGCTGCCCTAGATCCTCCGGTCCAGCCCTTGCATGCAGGTTGCGGGACTCTGGGTGCTGTGCAGACTTTGGACGTAATTGCATAGCTGCTGCAAGGGGCTGTGTTTCTGAGGCTGACCTTGCTCAACCCGTCTGGCCTCTGAATAGATGTTTGCCTTCTTTCTTCCCACTTTGACAGCTTCCCCCTCCGCACTCCAGCCCCTCACCCTGCCGCAGCCCACTCCTTGGCTGCTCACGCTGGGAAAGCACCACGGCGGCAAGGTATTTGTGACTGAGACTGCCTTGGTAATGAACAGAGGCTGAGGAGAGCGTTGGTTCTCCCGCATGCCCCTGTTTGAACAGGGGGAAAATTAGAAGGGGAGAGATGTTGCTGAATAAATGATGGTTCTGCGTGTTTTTTATACCATGCTGCTTTCGTAATGGTCATTTAAACAAGGTGGAGTGGTGGGGTAGAAGAGAACAAGAGGGGGCTGAAGACAGAGATCAGACAGCCCTCTTCTTCTTTTAAGACATTTATTATTTTCAGAGTCAAACCTGTAGCCAGATAATGTAACTGTAAAAGTCTCCTTTGAATTATTGGAGAGGAGCTCTGAAGTCTTCTATTATAGCTGATGTACTTGAGTGCAGGCAAAATTCAGACTTGAATTTAGGACCTACTTGTTTTATTTTCTTTATTAAACCAACTCCCAGCTCATTTTTTTCCTTTCAATACTGGCTTTTCGTTTCCCGCTTTCTAGAGCGCTCTATTACTAGCTCATAAAAAGAGGTAGAAACTGAAGGGAAGTTTCCTGAGCAAGAAGGAATTTTTTTTTTCTTTTTTTCTTTTTCCTTCTTTTTCCTCCCCCTATGGCTTGGCCTGGAGCCAACCTGTCTTTCAACAAGTAGAGAGCCATTCCAAGTTGAAATTTATAGAGCAGAGTCCAGGTTCAAGGGCTGAAGCCCGCCAACAGCTCCAGCCTCTTTGTTACTGATTAATTCTGCAAGCGGTTCAGCTGGTTTGCTCACTTCTGCCTGCTTTTCACAGTACTGCAGCACTTCCGAGCCGGCTGCTGCTGCTTCCCCCTCCCCTGCTTTTCAGCAGCGCTTTCCCCCCTCCTTTCACTGTAGAGCAAGCCCCCAAATTCATATTAACCCCATGAATTCCAAGCTGCACCACGTTGGCTTTAGGGCAAAATAATTTTTTAAAAAAATTCCTTTCCCTCTGCTTTTCCCCTCCTTTTCTTTCCCCTACAGCTAATTTTAAATGTCTGGAGCTTCCCATTTCACTTCAGCTCATATTAAACAATTGCTTCTTGGCATCGTATGGAACCCAAGTTCCCAGGTTTTAATTAGTTTACTGAAACACATGCAGTGGGGCAAAATAGTTTCTTTCAGCTTTACCTGCGAAGGATGTTTCCTGTCTCAGCAAGGGGGTTTCCCTTGCAGAGGGATTTGAAAGGCACAAGTTTTCAAGTGGTCTCAATATGGGGCCTCACAGGATCAAGTGTGGGAGGTGAGGGGGAGAAACAGCAGGAAGAAGAAAAAGGAGGAGAAAAAAACCCCCAACCCAAAACAAAAAAGAGCTTGGGAAAGTACCTTGAAATGAGGATGGTCCCAATCCTGCAACAAGCTGGATGTCAAAGCGTAACCTTATTGACGTCAGTGGGGATTTTGCCATTGGCTTTAGCAAAGGCAGGATTTCATCCTTAGCCTGCGCCAAGCTGCAGGTACGCCAACGGTCCTCTCGCAGTCGGCGGGATTACTGATGTGCAGAAAGTTAAGCATGTCTGTAAGCGTTGGCAGGATTAAGATCTGTGCCGGTATTTTCAGACCGAGTGAAATGCATGTGGGAGGTTTTTAAAGAAGAAAGTGCATGGGAGTTTTTAAAAAAAGGAGAGTATAGCCTAGCCTGCCATTTTTAAGTGCCTTGGGGAAAAACCTGGGTTGCTATTAAAAATATCGGAGGACTAATGTGTTACTAATTGTGACACAATTAACTTCTTAAAAGTATGCAATTGTGAGTCCCAAGAAAATAAAAATACGGAGATGAATAGCTAGAAATTTAGGCCTGTGTTTCAGGTTAAACATTTCTTTTTTAATTAACCAGAACTAAAAGCAAGCCTAGAGGTTCACTTTACCGTGCATCTCGGTTACTCTGCTCTTAGAAGTCTACTTTTGAGTAGGTTATTCAAAGAATTCAAAAAGGACAACAAAGGAAAGAGGCTCAAACCTGGTAGCTGTCTGAGACCCCTATATGTGGCTTTACCACAGAGCTCTTAAATTCTTGTTTAAACATTTCTCCAGAGCTGTTACTCAGAAATAAAAATATGTGCTCTTTGTCTACAGCAGATTGAAAGTTTACCTTTAATCTGAAAGCTTCTCAAATCTAGTGTCGGAAACATGCCTCTATTTTATGGTATTATGAAACAGGTCTGGAGAAGAAACAATATATTTAACTAAGAGAGAACAAGATAGAGTTTGTGGGTTCCTTTCTTTAATGGTTTATAACCAGAGACCTTTTCTGTGTCTTCGAAACTTTGTGCACACGAGTGGCCAGCACATGTAAACCACACTTTGAAATTGAACAGTTAACCTTAAAAAGTATTAAGTTCA
Source organism: Zapornia atra (assembly GCA_013400835.1). Taxonomy (NCBI): domain Eukaryota; kingdom Metazoa; phylum Chordata; class Aves; order Gruiformes; family Rallidae; genus Zapornia; species Zapornia atra. The sequence goes on along the minus strand of VZTU01017675.1, from coordinate 138,507 downwards.
GCAAAATGGAACTCTTTGGTTTTTTTTTTTAAAGTCTACAGGCAGTTCTCCATAATGATCTGGCAGATAAATCTAAAGTGGGGTTTTTTTCTGTCCAAAACATGGAGATTTTCAGCAGCAGCAAACTGCAGCATACCCGATCTCTGAGAAGGCTCTCTCACATCTGCCTCTGACTGTGTGCTGATTCCCTGGGGTCCCATTTATAACAATCTAACAAGATAGAATCTGCCTTTGAGTATCAGTAAATATGGCTAAAGATCACAAAACTCTACTCATAATTGTTCAAGACTAAAAGGCAGAATATAGTGTTTAATTAATGTTTATGGTACAGGGCCTTTTTGCAGAAAGAAGTTAAACTAGTAGCCCCCCAACCCCCCTTAAAAAACCCCTGAGCTCCCACTCCAGCCCCCTCAGGCTCCACTGAAGGATTCTGTCCTCACTGTGCAAAGTTCATCGTTTAGGATGACGCACTTTATTTTTGTTTTTTGAAGCTGATGGAGTATACCTGATCAGAGCTGTTTCTTGAAAGGCATGCACAAGGGAGGTTTCTGTTAGCAGTGCTAGAAAACAGAAGCGAAGGCCATCTTTGCTGGCCACTAGAAGCCCCCATCCCTCAGGTCCGGGGGCTTTGCCAATGCATTGTCTTGGATGGGCCTCATCCTTACCATGTCTGCTCTGTGGGGGAGGAAAAACACCCTCAATCCTCAATGCTCCCTGCCTGACAATTAACAATCATTAGAAATATTTTAGCAGGGGGAGGTTATGGATGCAGTGGTGTCTGTCAGAGACCCCTGACAGAGACACCTGCTTGTTTTGGAAGGACTGATGAGCTGGATTGATGAGGGCCCTGTTTGTGCTGGAGCCTTGGGGCTACTCAGGCTAGGGTTTGTGCCGCACGACTGGCAGCTTACAGCAGGCGTTACCTAGGTGAGGTGGTACACAGGTTGTCCATACTCCTTCTGCGGGAAGCTTGGGAACTCCTATTGTTTTTGCTGTTGGGAGACTTCCCTGATGTCTGGAAAGGTTTATTTTTTTGAGCAATAGTGGGTGGAGGATACAGTACAGATGGATCTGTTTCTCTTTCATTAGCTCTTTTAAGACGCTTGTTTAAATGTGCTCGCTTTGCTTTTCAAATTGTAAATGTCAGTGTTTCAAATATCACTGTTCACAAAAAGCAACAAACACACCCCACCCCCCACCAAAAAATAGATCTTGAAAAAAACCCAGGTCAGGACTTTGTTAAAAAGCTGGCCTAGAAATGGCAAAGGTGAACCTGGACATGCACAAAACGGTTAAGATGCAGGGAAGAGTTGGCATAGTACTTTACATTCAGAGCTGGTCCCTCTCGGAGCTTGTGCCAGGGTAGAGCCCAGAGCAGGTCTTGTGGGGCGGAGCGGTGGCCAGCAAGTGGGGTGGGTGCTGCTGAGGGTGCCCAGGGAATGTGCTGAGCAGGTGGCTGTGACTTTTGCAGTGAAAAGCCAGTGTTTTCGAGAACAAGGGAAGGGTACAGAGAGAAAACCTGGGAGGGCAGATGTGTATATGCTCCAACCGCGTTTGTTTCTTAGTGAAGAAAGAGTGTGGCCTTTGGGGTGAGATACTAACTGGGATGCACAGAGCACCATGTGAGCAGAAATTCCACCCAGCGTGCCATCACAGAACAACCTTGGCACTTCCAAAATCACACTCGAATACTTCTGTTTCCCACCCTGCTGTCCCCACACTTCTCTGAGCCCTGGCTCTGTGAGGGCGGTGGTGAGCAAAGTCTAAACCCAGTCCCTCCTAACCCTTCTCTAGGGCAGGTCTTTGTGGTTTGATGGGTAAAGCGCAGGAGGCCACCTTTGTTCTGGGAGTGGAGCAAGTCCAGGAATTTTTAGTGCTCGTTTCTGTCAGTTTTAACCCTCCCATCCCTTTGCCAGCGCCAGCTTTAAACTGCCCACAGGAGATATGCAGATAGGCACTCTCGTTTCTCAGATGAGGCAGAAAAGATGTGAATGGCTTGATTTTCCAAAGTGCCTGACTGCGTCCGGCGGGAGCTCAGGGCAGCCTGCCGTGCTCAGCACCGCTCTGGATGAGACTGCAAGTGCTACCATCCAAAATGACAGCAGGGAGTGGGTGATGGCAGCGGGGCTGTGGCCAGGAGAGCCTGCCCTCTGGTTCACCGCTCACAGCCCTACCCTTTTGTGCGTGCATTGATATTTTTGAACAAGCCCAAATCCCTGCGGGTCGCTGTGCTGCTAGCAAGTTCCCACCCCCCTCCCCAAACTCCTCGGCAAAAGGGCTAGATGAAACAAATTTGAAATCACAGGCAGGGCACCGGGGAGGACAGTGATCTCACCCATCCCCTCTCACAGCCCGCATGCTGACAGTGAGGATAGATGGAGTATGGGAGGCTTCTCGGAGCCTCGGCAGCATTGCCACTGCGGGCACAGTGCCAGAAGATGGCTTCTGCCTCGTAATTGAATAAGGTTCTAAGGAAATTTCACTTGCAAGCATGCGATGAGGCCCTTCCTGCATTGGGAGATGGGAGCCCTGCAGCTCGGCGCCTCGGGCGAGACCCCGTCCGAGTTTGGCTGCGTCGGGATGAAGCTAGGTGCCCTCGTTGTCACAGTTTGTGCTGGGACTCCTCTGGGCTGGGTGCTGAGGAAGAAGAGGATGCAGAGGGGAGGAAGAAAAGGAAAGATCTGTGACAAAATCATGCAACACCCACGTAAATATTGTTTGTATGAATTGGGTCCTTCATCTTTTGTTAGCAGCAGCTTGTTAATTAACAGCAGATTAGTGCTGCTTTCTTCTGACACATGAATATATTTTGGGCTAGAAAATACTTGTACTCAATAAAACTGTGTGACTGAACAATTCAGAAAGTACCAGTGGAGCGCCGTAATGGATTCCCTTTTCATCCCCTCCCCCCCGCCTCCTCCTCCTCCTGCTCTAAATGCAAGCAGATTTCTGCAGTCTAGTGCAGAAGAGACATGTTAAACACAGCTAAATAAATCATGTTTACTCTTGGCGTTCTTGGTAGTGAAAAATCTGTTGGCTGTTTTTTACTTCCTTATTTCTCAGCATTTGCTTCCTACCTGTTTTTGAGCCTGTGCCCAGAAATAGTAGTTTTGTCAAACGAGTGGATTATGCCAAACAGCAGTTCCCTCTGCCAAGGAAGCTGCTGGATCGCAAAACCCGGTGACTTCTTTCTTAGAGTGACACTGAGATTCTCTCCCTTCCTCACCGCTCCCCCCCCCGCCCCCCCCATATTGGGGTATAAAATAAAAAGTATTAAAATCTGGAGAAGGAGAAAATGTAACCAGATCCTGGCAGTTTAAGAGCCCGGATTAAGGAAAGTTTAACTTCTGTTCCAGAAGCCCTCCTTTAAGCTGTTTGTGGAGGTGAAAGCGCTGGAGATAGATAGCAATAATAGGAACCAGACATTTTCCCCTTCTCGTTATCATTCCTTGTCCCATTCCCCCTCCACAAACGGGTCTCGGTTTTGTTTCAGCATTGTTGGCTTTGGATTTTTTTTTCCTTCTACAGAGAGATTTACAGCTGGAAAGGAGAGGTAACTAAGCCTTTATTTTAAACAAGTTGGTTTGTGAGCTCTGCTGTTGCAGGCAGCAGGTAAACGCTGGTTTTGGGGTCAAATTCTGCTCCTGACCCTGTGCTCCTGTGCAGCCCCATAAACTTCTTGCTTCGGTGAGGGCTGCTGAAGGGGCTGAGCTCCCTGTGCGAGGTGGGGCGAATGTAGACGTGACAAAGCCTCGCACCGCTATATGTGCACGTATATATCTATATATCTACATGTGGCACATCTGCTGTTGTCAGCAGAGCTGGTTTGCTTGGAGAGGAGTGTAGCCCACAAGGTAACTAACTCCATTTTGAGGCAAATGAGTATTTAGCGCTCCCCTTTGACCTCAGGTGGCAACTTTTTAGCCTCGACCCATCCTCCTTGCTGCTGTTTCCCAGATGTCAGTGATCCCAGATGTGACTGTAACACGGATTACGAGCCTGGTGGACTCTCCCTGTTTGGTTTTAAAATTAGAAAAAAGATCCTTTTTCCCATCAGAGCTTTGCATGTATTTACACTTTGATCACATTGGAAGGGCCTTATCCTGTCTCCAGAGGAGCTTTAGTTCTGCTTTCAGTGGTAACAGGGATCTGGCCCGTGCTGAATATTAGCATTTTAATGGCTTACTTAAAACCCCATCGCTGGTACACTCACAGGGCTCCCTGCACGAGGACAAGTCCAGCTCTGGGATTTTGCAAAGCGATGTTGCAGGCTGCTATGCTTGCTGAAAGAGAGGAGCGGGGACGGCCCATTTGTCATAGATTATTAGTACTGTCAATAATAACACGTCTCCAGAAGCCAAATTAATTCCTTCTTCCACTTTACTAAGTCCAAGAAATGCCAGATCAGTTTCAGAACAGGGGAAAAAATAAACAGAATCAAAGTTTGTATGTTATGATTCCTCTGAATTTCTGGTGGGAATACTCTGCGATAGAAATGATATTTCCACAGAGGCTTTGGCTGCCAGTTTGCTTAATTACATTAAATAGTGGTATAAACCTCGGCAGAACATAAACCTCTGTTACAGCCAGTCATTAGAATATTGAATCATAAGGAATAATGATACCAGTGCTAAGGTGTTATAACAGTCTTTATTATATTAGTGATTGAAGTGTTTTTTAAAAAATAAGGTTTGTTGTAGCGGTTTAGGTGTGCATGCATATTTTCTCTGATCACCTATTAAGAGACTGAAGACTGGATTTGAATTTATTACAGGGAAATAAAAGGCTTGCTTAGAGGAAGAACTACTAGATCACTGCTTATGGTTTTACAATTTGATTCCGCCTGTCCTTAAGGGAGGTTCATAATGCTTACTACGGAAATGCCATCTACATCTAGAAAATTAGGTTTAAAAGGACTACTTTGTTGAAGCTAATTACAGGCTAGTTCAGTTTTTTGGTTGGTGGCATTTTAGAGATTTTGCATGTAATGCAAGAGGCTACAGAATGATTTGGTTAGGCTGTGATACACGGCAATAAGCTGCCGTTCGAGTATATTGACATTTGCATCAGAATCAAAACAAAAATGCACTAGCCTTTATTTTATTGGGGTGGTAGGTACAAATTTAATATTACGCCCTCATCCTGACCATGAATGTTTGAAGGGATTCTTTTGCTTCACCTTGATTTGTACAGTATCTCTGTTTTGTTCTCGTTTTGTTTTCTCTGGTTTTGTTGGTTTTTTGTTTGATTGCTTGGTGGGGTTTTTTTATTTTGAATACACTTTCCTAAGTAATCAACTTGAGCTTCCATTTCAAGCAGACCTGATAGTAAAAAGCTTTCTGGTGTCTTACACTTTTATCTAGTGGAGAAAGATGCTATTCAGTACAAATAAATGGGTGAATTGAGAGTTACGGGGGAATCTGGTCCAGAAAAATGTACCTCAGAAAAAAATGTTGTGTATGCAGAATGGCTCTTAGTTCCTTGTAGTTGGCTTTGCTCTTCGTTTTGTGTCACACTGAAATGAGAAAGGGGTTGTTTTTATGCTGTGCTTGTGTTTTACCTCTCGGTGTAGGGTTCAGTTATCCTGTTCTAATTAGTGCTAGTGACTCGCCAAATTCTGCTTGAATCCAAGTCTTTGGGTGAAACTTTTCGTTGTGCTATTTAGCAGCAGGATTGGCTGCAGGTTTGCAAGGTTTGCAACATGCTTCCTTGTGCAAATGAAACATCGGTTTATTATTTCGCTTTTCTAACTTAGAGTCTAAGTTAGATTCCTGGTTTCTGGTTTATTTGCTTGCTTTCTTTCATTATTTAAAAGCCAGTTAATTTTCTAGCTTCTTTTTCATTCAGAGAGTGTTATTTAGTCAGTTGTGCTGGTGGCCAGTAAATCGAGGACTGAAGCTTTAGATCCTCAGGGTTCCCCTCGTTTGGTGGATTGCTTTACCATCTCCAGTTGATTGCCCCGCTCATTTAATTTGACAGATTCAGTTATCAGACTTGGGCCTGCTTGTACACACACAGCTGGATTGGTTTCCCCCCGAGACATCCAAAACTCCAGGGGAATCCTCATTTTAAAAACCTCTGTTGCTTTCCCCTCTCCGTGATCGCTTGCTCTGCTTTGCTTAAGTTTGCTTGGTGTTAGTGAAATACTCTGTGGAGTGTGAGCGTGCTCCATGCACAAAGCAAAATTTGCAAATTAGAAACGTGTGTAAATGGGACACCCCACCTGCCCCCCAACACTGTTATATTACTTGATGCATTGCATGCATTCACACTAGGCAGGTAGAGTATTTTTCACATTAAAATTCAGCACTTCTAAAGTGCCTACACTTACATTGCTTTTGGCAAGGGGTGAGCCAAAAAAGCAGGAGCTGTGATTCTCTCCCAAAGCTAATTGTGTCTGTATATTAAGTTTGTCCATCTGTGCTTTGCAGGGATATCGACATCACCTGATGGTCCTCCTTCGCATTTCCAGAAGTGAAACAGTTAACAGTGCTGCTGCTTAATATGTTGCTGTTACAGAGTCTTTTTAGTTTCCAGGACATTTAATGAAATCAGGTGGATGTCATTAGCTGATTTTCACAGATGGGGAGACTGAGGCACAGAGGGGCAGGGTGACTTCATCCGCCTCTCTTTCCCCAAGTTCCCTCCCCTTCCAAGAACTGTTTTTGTTACCAAACAGCTGAAGAGCTGCTGAAGCCTAATTCCACCAGTCTTTTTTTTTTTTAGCTTTGGTGTGGGATAGGGAAAAAAAAACCCTACATTAGTAGAAGGCAAAGTTTGGAGCTTACTTACTCGAGCAAATCCTGTTGTCTTTTCTAACGGCTGTATTCTGCCTGAGGCTGCGTGTGCAGTGCAGCGTCTGCAGGTGTTCGAAGGGCTCCTACGGAGTGACCAAGGCAGATGTGAAGTCCACTGCTGCTCCCAACTCCTGGCTATCTGGGGCTCTCCCCTGGTCACTTCACTGCCTTCATTTTAGCCTCTTGACCATGCTCTTGTAGTCAAGCCCTCAGATTATTTGTAGTGGTATTCTCTCTCTGGCTGCTGGTGTATTTTATTTCGCCCTTTGGAAATGGCTCTTTCCATCCACTGAGTTCCTTTTTTAATTGCAGGGCGTGTTAAATTGCTGCAGTCATCCATTGCAGTGCATATATGTTTCAGTTGCATCAATAATATTTGCTGGTGTATAGAAATACTCATGGTATAATCCGGACTAAAAATTTTAATCCCCACAAGGATTTTTACAACCATTGAAACTCCCCACGACTTAATTACAAGAGTTGGGGAACAAACTTTGGAAAATTGATGAACTGTTTATTGTCAACCCTTTATGCCTTGAGAAACAAGCTCCACAAATCAGGGTGATTATTGTTATTTGTTAGTTTATTGCGGTAGCTTCTGGACATTACAGCTTGGTTCAGGGCATCATTGTGTTAGCTGCTCTGTACCCACGGAACAAGAGCTGGGCTCTGCTTGGAAATATTTTGGGACTGAGCACACCAGACGGGCACAGGGTGGGACGGGGAATATTGAGCTCCGGGAAGGGAGGTACTGTAGCCTGGGTGGCTTGTGGCCTGGGGTGTGCACCCCAGCACCCTTCCCAGCTCAGAGCCCTGTCTGCAAGAGCACCCTCCTGACATGAGAAAATGCTCTGGTTCTCTATGTTATATTACATATGTTGATAATTCTGTATTTACTTATCCCTTATGATGTTTTAGCCCCAGTCTTTGCCTCCTCTTGCTCCTGGTTGCTGTCATAGCAGAGGGATATGGTCCTCTTGGGGCAAAGCCCTGTGTCGGTGGGGTGGGGAGAGAGCACGGCAGGAGGAAGCGATAAATGCAGCCTTGGGGTAGGTGTGAGTTCTTTTTCTTGTGTGTTTAGTGGGGGTGAGCCAAGTTGTTTTAGTTTTTCCCTTAGCTTTGTGTTCAAAGCACAGACAAGGGGCCAGGAGCAGCTTGGGTGAGCATCAAGAGGGGGACGGGTGGTCCTGCAGGAGCCTCTGCAGGAACCCAGAGGGTAGGGATGCTGCTGGTGCTGCCATGAGGCACTTGAACATTCCAGCAAGCTTCCCACCCCGGCCCTCAAGCAGGTCCAGTGATAACCCACACCCCCATTTCCTAAAAGAGGGGCTTTGGCACTGCATAAGCAGTCTTGCAGGTGTAGTGTGGGCTGCTTCTGGGGATCCACATGGTCTCTTGGGTAAGTAAAAATCTCCACAGCCTGCCCTCAGTGTCTGAGCCTAGAAAATGCCATGCACAAATATGTGGACAGCCTAAAATGTGAATTTTAACACAGTAAGAAGAGTTGCATGCTCAAAACAGGATATTTAGATACATTAGGATATTTATTAACCACACGGGGTGTTCCAAGCTCAGTTTATTTATCTTTGTAAAGTGCTTCCAGATCTTTGCGTGGAATGCACTAGAGAAATGAAAGGCATATTATTATTATTGTTATTATTGTTGTTGTTATTATTATTATTATTATTATTATTACAGCATCTAACTACTGACAGGCAACCACAGCTGCACGCTCAATTCAAGCCACTTAAATTTAGGGCTGATTTTTACAATATTGACTCTTAATACTTTTTCCTATTGACTACATATGCTGAAATGTGCGTTCACCTGCCCTGCTCAAGTATCATTATTCTCCAGAAACATGTAAATGGGATTCTTTTAAAGAAAGGAAGAAAATGTGGCATAAATATTAAGTATTTACATGTATATGGTAGAACTTAACTTTTTTTCAAGAAGGGCTTCAACGCAACCAACTGCATGAGCTGGTAGTTACTTATCTGAAATTAAAATAGAAAATACATTGATGAAAATAAAGCCAAAGAATCTCATAGACAAAGGATAACATTTACAGTGTTCAAGGGTCTGACACAAGCTACAAACAGCCCAGGAAATGGAGAGCTGAGTTTCACAGCCAAGCATTTTAATCAGTACGGTTGTGCACAGCCACTGCTGCATGTGTGTTATGTAATATCACACTTCACCCGCCCACACACACCTAGAGACAACAGGCATCTTCGAAAGGTCTTGGCATTATTCAGGGGAAAGACTCCCAGCAATACCCTTGCATGGTGTTTAACCTTATCTTTACTTACATTTAGGCATTTCTTTTTTGTTTTTCTCTCCTTCCCTTAACCCTCCTTTCCGCCTCCCCCTTCCCCTCCCCTCTCCCCCCCCGTCTTTTCTTTCCTGTGGTACATCAATAGCGGGTATTTTTGTATCTACAAAAATGGAGCAGATATGGGTTGAAAAATCCCATTAGCTCCATGATGTGTTTTCATGGCAGCTCTGAAGGTTCTGGTCATGGCCGTTTTGTGCATTTTGTAACATTGTCTTCATGATGTTATTATTACAATTTTTTTTTTTTTAAAGTTGAAATGTTCCATTCTGAAGACACCAGGTAATTATTAAATGGTACCTAGACTATGCTTTCTTTAGATTTTAAAATAGGAAATAATTAACCAAAGGTTTTAAAGATCTGCAGAAAAGCCAAACAGGCCTGTGAAACCCCAGGATCTAATAACAAAGAAGGTGAGTCGGTTTTCCAGTGCCCTAAGAGTTTGAAGACATCCTTATTCTGGCTTTTGAGTAACAGAAAGAGCTCAGCTACACTCCATTCTTGTACAAGGTAGCTCTGAAGTTAACTGTTTTTCTGAAAAAGACAAAAAAAAGGGATGTTGCTGGCTGCTAATTAGATGTATTTTAACTGCAAAGTCATTTTAGCAGCTAATATTGTTATTATGTGCTTCAGTGTGAATCCTTAGTGAAGCTATTAAACTGTGAGAGCCTGAACTTATCAGACGTTTTGTAATGTGGCTGGATTTTTGTATCCTTGTTCAGAAACCTGTGGGGAGTGGAGGACCTTTCTGGCTCAGACACGGGAAACACATTTCTTACCCATTACCAGGGTGGGCAGCTGAGACCTCCTTGAACCCTCCTTTCGCACTTTTTTTTCCCGTTTCCTTTTTTTCCCCGTCAGTAATATTTCTTTTTTCTGTTGCACTCCGTCACTCCTCTTCCAGACAGTGGTCAAGCCCCATTGTGCACCCTCTAGCCAAGGAAAGGGATTTAACGGCAGGGACCGGTCTTGGTTATTTTGGAATACTTTTGATTCCTGCCTGTTGTATACAACAAGTTGTTGGTTCTCAGTAGCTGGAAGGCACTCAGCATCAGGCAGGCTCCTGCTTTTGAAAAGCAATAGCCCACGGCAGACCGTGGACTTAGCCATCATTTTCCTATTGGTTTCTCACCCAGGATTCTTACTTTGTAATTGCTGGATTGGATTTCTCAGGGTTTGGATATTTCCCCCATCTTACAGCATTGGTTGCTTTTATTCTCCTTTGCGCTCTAAAACAAAGTGACTGATACAATATCCAAACTGATGAAAAAGAAGGGGATTTTTTCCCCCTTTATTTGCTCAGATTTGAATTGGGTTATCTGCCTATCTTGTTTATGAAATTTTGTGCTGTCTTTTCTGCACAGACTGTGACTCCCAAATCTTCCACAGCTCCATTTCCATATTCCTGCGTGCTTGTTCTTTGTTAATCACTTGGCAAGCGCTTATTTGAATATTAAAAATTTCTTTAATCATCAAAGGCAGGAGCACAGCTTCATGAATATTCATATTTTTTTCCTCCTCAGACTGGATTCTAGTTCATTACCCTGCAGTAAAGCCAAACAGTCATCAATCGCGCTCATTACAGCCGCTGGCGTTTTGATTGGCTGCCTGCTGCTGGTAGCCCGCGTCCCCCATCCTCCCGCTCTCCTCCATGAGCTGTTGTGTACCTGCCAACAACAACAAAAAAAAATATATCAACAATGCAAGAATAAATTTCTCCGGTTGAAAAACAACTTTGCAAACTTGTCAAACACTCCTCGTCACTTTTTTTTTTTTTTTGGTTTTACACCAAAAAAAAAAAAAATTAGAAGGGAGAAACTTGAGCTTTAGAGATGAATATTTGTCAAGAGAGTTGACGTAAGTTTCATTTGCATAATGACTTTGTACTTCTGCATTAATAAAATTTGCATATGAAGCCATGTTAATTACTCCTGATCATGCTTTTTGCATTCATGCATAGTAATTTTCTCCGACTTGTGAGAATTAATGTCTTGGCATGGGGGGAGGAAGGGGGGGAGTTGGGGTACTGTCAAATTTCTGTGCCAATGCCCCTCACTCACACTCTTTCTCCTTCTTGCTCACCACGTCGCAGTTCTTGATCTATGACTCATTTATGCATTATCATTCGAAATTCTTGGGAGAAAGAAATGTATCAATTCAAAGGGAATCCTTGTCTGCCAAAAAAAAAAAAATCCCGGAGCAAAATATAACAAGAAATCCCTTTCCTGCCCTCCTCCTTCTTTCCCCAGTGCAGCCTTTCTGTTTCCAGCTCAAGCAAAGTTTTAGTCTTAGCATCCTAACTCCATGTGGGGGAACTGCTCCAAAACCGCTGTGTGTGTGCTGGGGGGAGAGGTAAAGGCTGGTGTACAGGTGTGTCTGGCTGAGCGCCGGGCTCCGTGCCTGCGTGTGTATAATAGCATGTCTGCCTATACCCCTGAGTCCTTCTGTATTTCCTGGGGGATGCTGCGTGTCCCTGGCACTTGCAGGGCATGCATGCATTGCTCTGCTAGTTGCTGTTGGAAATGTCTGTGCAACTGTGTCTCTGTATGCTCTGTGTGTGTATGTGCATGTACATGTGTGTATGTGCATGGTCACTTCATCATGTTTGGTGCCTGTGAAAAAAAACACAGTGGAAAGAGTATCAGGTTGGAAGAGTCCATATGAGAGGGTGTAATGCAGATGAGACAACTTGTTTTAGGAAAAGCTTGGAAAAAAATCTGTTGGAAAGACTAGCGAATAGATCTGTCTTTCACTTTTGGATGTGTCTGTTCAAAGCTTCTGCAGTGGTATATGTAAAATCCATCTCAGAACATCTGCAGTACTCTCTCTGAACATGACGGGCACAGGGCAGGACGAGGCTGCAGCCTGCACTCTGAATTTTTAGCTGTACACTGTTTGAACAGATGTTTTTATTGAAAGAGAATTTTTTAATAATGGAGCTAAGCTTTAGTGTCTAACCAGCTATTGATTGATTTTCCATCACCAGACAGGCACAGAGACACACAGAGAAAAACTTGGTTCATGCCCTATTAAGTGGCTTTCGTGTCTGCCTGTACACCTGACTGTCTGCCTGTGCACAGATACACACCCAAGCACCCACCCAGGCGAGCACACAACACCCCTGGGGACGCACCAGCTATGCAGCTATGTGTGTCTGCATTTACACTCCAAACGAGATGTAAAGGAAGATTTCTTAAATGAAGATCGGGTCTCCTGGTCTGAACCATGCTGAGGTGGGACACTGTGAATGTCTCTTGCAGCTCCATCTTTGTGCATTGCTCAGGGACTTTTCTGCAGATGTGCCAGAGGAGTGTAGTGTTTTACATATACCGTATCATATGGCCAGTCATGCCTAGGCTCAGGGAGAGGGACAACAAAAGGATGTAATTTATGCCTTGATTGTGGCTTTTGTCATGTTCATCTAGGCTCTTATGCTCATTTCCATTTTCTGGGGTCATGTCCAATTTACCTTATTTTCTTCTTTGCAATTTCAAAAACAGCAGAGAGCAAAAATTTTACTCTTAGCGGAGCCTGGGAGTCAACATAGCCTACTGCAATATACAGACATTGACTATATGCCGAACCTGTTAAAGGACAAAATCCTCCTTCACCATCAGCAATGCACATCTTTTATTTACAGGGTGACAGTCCCTGTGCATGTTTCACACTCATGCAACGTGCAAAATTCCTCTTCACATCTGTGCAGAACAAATGTGGAAAATACAATTGAGATCTGCAGTGAAGGTGAGTGATTTCCCAGTGCTGACCCAAGAGGAAAATTCAACCTCACACATTGTGTCAGCGATGTCTGAGCCACACAGAGCTGCACGTGTGTGCCTGCTCACCCCACTTGTATAGGATTTTTGCCTCTAAGGTTGCAGCACAGTTCATGTGGTCTGCTTTCCTTTAGTGCTTAGTCAGGGGCTTGCAAGAGTGAGGTTTTTTTTTGAAACATGTGCAGCATGATGTGATTGATCAGCTGTAGGATTCAGAGACTGGCTCAAATCCCTCACCTGGCGCTGTATGGGTTGAGTAGAAAACTCTCAGCACCACCTTAAGATAGCATCTGTCTTGTCTACCTGTATGTGCTTGTCTTGTCTGCTTGTTCATTTTGTGTTTGTCCACCACCTGTAGCAGTTGTTGAAGAATAGTAGAGCCCCCATCTTCATTTTCAGCCTTAAATAGAGCCTTCATGGAGAAAAAAACTCCCACAGAAGAAGAGCTGGAGATGTAAAACATGTTTCCAGTAAAGTGAGTGTTTCTGATCACTCTTATTCTTTCTATAGCTATGAATAGATGTCACATACCTAATGGTGGACCACTCCTTTTTACCTAAGGCCAGTCGATAAGATTTCCCTCTCCATGATTTGCCACTTGATGTGATTCTGTAGGACTGTCTTGATATTTGTGACAAAGCAACAAACACTAAAGTGGTAGCAAAGAGGAGGAGGAATGCCCCGATTTTATGTTGCTTCTAAGGGCAGACTTGGCCTCCTAGCCGGGCAGCCCCATGGTCTTTGACTCCTAGCACTGGACTCGAGAGTGGTGGTGGGACCCCCTCTCTTTGTCCATCCTTCTTCTCCCTTACCAGCCTTTCTTTTCTGACACTAGTCTAGCACTTTTTAGATTATCGCATATAGGCATCAAAGGACAAAGACCTTTGATACGTTCCCTTCCATCCATTCACTGGCAACTGGTTCATATAGACCTTCCCATAAGTTTTTTAGGCACCTTGTTAAAATGGATTGTTGGCTTGCCCTCAGTGCCTCTCTTGGAAGGTTCTTTCAGAATCCCTTTGCCCACATCGTTAGAAACCTCCTGTTTGAAACCTTATTTTCCTTTCCCCACTGGAGGAGGAGATGTATTGGATAAGAAAAGGGTTTGACTCCCTGTACCTACTTCATGAGCTCTTAGCATCTTCCCAGATGTCTCAGGGCTGTGCAGATTGTAGCAAATTCATTGCCAAAGGAAAAGTGGGACACACCAAGAGTAGAGGAGATGCTGTTGCTGTCAGGCTAGTGTTGCATCCAAGGACCCATGAACCTTCACATTAACACCCAATTCATTTGTGGTTGAGAGTACACCTGGTGGGCTTCATATAGTTCCTATGTGTGATGAGCTCCTTTAAAACCTGTAGTATGCCAATAGATGTGCAGAGGGCTGTGTGACTGCAGTCCCTGTGCCTGTAGTCATGGTGGGGTCAGAGTCATGTCTAGGTGTAACCTGAGATGTTGCTGCCCCATGGCCCTACTCTAAATCCTGATTTCAAGCTCACAACTTTCCCTTCAAGGACAGGTGCCCTGGCAGCTCAACATAGCCTGTGCTAGCCTAGTTGTTTTCATAATATCAGGAATATAAGATACAATTGGTAAGTCATTGGGTGGCATCTTTGTTACTTTTTGTTCCATGAAAAAAACCCAAACTCGTTACTCATATATGTTACAGTGGCTGTAGAGTTGTTCAATACACATAGAAATCTATGTCTGACATCAGTTTACACATGCCTGGTGCATAGTCCTGCCCAAAACGCAGTGTAGGTACAATCTGGATAGTAGTTATCATTACCTGCTCCTGTAGTACTCCAGGGAGATCAAAGAGTTACAAAAGTCAAGCAACTGAGCCCCCAAAATAAAAAATCCTTCCTCATCCCATGAGCCACAGAGATGGCTTCTATTTAAAACCAGTCCTCACAAAAGAGCACAAATTTTATCCTTGATGCTTGAAGCTCAAGTATTTACACAGGGAATTTAGACTCTTCACTTGTGGTTTTGGCAAAAGCTTCACACAAATGTTTTGCACTGGTGGTCTCTTAGCCATTTAAGATAAACGACAAAATCAAATGCAGTCCTTGCAGACTGGAGCACTGGATGCTGTGCCAAGGATGAAGTATCCCCGTTTGCCTCACATGTGTAGCTGTCAGATCAACATTCAGGCCTAGTTTCCGTACTGGGACTCTTGAGATGGAGAGTCTTCCTTCCTTAGAAAATGTTGCTTCTCTGAGGTTGGAGGGAGCATGGATAAATATTCCCCCTTGCTGCCACAGTGTTTGCATGTATCTGCAAGGTGCACATGCATGCACAGGCCAATTTGCCATCATTAAAAAAAAAAAAAAGAGCATTTGCCAGAAGTTACCCCACAATTAGCACACATATTTCCTGATCTAAATACAGGGGGAAACTGTGGTTTCTGATCTACCACTGTGCGGTAACTGTTGGCAAATGCCAGCTTTTTAATGGCGACCACTCCACCACAGATCTTCATTTAGAAACTGTCCTTCATTAGTAGCTGCTCTATATTTAATAATTAAGTACAAGGCATTTTTTTAAACGGGGGTGTGTGGGATCTTCGCTGGATGTAAAGCAGTTCCATTTGCTCAACTTCCCTTTAAACTCTGCTAATTTGCGCCAGCCAAAAACACGTCTCCTACCTGATTCTGTGTGCGTGTGTGTGTTTGTGCGTATCTGTATTTGTGCAGTGTATATTGATATTTAAGACTTGTATTTTAGTTTTGCAAAGCCGTGGAGCTCAGTTTGGACTAATGCCAGGAGAAGCGAGTGTTTCCAGCGGAGCAGGAGAGAACTCTTAAATACAGCTTTTAAATGGCAGGTGATTCCTAGAGGGGTTAAAACTAAATAATACAGTTAGAGGTTACAATATCATCTTTTAGCTATCAGGAAAAAGGTTTCTCCCTTCTTCGCAGGCTCGATAGGGAAGCAGCCTGCATAATCGGGGCATGCAAAATGCACAACTGGCTGTAGCTCAAGCGGGAAGGCGGCACAGCAGCCGCCAATGCTTCCTTCTGGGAGCTCGGCTCCTGGCACCTCGCTGAAGCCATTTGAGCTCTAAGTCACTGCACTTTGTCCAGGCTGGTGTGTGGAGCCGGCTTCAGCGGCGGCTCAGCAGAATGCCTGCCCGGTTTTGTGTTGGCTCAATGCATTAACACAGCCGTAAAACAATAATCCCCCTTTTCATTTGGTCCCCAATCAAGTGCTGGTGGTGACATCCGCTGCCTCTGGCTCTGCTCCAGGCCAGGGCCAGCCATCCCACCCTGCTTCTCCCCTCTCTGTGCCCCTGCGGGCCCTCAGCCCGGGTTTGCGGGTTCTTGCTCTTCTCCCTGGCATGAGCCATAAGCCTCAGCCAGACCCAAAGAGGGGTTCAGACCAAACATGTCACGCATTAGGCAGCCAGCCCCCGCCTCTCCTATTTCCCCTGATGATGCCTCCTCTGTCCCTTCAAACTTAGATCCGACTGACGGTTTTTTCTATTGTTTTTTCTCCAGGGCCGTCCAGGCCTGCAAACCTGCCGGGGGCTCCCATAGCTGCCTCCTCCCACCCTCACACATCCGTGATCACGTCACCTCTCCGCGCACTGGCCTCCCTCCCGCCCTGCCTTAGCCTGCCCTGCTGTGGTGCACGTGCAGTCTCAGTTGGCGGGACTCAGACTGAGATTCAGACTGAGACGTCAGGCACATTTGGATGTCATTGTCAGTTGTCAGGTAATAGAAACATTCTTTTTTTGTTGCTATCTGAAGGTCAGTAGTGCTGCCAAGTGATGTCTTTGCTGTGGGAGAGCTGCCTTCACTGGGTCGCGTGGGGAAGGCAGAGACAATGCCCTAAACCACCTCTTCCCCTTTCTCTTCCTCCTTCCCCCTCCACCCTGGTGGAGGAGGGGGAGTGGGAAAGGACATGTGAATCCCTCCATTTCCTCACCCCTCCCCTCCTGCCTGCCCACCTCTGGCTGTCACCAGCGGCCGATACTGGGCTGTTTGTGCCACATTGTGAACAAATGTCTGAGACTCCTCACAGAATGTGATACCCTGGTATCAAGATTTCATCTCTCTGGGCTGTTTATTTTAAGCTTAATTGGATAACATTTAACATCTGAGGTCTTCGCCCCTCCTGGTTTTTTTTTTTCCTCCTCCCCCCATATTAAAGGCTCTCCTCCACATCCATGTGCACACAGGATGCATGTGCTCCATGCCATTTTCTCCCTGCTTTGAGAAAATGCTCCTTGGTAACTTGCCATGCATCCCTTGCCTCTCCAGTGTCAGCTTTTCTTTTCCTTTATTCCTTTCGGATGCCTGACTTTTGTCACCGCAAGGAGGGGAAAGTGATGTGGAAATGAGGGTGCACTGAGCTTGCCATAGAGGACACGGACATATTGTCGCCAGATCCCATCATTTCAGACCCAGTGGTCTCTTTGAAATCAGTGGGTGTTTCTGAGTATGGCTCAGTCGCAAGATTGAGTCTATGGTGAACTGCAGGCTGGAGAGGTGAAAATGGGGAGGCCTTGAAAGAAAATACAGCTGTGACAAAATCCGCTAGTGTTTATGGAGTCTCACTGTGGTGGGCCAAATCCTGGAGCTCTCACTCATGCTAATGTGTGTGGAGTTTTAATAGGGAGTTCACAGAATGATGCTGGATAAGTGATGCATGAGGGCTGGAGGTTTTAGAGAGAGAAAGCAATGACTGTCAGGAGTAAAGCCTCTGAGAAATGGCTCCTCGTGCCCCCCTGAAGCTGGTAAAACTCTGCTGTGTTCAGCTTTTTCCTTCCTCAAGCAGTGGTGCCGTCTAACAGTATGCTATACCTCACAAAAATGTCCCTGTGCATCTCTCATTGTAACAAAGCAAAAGAAAAAATATTGCAAGAAATTTAAATTTCCATCTTGGAAAGATAAAATATTCTTGGGAGGAGGCTGAGAGCACTCTGCAGGGTCCTGTTTCGACCCTGGGCAAAGCTCAGGGTATGTGAGGAAGGTTCCTGTGCTGCCTGGGAGAGGGTCAACCTGCACCCAGCCACTTGTGCGTGGGCACAGGCACTGGGCTTGCAGCAATGCACTGTGTGGTGTGGCGCATTTGGTCTGATTTCCTATCTGAGCTGCTGTACACAGTGTGGAGGGAATGCTGGTTTAATCTGGCTCTGCTTCATCAACCTCAGCAGATTGACCAACTGGCCTGAGACATGTACATAGATGGGCTCTTCTGAACGGTGAGCGTTGGATCAGAAAGTCAGATAATTCTTCTGCCTCCACTGTTCCCTTCTCCCCATAACCGGTAAACCAGACTGGAACTCATCCCATATTTTGCTGTTCTCTGTCTTCACTGGCGCAATATGCACGCAGGTGCTTTCGGTAGGCAAGTAGTTCTAACAGTGAATGAGATGCCCGGCTTCCCTGTTGCTTCAGATGCCAGCAGCTAGTGGGTAGGGAAGCAAGTACAGCTAAAAATAGAAAAGGAAGGAAGGAATAACTTATTAAAGAACGTGGGAAGGCGAGGCTTTTATACTTTGCGTACTTTGAGTTCTCACTTTGGAGTTGTGTGCTGTGAGTTTTCAGAATTGCCTGTTGGCTGGGAGAGCGATGCCAGCTCTGTGGAGAGAGAGACCTGTTATCATGGCTTCCTGTAATTACTGCTGCAGTCTGCGGCACTTAGAGAATAGGTTATATCAAAGTGCATGCTACATGTTTATGACAGTAGTTGGTCAAGTTCTGCTTGAAAGAAACATTTTCTTCCCTTGAAAAAGGAGATTATGTCTACTTAACCCTTTCTTAACTCCAGCAGTATGCACTGTATATGAGCCTGGGCATGATTTAAACCCTGAGGCAAGGGTTACGGGATCTTTCTAGCCCGTGAAATGTTTTGTGGAAATGAAAGAAAAGTAAGTTCTTTGTGTTGACTAATAGTCTAGTGAAGATCCCTGCATTGTGCCCTCTTTTTTAATATAGACATTCACAACAGTCACTTGCTACAGCTTTAGAGATCTGCTTGTCTCTCTGACTTGATTAGCCTTTTATTCTGTCAGCCCTGTTCTTGCTTCTGAGGAATTGTTTCCTTCTTTGAACAAAAGCCATCAACAGTTCCCACCTCTCCTCCTCCTTCATTATTTCTTACCTTTCCTGTTTTTCAGCACTCATGTAATTCAGGATGTGGAGTTTTTCCGCACAGTTCTCACACAGGCTGAGACTCTGAAGGCTTGAAGTTGCAGGTATTCCCAAATCTCTGCTGGGCACTCCCAAATTGGACCCTCAAGAATTCCAGCAGTTTTGTGCTGGAGAATCTAAAGTTCTGGCTGCCGGTGGGATTTGGGGTATGCATGTGTAAAAACTACATTTGGAAATCTCTGACTAGATACGAGCAATCACCTGGAATGCTGAGTAGCATTCAGTCATGCACAGGGCAAGTCGTCCTGCTTCATCCAGAGCTTTAGAAAACTGCTGCTGATAGTAGTTTCAACCACAGTAAATGATGCTGGGAAGTCCGCCTGGGCATCCAGTGTATCACTCAGCTGGTACTGATCGTGGTCCCCTCTGTCTTTGTTCAGTTCTTTGTGTTCAGCGCATGGCAGGATGAGGAATTTGCGAGCAAAGGTCTGTGTTTTTCCATATGATATAAAAAAAATCTACCACTAGAACAATCTCTCAGTCTATTTATTTATTTATTTATTTGCCTCAGAGACTTCTGTCTGTTGAATTGGGTACTCCTGTTTAACTGTTTTTAGTGCCTATTTAATTAGAAGTTGGAATACAGTCATGAAATTCACAGGGTTGTGTAGCTTAGATCTAAAATATAAATGGGCAGAGCATTCATTTTGCTTTACCCCTTGCCAGATCAGGGTGCTTTTTTGAGCCTGCTCTTTATTTCATTTCAATGAATTGCAACTGCTCAGAGTAACTGTAAAACACACACAGGTTTTTTTGCATAACAGAGACATGCAAATGATTGTTGAGAGACGTAATTATCTAAAGAAAAGTATATGCCCGTATTCATGCATACATACACTGCAATGCTTTTTGTGGGGCTATTTTTTCACAATACATCTTCATAAGGCTCTTTTTATGATGCTGATTTATTAATATTGTACATTAAGGCTTAAATTGTCAAAGCTGCCTAAGAGATTTGGATGCCCATTTCCCATTAAAGTTAACGAGAAATGAGCTTTGAAAATCTCAGCGCAGAAGTGCATGACACTTTGCAGCATGTTCTCCAAAGAAAGAAGTCCCTGCCCTGAAGATCCTACAGTGCAAAAGCCTCAGAAATGGAATTATAATCGGCATAAGACAGAGGAGATTGCAGTGGCACAGATAATAATTTATCCCCTACGCCTGCATTCAGATATATACCTGATCCAAAATCTTTGGACCTGGGCCCACAAGTGAAGGTTTTATATACCTCTGTAAAGATAATTAAATCTGTCCAATACACATATATTCAGCTAACCAGTGAAACTGCTTCCTTCCCACATGTAGGCTGATGGAAGGAGGTGGAAAGCAATTACAATACTTAGTTGCATATATAAAAACAGCAAGTGGGCATGGACAGCCGTGATTAATGGATAGGGCTGTGAAGTTTAAGGTCTAAAATAGAGGAAGGCATGGGGCCACAGCTCAGAGGAGTGGAACAAGCTCCTGTTAATTCAAGGACTCAGCTGTATTAGTCATTAGGACATTCTGAAAATCACACAGTCGTAAAGTTAATATCAATTTACTTGGCTACTGAAATTCTACTCACTGCATCGCTTAACTAGTCTGGTGTTTTCTTGGCAAAGCTTGAGGTGACAGTAAAGATAAAAGAAATACCTGTAAGTAAATAATAGGTTTTAAAAGATTACTTTCCCCTCCTTCAATTATATCATCGTATTCATTTTGTGTTGGTTTTATAACTGGAGTCAGCCAATAAGAAGAGCTTGATTAGACCACCCTGCTGTAAAAAGCTTGATGCAATTAATACGGTCTGTCTAGAAAGCAGTATTATTTCAAAAACTTTTATGTTAATGATATGGTATGTGCTCAGCACATTTCTTACTAGAACAAGAAGCAAGCTTTTGTTCACTCCAGACTGGGTTTTATTAACACAGGAGGATCAATGGAAAACAAAACAGTAATCAGAGTGGAGAATGCA
Source organism: Zapornia atra (assembly GCA_013400835.1). Taxonomy (NCBI): domain Eukaryota; kingdom Metazoa; phylum Chordata; class Aves; order Gruiformes; family Rallidae; genus Zapornia; species Zapornia atra. The sequence continues at coordinate 117,478 of VZTU01017675.1, read as the reverse complement.
AACTCATCCAGCAAAACCTCCTAACTCACCAAGTCCCAGGACGGTGGCTCATACTTTACTCTTCTTTTTTTTTGAATGGAATCTCAAAAAAAAATAAATCTGCTAAACCTTGATTTCTGGTCAGCACTGGGTGTTTCTTTGAGAAGAGAAAGAGGAATTGGGTATATGCGTCTGAGGGAAAACAAAGATCTATAGTTTCCCTGAGACCCTTTGTAAATGTATCTTTTCATTTTGCTGCATAAAGCAGATGTTTGCATAAAGTACTGGCTAGCATTCAGGAGAGATGTCCCTATTAGTCATGGTTACATGTATTTATTTATTTTAGTGAAATATTTAATGTGTGCTGTAGTAGAATTGACTTTGTGGACAGTACTTACAGAGTGCAGGGTTGTGGGAGACATGTATATACTAAAACTGGTAATGCATCAGTCTGAGTGTATGCATCCATCTTTCATCTATCTATCAATCTATGTGCTCATCCATCTATCCAAGTATTAAAATCATATGTGACCTGTCTGTCTATGCAGCTCTCTGTCTCACCAGATATTAAAATCAGATCTAAACTCAAAATAGATGGATCCAATAATGAACTGATTTTTTGACTGAATGGCGTGTTTGTCAAGAGGCAGCAAAGAGACCTTAAGACGCCAAAGAGGAGGCTAAAATTAGGGTGCTGTATGGGGCAGCAGCATTGGCAATTTGAGCATGGCTGAGGCTTTGTTCTAGACAGACGCCTGATCACTACAACTTTGTAAGTCCTAATTATGTCAAGTTAAGAACCAGCAGGAGCAATAGCGATATTTAAAGGTGCTTTAAAGTGGATGCCTGCCATTTCCAGACATCCTAGGAAAAAAGAAAAGCCCTTAATTGCAATATTAACGGGTAGAACTGAATCTGGTAGTCTTGGGACAAAAGGGTTCAAGGCAACATTGCCTGCAGTAAAGACAATGGCTCCAACATTGAGAGAGTTAACTCGATCGCATACCACTATGCTGAGCCCGAGAGTCTGAACTCTTCAAACGCTCCAAATGGAGAGCTAAATCAAAGAATCCTGTTTCAAATCCATCCAAGATGTTGCTGTTTTTCTCCTCTGACAGGAGAAGCATTTGGAAGTGCAGTTTCTTTCTTTTTTTATAGCTGTCTTAAAAAGGAGTTTGGATGTTTAGCACAGCTGGTGCTCATTACATTATGCACTATCAATAAAATAGCATGTGTAATTAATTTTTAATGCAGTGCTGTATGCAGCGCTTTAAAGCAGTTACTGTATGGGGAGAGCCGACACCGGTCACTGACATCAGAAATATTGAAATAGAGGGCTAGATTTTGCATTTTTAAAGGGTGTATGTGCGAGTGGGGGAAGGGTAATTCCCAGCCAGCAATTCGCTGGCCACAATCAAATTTAAAAATATAGGAACAAGATGGATGAAGGTGATTTTATAATTTGCTTATTGGAATGAACAAATTTATTTCCTTTTCGAGTTTGCTGAGTGATGGCTGTGTTAGGAGTAGGTGACTTCAGAGTAGAGGTAAGCACCAGGGGACTGTGCAGCAACTGATCCATCTTTGTTAAAGCACGAACAGGCTTTGGTGGTATCAGGTGGGAGATGAGGCAAAAGGGGAGGTTATGGGAAAGCAAGGGAAGGACATTTCTGTTCTATCTCATTGAGCAGGTTTTTTCTACAGGGTTCTTTTGTGCCTTGTTGCTCCCATTAGTAATAAGCCCCCCCTCTGCCTCCAACATACCCCCTTGTTTCAGTAAATATTTGGGAGTATCAGTAGTTTGAAAGACAGAGAGTAGCTTGGTTACAAAGAGGCACCACTGATGGCAAGTTGCCTGCTGCTCTGACAGAAGACCCAAACAAATCACAGAGCCTTCCCTTTTCTTGGCATTTGTGCAGTACTTTCCAGAAGACACCAGTGTAAATAAAGACTGCTTTAATGGGGCACAGTAGGCAAGGTTTGGGCATCGTTGTAGCTTTCAGCAGCCATTACATCCAGTAACACCTCGGTTGTCTGGAGGACAGGCAGACCTATATTTGAAATTGTAGTATGGTGCATGTTCATATTCAGCAAAGGGACAGGAATGGCTTTCACGTTTCTGCCGGGGATGGTGTGCGGGATAGGACCAGCCTCTCCCTGCTGCCATCTCCTTCCCACCCTTTTCAGGGAGTTGAATGCCTCTTCGAGAACACTTCCTAAAAAGAGAAGAAATCAACTGCAGGAAGAGAAGGAAGGAAGCAATCACCTACAAAGCAACAAAATTAGGGGTAGCGTTTGTCAGGTGCCTTGCCTTTTGGTTGGGCAACGCACCAGCTTTCCAAGAGCTGATGTATTTTTTTTTTAATAGACATGCATGAGGCATAAATGTTTGCAATTATTCTTTCTTTCTTCCAGTAAATTGCCATTCATTTGTAGATAACATATGCTAAACAGTTCACTTGTACAGCCTCACCTGGCATATTCAGGATGGAGTTTTCTCCTGCCCTTCACCAGTATATTTTTTGTCATCACTTTTCTTCTCGCTTTCTGTCAGATATGTGCGGATGTGTTTGTATGTCTGAGCCAGGAAGTGAATTGGGCTGTTCAGTTGGTGAGAACAGAGATAAGGCTCTTTTGCACAAATGTAATGCTCGGCATCAGAGGAAGTAGGGCAAGCCATGGTGTATGGTGTAGGTAGTTGTGATGAGAACTGCTCTTTAGTTCACGAGCCAGAGTGGAAAGGTGGAGGCAACAGTGAGGACTGAGAATTTTGGTAGTGAAATAGGGTGGGGTTTTTAAAATTTATTTCTATTTATTTGTTTCTTTTTTTAAAGACGAATTGGATCACATATTCCTGGGGTGGCTCAGGTTTAGTCCAGAGAACTGCAAAAAAATTACCCTATGTCCCTCCAGAGCTGGCTAATTCAGAGGACCTAGGTCCTTTCTTCTTTTCTGTGAGCTTCATAAAAATAGATGAAAGGAAGGGTTCTGTACTCAGATGGGATGCTTTATGTTCAGAAAGGAATTTGAGTCAAAGAAGCCATGCTGATGCACCTCACATGTGCCCCACTGGGCTCCTGTGTGCTGCTTGTTGGTCCTTCTTTCTGCTGAGCAGTAAACAGCTGAACAACTGTTAGCAACATACGTTTTTATGCAGTTTGCTTTCTTTTCAATGTGATTTTTCCAAGCGTTTTTGCAGTGTGTACAGAAATTTGGTAGGCTAGAGCATGGTACACACCTCTACTATCTTTAATTTCCCTCTGGTTTTTGTCTTAATCAAACCACCTCTGTGGGTCCCTGTTCCAGCTAATGCAACCTGCCATAGCACAAGCTGAGAAAGCCAGGTTCAAGGAGTCAGTAAAACATGCACTTGGATGGAGGCAGCAAAAATCCCACATAGTGAGGGTTTACATTTTTTATGAATTCAGCTGTAAGAGTCAGAGGTCCTGGGACTTCTGGAATGAGGTTAATGCAGGCACCAAGCAAGGCAGTGGAGAGATGCAGGCACTGGAATCACGCCATGAAACAGTGCTTTCTAAATTATTGTCTTTGCTATTAACGTAAGGAATCTTTGGTTAAAAAGAAGCCAGTGTGCACAACAAACCCACAGCTTTTATGCTTGTTTAAATGTCACTTGGCTATTTGGAGTCAATTGTAAATGTATTATTTTCAGTCCATCCCCTGGCAAAGCAAGGAGAGCATCCTATCCTTCTTGCGTGCCAGACTGTCTTCTTACATGTCCTGTATTGACCTAGATTACTTCATGTGAGGCCCAGATCTAAACCTGATCCTTACATCTCTTCCATGGCTGCGTGACAAGTGTGGTGCTTCCAGGATGTGCTGTACCATGCCAGCAGTCCACTGAGGGATGGGTTAGGGACTGCCTAGGGATGCTTAGCTGAGCATCTTTCTACATGGTGTTTTCTGACTTCAGTGGTGTTGTACTGTTCTACTAGCTGTGAGTGTGGTCTATGGAATTCAGGGATGTACTGAGATTTAAGTAAGAATCAGAGCTTTGTTGGGAAATGTGTGCCATTTAAAACTGTTCATAGCATTCAGAGAGAAAAACAAGAATTGATAAAACACAGTAAGAACTCAACATGGCAGCAGAGCCTTTTGCTTGTGGGGGAACAATTTCTTCAGTTTGCACCTTCTAACAGAAATTTGGGTTATTTTCTCCTCTCTTTTGACTGAACAGGGAGGGTGTGAGTTCATTTAATATGGCACAGACAGGCTTATAATGCAAAGTCTGTCCAAAAATTAGGTGTAAGTGTTTACAGATTGATTAATCCAAATCCTTTATAAAAATGTGTGAACTATTGATTAAACTGGGAATAAGATCATTGTGGTTTTGCCTACGGTGAGGACAAGATTAGTGAGTAACTTTACCTTATTCTGCAAAACCTTATAAAATAGAATAGAAAAAAAAAAAGACACTCTCTTTTTTCTGTGTTCTCCTTAAATGGAATTATCTCCATTGTAAAGTTGAGGCAGAATCTTAAAAACTCCGTAGCCTACTGAAACCAAACCCTTCACTACCATTATTGATAGATACATAGAATAGTTTACAAAGCCTTGTGAAAATTGCTCTAAACTCCCTTCCAATTTCCTTCGTACTTTCTCTGCACGTTTTCCATGAGGAGCAGTGTGGTGTGAAAGCCGCGGCGGTGCAAGTCCCTGCCTCCACCACCACTGTCAACGTTCATTAGTGCGGTTGAGCACACTCATAAATGTCTGAGCTCTTCCCATATTTAGAGCCCTCTAGCCAGCAAATCTTTCCTTCTGCTCTCTCTGTTTTGAGGAAAAACCTGATGGTCAGAGTTTGAGGTGGGCACCTGAGGTTTAATTTTAGTTCTGTGGCCTGGTATCACCCAGAGCTGTAAGGGAGAATGAGGGTGTGTGGGAGACTGTACCATCACTGCTTTAAATAATTTGCTCCTTGCCCTTTCCTGTTAAGTTTGCCAGGCCGTGTCTTGTGATTATAAGCTGGGATTCTTAAATTTGTTTTTTCCTTAATAGGTAAAGATGAGCGAATGCTGTTTCTCACTTTCTCCTCGCTCTTTCTTCGCAGATGTCTTTACTCTAGGGCCAGCTGGAATTGCCCGGGGTGGTGTTACCCAGGGAGTTACAGTGCCCTGGGGTTAGATTTGCCCCTCTCCATGGCAGCATGGGGCTGCACTGCATATAGCTCCCTCCCAGCAAGTCCCAGTGAATTATCATCCTGCTTGTTGGCCTGTGTGATGGGAACAGACTGCTCTGGCCACGGCCACCCTGGCCATGGAGCTTCTCCCCATCTGCACCATTCCCTTCGCCTGCTCTGCCTCAACTTTCATACTTTCTTTTTTTAAACACCACATTTCAGCCTTGCTGTCAGGTAGGTCCTTGCTGTATCTACCAGTGGTCCTTCCAGTAATAATTACATTTTTTTTCCCAAAAATCAAGTCCAAAGTGATCTTGCTTTTTTTGGTGCTTTTTTTTTTTAAAAGTAGCTTTTTTTTTTGTTTTAATGGAAATGACTGCTGAAAGTAAACACAGCTTGCAACTTGCAGACTTATTGGGCCAGCATGAATTTCCTTAATAAGATGGGGTATGTGACTGTGTACGCGAGTGTGCGTGTGTTTTTTCCCCCCTTAAACCTTGGAATAAGAGTGCTGTCTCTTTAAATCCTAACTCAAACTTTACTGGCGATTTTACAGAGCCTGGTTTCATTTATAGTGGAGCCAGACTTGCTGTGTGAGAGCCGTCCGCATGCTGGAATTAGTCTTAAGCTCGCTTCTGTGGCGTTGCCAAATTCCATGTTTGTGTTTTATTTAGAATTCTTTTCACGGCCAGTCGAATCTGTTCAGGCACACATAGGCAGTGTTGCGCCCCATGGAGAAAATAAGCAAGTTTGCGTTTTCTTTGGCATAGGCCATGGCCACAAAAGACTGCGGTCTAAAAAAACATTTTTTAAAAGCTATTTTAACCCATAACAGATGTATAAAGTAGGCACACGCATGCCAGCTTCCTTAGTTTTAATTAAAAAATAATTACGGCTTTAATGGGATGCTAGTGACAAATTTGGATGAATGGTGGGTGACATTATCTCAAGGCTTGCTTCAACTTATAAATTAGTGCATTTCTCTTGGCCAGCAGTACAGATGAAATTAAACGAAGAAGCAGATTAATATTTCTTAAAGTTACATTGAACCAAATGAAAAATCAAATCAAATCAAAACCCATGGCCCCTTCCTCCCGCTCTTGCTCAGATTCCTGTTTGCATGAGATCACAGAACATGGAGGAATGGTTATTTTCCCTGGCTGATAAATGATCTGGCCAACGATAAACTGGGCTTAGCTTTGCATGGTACCTGTCCCTTTCATAATTTCACATCGGTAGCCACATCGCCAAATTACTGTGATTAATGTCAGCAGGAGCTTCTATTTATAACCACATCTAACTAGCTAACACAGTACCTCCGAGCCAGGAACTCTTAAATATAAAACCATCCCTACATGCTGCATGTTGCACTGGTTCTCCCTCCATACCTTGGCTAACTGGCTGCCTTTTGGGCTGTGATGCCAGCTGTGATTCTTCACATCTTGAGGCTATTTTCAGTTTGGGGCTTTTAAGGCTCACCAAAACTGGGCTAGATGCACAGGCTCGCACAGGTAACAGTTTATATTTATGAAGAAATAAACAAAGGAGCAATAAACATGTAATGAACTAACCCCAGATGGTATCTCTGCTGTTATTACAGTCAGGTGTACGTGGAGCTGAAGGAAGGGAGAGGGAAGGTTCAGCATGGAAGGCTGTGCATATCAAGGGAGGAGGAGAGGTCTGACAGGTTCACTGGAAAAAGTATCTTCCTCCTTCCCACGCAAGCCTCCATCCCACTCATGGGCACCCTGAATAGGTGCTGAGAGAAGAGGCGATAAAACAGGACATTTTTTTCATGGTGTGCAGCAGAACCACATTTCCTCTAGACCTGCTCGTCCCACCCTGGTGCTTTCCAGCAGCAAAGGCAGCCCAGCATGGGACAGGGCTTTCTGGATGGGAACAGATGATCGGCTTCACAGTCTATGGCACAGGCAGATGAGGGTCATTTTGCATGTGGATGACCCAACCCTGATTACCGTTCTGAGACATACTTTCATGAAACTTCTCACCTCCTTAACATTTGGCCCCCCTTGTAAAAAAAACCAAACCAAACTGGTGCTGATGCATATATGATGCATATAATGTAGACGGTGAGAGCTCTTCTTCCCTTAGGCATTGCCAGTTTTCTGTGACAAGCACATTACATTGTTTCCTCATTTAAAAAAACCAACAATTTTCCCCCAGCTTTATGGAATTCTAGAGAAGGCAACTATCAGGTATTTGGTAGATAGCTGAGCGCCTTCCCCTATACCGATCCAGATTTGCCTTGTGACCCACAGATACCTTTTGCACGTGAATGTGGCAGTGTCCCCCACCCTGCTTGCTGAAAGCTGTCTGCTTGGGAAACCCAGCAAGAGAAAGCTGCTATGCTTAGTTCGAACTAGTCGGAAGAATCTGAGCTCCTCAGTGTGATCCGCTTGATCCCTGGGGAGGAGCAGTGTCTCTCTGTGTGCAGGATATCCTTTACCTGAAGCTGAACCAAGCCAGACTCTCCAAAGATAGAGTTCTTAAGCTTTGTTTAACTGCAGAGAAAGAGAGAGATCTTTTTCCTTTGTCGATTGAATGAAGATTTCTGTGGTAACGTTTCCCTGAGCTTGAATTCCTCATGAGTGAAAATGAAGTTCCAGTATTAAAAACATGAGTCACGCAGTGCAGATGAGAGTCATTTTTGCATTCCTGGAATTTTTGGAAGGGAAACATTACATTCACGTTAATCCTTTCAATTATACCTTATTGCTAAAATAATCCATGAGGCATTCTGCAGTAGAGCCCTCTGCTATTTGGTTACAGTTGAGGCTTTGAAAATAACACCTGAAAGCTTTTAGACTCCTGTGTGTCAGTATCTTAATTTTCTTTCTATGTCTGGTGTCTTTTTTATTTACTCCTTAGGTTTGGGGTTTTTTTTTTGTTTAATAAATAAAGCTAATTTGATTTGTTCTGATCTGTCTCAAGTATCTAATTGCTGCTGTAGAGAATGATTAATGTCCAGTTGAAAGGATTCCACATCTATAAATGAGAATTGAAAGCAGATGTTATTTTGATGAACGTGTGCTGCCCATTCCTTGTCTGCACTGGCTCAGAGAGCAGGCTGCTGAGATACTGCTATCTATCAAAGAGAGATGTTAGATGCCAAATACAGTTCAGAGTCACACACCTATCATGAGCTGAGTGAACAGTTAACAAATAGTGTATCCCAGGTAGTTTTTTTCTCTGCTTGTGAAATATCTATACACACGTCAGTGCTATCCTCAAATTGTCAGAAGTACTTGACAAACTCTAGTTCAGGAGAATGCACTGAGAATCGATTACGACCAGGACTTTGTGTCTCAGTTTTTACTTGGGGAGTACTCTTGGTGTGGTGTCCGAGGGCAGGTAAGTTCAGTTTCCAGTGCTATTGCATATACAGTGCTGATTATGAAGTTAATTCAACCCATGAAAGAACCAAATGAAGCCGATACTGTTCTCTTTTCTATTTGTGGACTGGCTAGGTGCTCAAGCATTTCTGGCAAGCCACGCCAAATGCTTTTCAGAGGTCGCTAGCTCGAGTTCATGCAGACCTATGGAGAGCAGACAGTAAAAGGAGCAAAAGACTGAATTGCCTGGGCACATGATCAGTTTTTGTAGTGTCCAGCCAACTTTGATGTACACCTGCACACAATAAGCACCACAGCTTTTTAGATAACAGCAGGTACAAACAGGATCGTTTTGCATGGGCTCTTCAGTTTAGTAATGCATGATGCTTTGCAGCCCTTTCACAAGCCGTGCTCTCTTGGCCGACTGAGTATGCCTTCCCAGCCAGTGTGTAACAGCAGGTTAGCACCCAGTGCGTGTCAGAGTGGAGAAGGAGAAATTTCGGCCAAGGGCAGGCATTTCTGATAATGGCAGCAGGATTTTCAGTGTTTCCAAAAAACAGAGAGAGCTTGCTTTTTAAAACCTCTTTTAAAAAATCCTTCCTACACTCTTAAAATGTTTGCTGGTATTACTGTGCAAAAAGGAGAAAAAATAGCTATACAGATTTAGTCACTTGGATTTTTTTTGGTGAAGTCACCTTTGCATTTTTATTTTTTGTTAAATTGTCATTCAGATAATGCCAAGACTAGAAAACTATTTTACAGATGGACAGATGAAAATGTAAAGACCAACAGATATCTTCCTTGCTGTCTATAAAATCAGGCTGATTTGGGATATGTATGTATGGCAGGAGAGAGAGAGAAGAGATGGATGATGAAAGGGGCAGCGAAAGGACTTGGGAGTCACGGAGAAGGCTAGTTACTAGCAATCCAGAGCTCTGTCTACATCAGCTTCTGTACTGTAGTCATGTAAAAATTACAGCAAAGGAGTACTTCCAGTGGGACCTTCCATTCCCCTGGTACCTGAATAAGACTCTATAGACAGCAGTCCGGTGAGAACAGAGGAGAGACTCCTTTGCCATTTAGCTGGCTTTTCTATTTGGGAAGTAACTATAACGGCATTAATTTCAAATATAGTTATTTCTTAAATTCCTTGGGTTTTGTTTCATAGACAGTACTGAACTGAACAGCAAGACTTTTTCAGTTTAAGTAACTACACTTTACTGGGGTAAAACCTGGCCTTTTAGATTGTTTCTGATGATTTTTCCAGACCACTATCTACCTGACCGTGCTATAATGTCAGCAGTTCCTAACTGATACACCTCACAAAGTGACTGGAAATCTGAAAGTGGATCAAAATAAAATAAATGGTAGCTGTCTCCCTATCCAGTCCTACTTTCAAGTTATTAAAAAACAAAACCCACTTTTAGGTCTTCCTTCTCTCTCTCCACTCTCAGCTTTCTTTTCTTACAGGGAAGAAATGTAATAAATGCAAACACAACTGTCCTAAATTAAACTGGTGAGATACTCATGTGGCTCATGTCATTACTGGTCAGGCTGTAGTCCATGGTAAACTTCATTTCTGTGGAGGAGAGCCAGGACTGAAGACAAGACATGGACTGCAGATTACCGTGCAGTTAGCAAAATATGCTGCAATTTCTCTTGGTGTGATCTCCTGACAAGTCACTCCTACATCCTTCCATCCGGTAGGAGAAAACATCTTTGAGAAAATGTGTAAAGAAAGCTATCCTTTGTAATATGGTGACTTTCCCATTGCAATGAACTCAACCTGCTGAATGAGCTGTGACTGTGTAATTTTTGCAGGACAGGGCTTGTCCACATTATTTTATTGTTTCTGGAAGTGGTCACTTGAGCAAGTACACATGTGCTATGAGTCAGTATTGATTTGCTCTGGCTGCTTCTTAGCAGGTTTTCCTGTGAATAAAGGTGTGCCTGGCCCTGAGCAAATTGTGGAACTCCCTCATGTTGACAGTGGGAAGGCATAAAGGGATTGGGAACTTCATGTGGAGCACATAGCTCAACGTACATCTGAGGCTCGGCATCAGGAACCTCATGTTTGCTTTGCACTGGCAGATACTCTGTCAGCCTTACACAACTGAGGCATGACTCTGGAGTTTTAATTGTGCATATAAAATCAAAGAATAGCACACAGGGTATAATCCTTGGAAATTTGCTGTATGCTTTTATAAGTATCCAGTGAAAAACATTAATAAGAGAAGGACATTCATGTATTGTATGTCCTATTTCTTACAGTTTGGGAAATCTAAATCCAAGAGTCTACTGAATTTTCCCAGTGATCTTGGAAAACTCCCTTAATTTCTCCACCAATACATGGGAAAGTCTCCCACCAATACAGTAAGGAATTCCAACTCTTCACTCTCTGATGGGAGTATTATGAGAATAAAGATGTGAAAGTTACTGAGGTGCTAAAATACTAAAATAATAAAAAGCTACAGAAATATATAAAATGAGAAAAAACTAGGCTAATTTTTTCAGAAATTTCTTATTCTGGGTTTTATTGGATGTGATGGAAATGAATCTGAGGGCCACTGATGGTGGCTGATGTTTGTACAACTGTTGGTGTGTTTAAAATACAAGTATATAGGAGGTACTGCTGTTACTCCTCTCTGTGAGAACGGTGGATCAAATTGTGCTCTCAGGTACAGCAGCTCAAGACCATTGCAAATTAAGCCATTGGAAATCAATGGGGTTGCACATTTGTAACTGAGATCAGAATTTGGCTTGGACTTGTGTGGTGCTCTATGTGTTAATTCTTGCATCTAAACCTGGAAGAAATGGCTTTTTTATTACGGCAGTGCTTGAAGAGACCCCAGGAAAGTAAGGTGTAAATATTAGAGGCTGCCAACAGCTAGTGGCAGTTTCGGCCTAATAAACTGGAAGTAAATAACTTGGTGATTAGCTGGAATTGGCAGGCCACTTAAGCACAGCACTGACTGGGTACATGTTCACACCTTAATACTATATAACAGCACGGATAGATGTCTGGGGGTTATACGATCCTCAGCAGAACTTGCTCTGAATCTATCTTGACACTTCTATTTGTGAATAATGTTAACGATAACAACAACAACAGTATGTACTTAGCTAGAACCTTTCATCCCAAGAAGCCCAGAGCACTTCTAATTTGAAGAGTGAGCAAACGATAAATAAAACAGGAGTCACTACAGCGTGGATAGTTTTGCAACTGAAATGCAGGACTGGAAAGCCAGTGGAATTGGCTCCTTTTGCTGCTGCCCTCACCACACAGTCCCTCTGTGAACCTGCCCAACTCTGTTTACCCCTCCACTGTGTCTCTAGTGGGGATGTGGAAGGGTAATAACACATGAGGCTTAATCTCAGGCAAACATGTATGTGGATAAAGCAAGCATTGCAAGATCATAAGCAGGATTATTGAGAATAGATGTATATATTCAGAAAAATTCCACCCTTGGAGATCCACTCTAGGAAGAAATATGATCAAATAGTGGGGGAACAAGTGAACTCTTTCAGGGTAGGACATAGATGAAGTCCACAGGAGTTATCAGAAAAATCAATTGCTATTGATTCAGTGAGCATTAGATCAGGCTTCTTGCTCCCTGACTGCCATTAAGTTGTATTTCAGGAGACAAGGGGGCATTTTGGCAAGGGTAGTAAGAGAAAGTTTGGCACAGTCCACTCATTTTCACCATTGGTATGTTCCTGTCTCACTTTGCTCTTCTTATATCTGTATATCATAAGGAGCAAGAGAAGATTCTGGTTCAGGTGTCATTTGCTGCCTTTCTGAGTCCCACTTTAAGCTCTTAACACACAGGCTTGCTTTAACATTTTGTTGTTCCTCTGGATGACTTAACTTTTTCCTTTGCAGTGACAAGGTTCCTGCTGCAAGGAGGAATTCCCCTCTCCTATGTAATAAAATGACCAGACTGGATTGGCATTGTGTTCCCAAATAGAAAGGGATATAAAATACTCAAACAGTGCCAGGCTCCCTGACAGAATTAATACTTAACAGTATTGTGTCACTCCTGAAGCCTCTGCTTTTCAGTTACCCATCCCTCTTAGTCATTTCATTAGTCATTATTTTTGGCAACAATTGTAGTGATCTGGTTTGATTGGAAAGCACCAGGGTACTGTGTCCATCATGTTGGCATGTAAATTCCTAAAAAAACTAATCTGTGTAAGGGTCAGAATGTAATGTTTCTTGACTCTTCTGCTCTCTGAAGTGCAGTCTTTTGATGGTTTAGAAATGGCGCGATAATCCTTAAAAATGCTGCAACTTGCCTGAGATTGTGGAGCATAGTTCATCTTTGTGGTTTCTCCTAATCAGCCCCCACAGGTGAGTATGACCATTTTACAGGTAGGAAAAAAAAAAAAAGAAAGTGCACAGACTTGGTTAGTAAGTTCCCAGCCTCTAGAAATCTGGTCTGGTCACGTCGCTACATGAACAACAGGCATAAAATTAATGTGTACTTGAAAAGGATTTGTTTGGGGATTGGATTAGGCCCATAATCCAGGTCAGCAGTTATCAAGTTATCTTGCAAAAGATAAGAGTATTTTGGCCCAAGGTAGCCAGAATTCAAATGCATGACAAAAGTGAGCCTGAAGTCCTATTGAGGAGGGCTAAAACTTATGCATGGAGATCCTGGAGCATTTCCGATCAAATCATGGGATCTGCCTAGCTTTTAACTTTTACTGTAACTGAAAACACTCAAAATAAATTAAAAAAGGGGACCTGAAAGACTTAAATGCAGCTAATTTTATCTTGTTAAGTACTTGATACTTGGAGCGCGCTATGAAAGCAAACCAGGATTGGCTCTACAGTGCAAGTCCCTGGGTTTTGAAGAAGCTGAGGATCCATAATGGCTGCTTTATGTGGGATTTCTTCATTTCTCTAACCTTCTGGGTGAAAATCAGAGCTTTGTGAAGGTAGGTGTGCACGGTATTTTGCAAGCAGACATGAGCTTGTTCTGCCCATGCTTCAAGCCAACAGGACAGAAGCCAGCCCTGCACTGGAAGCTGTACAGCTGTGTTAGTGAGGAGGTTGAACCCCAGCCCTGTCTCTCTGCAGGACTTGATAGCTTGGGTTTGGGGCTGTGCTAACCACAGCTACGTGTCCTCTGCATTGTTGCTGGCTTACATCTGGCCAGGTTGGTGTGCAGGCAGGGTAAGCCTTTGTCAGCTTGCCAGATACCACATAGACATACCCTTCCTCACCCTAGGTAGCAGTTTCTCAGGCACTTAATTTTCGTTGAAGTCAGCATGAGCAAATGTTAGTCATCTTGAGTAACGGTTGCCAAAGGAGGTCCTTTGTGTAATGCATAGATTTAGCAATCTAGGCATTGACTTTGTGTTACTAATGTTTGGTCTGCTTTCTCTCAGGCCTTTCCACTCTCTTGGTCACTGTCAATCCCCTTTCCTGCTAGCTGCTCCAGTCCATAATTGCATCTGACTGCAGTGATACAGTTGTCAGCCCTGGAGAACTCTCTAGACTTTATCGCTACCCTCCCTCAGGCAATGCAGTTTGTCACCAGCCCTGGGAGGCTGGTTTGGAGCCTCTTGAAATTGTTGAGATCTTGATAGTGCATTATGGTGATATCACCCTTTGTCCTCACCTTGAAGAAGGGAGTGGCAATTCAGCCATAAGAGAATGAGTGACTTGAGCAAGCTGGTGTTTCTTCCCTAGGGAGTATAATAGAGGTTACACCCTAGAGGGTACAAACTATGCTTCACAGAATAAAATACAAAAAGTAAAAGATAAGTTGGCGGTGGCTCATGTTTGCAACTTTTCTGAGCTTTGATGCTTTCTCTAATTCAAGGAATTGTAGAAGCACATTTTATGTTTCCTTTATTGGCTGTTGTTACTAAAGTACTTCCTACTTGGCTTCTACCTGAGGAAACTTGAACTTCACAGTGATATAAAAACTTGAAGTTGCCCAGAAAAAAATTCAACTTCCTTCATTTTTTCATGTGCTAGCATCAGTTTTCTGAAAAGATACTGCACGTGGTACAGGTGTGAAACTGCGGTCTGTTTTACCCACTGAAAACTTCTGGTGACTTCTGTCAGGTTTCTTATAAAGATTTGCATCCTAAGAATTTACAAGAATAACAAATGTTCACTTTGAATCAATTATTAGAGTTTAAAATGGTGGTTTTCTTCCTACTGGAATGAAACCCAAATAAAGATTTCTGAGAAATGGAATTTTGTTTTCAGCTTTTTAGGCAAAACAAAAATGTTTTCAGCATTTTAGTTCAAAGCTGATGGCTACTGGGTCAATATCAATGTTCATTCAGCATCTTTGTCCCCAGTCATCTGCAGTCTGACAAAGGGGGTTGAATATGGTCTTATGACTACTGGGGCGGGTCCCTGACCACTGGACATTTCTCTCTGTCTTGCACAGAAGTTTCTGATGAAACTTCACTGAAATTCAGCTTTTAACACAGGTCAGCTTAGCTATCATGAATCTGGGGTATAACTGTTCTGAGCACCTCAAGTCCTCAGTCTTCAAACTTGTTTTAGCTGTAACCACTCAAGTCAAATCTGTAAGACTGGATCTGTGGTGTCCTGTGAAAAAGAGAGGGGTTTATATGCTCATTATGTTGCTTGGCTGGTACAGTTATCCTCCAAGAGGATTTTTAATGTGATAGACATAAGAAAAGCCTTCCATTTGTCTCTTCCTTGCCCTCTGTATCCCAGCTAGATTCCAAATAGGATCTGAAAGTCCAGACATGGGTCACTCAGCCCTGGGGTGTTTACGGGTGTCCTCTTAGACCTGGGAGCAAAGCAGTGGAGACATACCTTGTAGAGTGGATGCACTTCACAGTTGGAGAGATGTAACCTAATTTGTCAGCTATCACAGAACACTCATTTCATTTCCTTTGCTGTAGTTTTGGCTAGAAATGTTCAAGCCCTGCAGGGTTCATTTCACAAGGTTGTATGTGAACTGAACCCTGCTCTCAGGTTGAGGAACAGTGGGTGAAGAATCAAACCTTTCAAGTTTGCTTAGAGGGATGAGTCTGAGAAATTCACACCTTCAGAACTCCTCATCCTCTTCCTTTACCCACATGTGCACTAAGCCCTTTAATACTCTTTACTCAGGACTCCATAGTGATCTTGGTAATACTTTCTCTCAATTCGTGTTTCTGGCTTTCTCTGCTGAGTCACCCAAAGTGCTATGCCGTGCTTTCCTCTCCTTCGGGGCTCTAGGTGCTGCCACTAATTAGCTCTTGTGTTGTTATGAAGCACATACAGGATCTTCCCCACATGGTAGGTTACCTCATGGCAGATTTGATCTTCTCTTGGTAATTCACATATGGAATCTGCCTCTCTACCCAAGTTCATGAAGTTTGTAATTTACAGAAAATGCAATAGGGATACAGTGCTGTTCAAGCTACTGAGGACAAACACCAGTGCAATACTATGGTTTGTTAGGAATATTTGTAGCAGGATCCACATCCAAAAAAACCCTATCCCAAAATCCAGTAGGCAAAATTGTATTTATGTTCCACAGCCTTGATGTGGCACATGCAAGGACTCGGTGACATTATTAATCCACAGTTTTGTCACTATCACTGTCCCCTTCTTGAACATTCATATTAATCCCAACTTCATTTTGGTGTGTTTCCCCTATTCTGTTTTTGCTTACACCCAGTTGATTACTGGAAATTAAATACTTGTAGTGGCAAAACATACTAAAGATGAAATAATAAAAGAACAGGATTTTGTGTATGGTTCTAATTACCTTAATGAGTATATATATATTTACTGTGGCTGTAGAGACGTTTTGATGTGGCTCCTAAGCTTGGCACAACATAACTCCCTTTCTTGCTATTTCCCATAGGTGTCCTAAGAAGGAATAATCCAAGCCTGTGAGTGCTTTAGCTGCGTGGTCCACCTCACTTTTCTCACAGTGACAGTATAATTTCTCCATTTAAGTGCAATACAGAAGCATGTGGCTTTGAACATGTGGATTTTGGTGGAAGACAAACAGATTCCCTCTCCCCTTGACGCTAGAAATAGTAATAACACTGAGCAGTCAAAATATTTCAGTCTCTCGTTCTAGCTGTATTTGAATGTGCCTGTGTTATCATTGCAGGAAAGAATCCCCCAAGCTTTTTTGGTGCTTTTTGCAAACATGAGAGTGAAGAAGTAAGGGGGAGCTCTTCCACAACAAATATCGCTGCATGCTCTGGGATCTTTTGGAAACAAATCTTTTTTTTTTTTTTTTAAAATTTATCTTCCAACAGTCCTTATTATTAAGATATTCATTCTTATACAGGGATGTTAAATAATTAAGCCTGTAGAAGGGGCAACATCAACAAATGCTGGAATATATTTAAATAATGAAGAACATCTTTAATTTGTACATGTAAAATAATTGTGGGCCTATGGCAGGTTAAGCATTCATATTTATGAAAATGTGCTTGCGTCTCCTTTAGAGGAAGAAGGTTGTCATTTGCTATACTCTCCCTCAGCCTGAACCACTTCAAGGCTACCTTCTCTTCAGTCAAAAAGAATCAATTATGTGTTGCAGTTGCTTTCCCCCAAAATACTTTGATTGCCTCATTTTGTTTTAGCTGAGAGTGCTCAAGTCATTCCTCTTTATGCAGAAGGGAAGAGGGTGTAGAAATTACGCGGTCTGTAACCAAATAACCTGGCCTTTATTGCGGATTCCTAGTGATTCAGAATATTGACAGCAATCAGGAGTCTCAGGCTGTTGAAACTTCCCCTCTAATTGAACTGGGAAAGGTAAACCAGTTTCAGTGCTCCGCACGCTGTAATTGCAATAATTTAATTTAGCTATTTAACCTGTAATTCAGTGGTATTTATTAAAGAGCATAGGAGAAAATGAGGCCATTAGGAGCCTTAGATGAATACATTGAAATGAAAATGAACACTTCTAACTGCTAGTTGACCTTCGTTTTGTAGCAGTTTTTATTAGGCTGGTCACGGTAATTACTGGGACGTGAATCACGGAGAAAAGTGAATAATTCTGTAATGAACATTTTTATTCATTATCTCACATTTTCAGGAACCAGAGAAGTATCATGTAAAAGTATCTCCAATGTTCTCCTTTTGTTTGTTTTTTGACGAATAATGGTTTGTGGACAATAACTGGGTGCAAAACATCATTCCGCTGCGAGAATTCGTGTCACGCTGAATTGAAGGGCCCCCAGTGCTCCTCATGCAGCGTCAGGACTGTGGGGCACGCTCAGGGAGACCGGGTGGTTTGTAAATTCTGCAGGGATCGTAATAGTAGATATAGGACATGCTAGTCACGTGTTCAGACTTATAAGGGCACATTTTGGGACAAAAGCCGAGGTACTGAAAGTTTCAAGTTGGTCATGTTGGGTCCTTTGAGCTTGAGTCCTTTCACCCTTCCAAGGGACAGTGCTTGCAAATAGGTCTTCCTGAAGATCAGTGACCTGTTTTGGGGAGCAAAGTCAGCATCTGTGGAAGCCTCCAAATGGTTTTCACAAGGGAAGATCAAGGTCTCTCCAAACACCACAATGCAAGCAGTAGAAGGTCTTCCATTCCTCTCCTGCTTCAGCTCACATTAGCATATCCAACGCCAGCCTAGCTCTGGAGCACACCACCTGCATCCCTGGGTTTTCCTCCATAGGTAAAAGGGTGGAGGGAGCAGGAGTGGGTGGCCACGTGTCTCTGCCTCTTGCACGGCTGCTCGTTGACTCCCGCTTTGTTGGGGAGCATGGGAGGGGATCAGCACCCTGCAAGGAGGTGGAAGCTCTTGCGCTACCCTGCACTAGTGCCTGCGTGCCACAGAACACGCTCTACTGGGCGTTCTGCCACCACAAATGCCATGCAGCAAATTGTTTGGTGTTGGTGTCTCAGCAAGGAGGAGAACGGGCAATGTTTTGGTAGTTGTGCTGTGATTGATATTCTGTTCACAGCTCTTGAACACTCTGAGCGTTCTTTTTACCACTCTTGTTTTCTTACTAGTGTTATTAAACCAGCCAGACTCTACAGGGACCTGGCCTCCTGCACCCCCCATAGTTCACAAGATCTGGAGGGGTTTTTCTTTTGGTTTTGTGGTCTTTTTTTCAATTTTTTTTCCAGACTTTTTGTTTTTGTTAATTACTGCCCAATACAATGAGATGTAAATTCAGTGCAGTGGAAAGAGTAACTCCCCAAATCCCTCCAGCATATCTGCACTATCCATGGCCACAGTAATCCTAAAATAGATGATGAAGGTGAATTTTTTGATTGTAATTATTCACCCTGAAGAGGCTGCTAATAGTTCCAGGTTCGAAGCTGTGCATGCTGGAGGTGATCCTTGCTATGCAGTCTTTTCTCTGCTTAAAAGTGGCCAATAAACCTACACTAAACAACAGCAATGAAAAACTCCAGCTGCACTAACCTCTTAATTCCCCGAAGTGTACGTTTTCTTACTTGAAGCTCTTTGATTTTCAGCCTGACTTTGAACAGGAACTCAGGTCTCATTTAGCTTTAAAGAGTCCCAGTGATGCACATTCCCAACATTGTTTTCCTAATTTCTTTCACTGTCTTCCCTTTGAGGCATATCTTGGTCCCACTGGCAGACCTCTCACTGGGGCTGACATTGACTTGAGACTTGCTATTCAAATGGCTGAGGCTATATTCTGTGGGTTTAAGGTGGTAAAAATGGAATGGAAGTTGTAAGTGGTAAAGTGTGAATACTTTCTATTCACCTCGGGTCAGAAATTGGATGTAATGTAAAAACTGAGAATGGCGGAGTGTTCTTATGTAGAGGCATCAAGAAGCTGGGTTGAAGAAAGGGTATTGTGATATTTTCCAGTTGACTGATTTCCTGCCATATCCCCTTACCTGAAAGCTACCTCTTCCTTTGCAGCATAGAAATCCAGCCTGGTAAAGATGCCACTGTTTGCACAAATTTTCCCTACCTGATACTGATTAATCTCTACCTCACCAAAGAGTCTAACCTGGGATTGGAAAGCTTTCATCCCTCTGGAATTTGGCAGTGTCATCTCAGGGTATCTTGTGAAATCTTTTGTGGGAGGTTTAGTTACCTATGACTAATTTTCTTTAGAATGCTACCACATTCTTCTGAGTCCCTGTTGCTAAATGGAGATGTACAGATGTATGTCTGACCACCCCTATTCAGGGAACAGACAGAAAACTTCATCTTGGGTCAACCTAATGGGGTTGAGGTTTTTTACTAATAGTTTTCCTGTGTGGTGGCCAGTTATCAATTACTGATCGTATGCGAATGCTGCTGACTCAGTATTGTCAAGGATTTGTGAAAACTGAATACAGCTCAGAGTTTGAAAACACTTACCAGATTCTGGGCTGCATTTCTTTTATAGACAGTTATTTGCCTTGTTTATTCAAATGGGCAGAACTGGATGTCCTTACTGTAGGTATTCTCTTTGCAGTGCAAGAGTTAAAAATCCATGCTTTATATTTTTCTAAAGTACTGTAGTTGTGAGGGTTACAAGCATCCCTGTACAAATAGACATACATTCAATGTATTCCTTTTATATTCAATATATATTTTACACACGCACATGTATCCACATGTGTATGTGGATAAGCAATAAACATAATTTTAGCATTACATTTTTGTTTGAAAACAAATGCTAGCCTGTGATAATGGCATACTTTTTCTAGCATAGGATCTTTTAAAGCCATAGACTTTGCCGCTTGGGACTGTACTATGAGATAATTGACCTCCACATGAGTTATGTGTCCTGAGTCTAAAGCAAGGGCACACGTGGTGACATCAAAATCAATTATCTCACAATCCATCCCCCAGTGGAAAGGGCTACTGCCATTAGAATAGGCCCATGAAAAAGATTTAGTTATTTTAAAATGTTTTTAGTGACTTAATTCTTATAAATAAAGTTACTGTGTTATGCAAAGAAATAGAATAGTGGTGGTGGATTAAACTGTGTACTTACTGGTGGAGTCTGTATAAGCACTCACTAGCTGGGGGATGAAATCTCATTGGGCTATCACTGATGGAGTATTGGCAAGGCTGTATTAACTGGGCTGCCTCCATTGCTGCCATGCAGGTGACTGTCAAGTAGATCCATTTTCATTTCCTCTGTGGTTGTCATCCTCTTGTGTGTGTCAAGTAGGAGCAGAAGTAAAGGACAGAGCTGCTAAGCTCTGAGGACAAAATTCTACCTCTGCCAACCCTTGCAAACCCTTGCCAGGGCAAAACCACTTGGAGAGAGCAAAGGTATTTAACTCAGAAAATAGGGATGGTCACTCCAGTCAGAGTCTGATCACCCAAATGATCATAGTTAAACTATCATGTACTGGAACTTTGAAACTCTTCAATTGCCCAGTTGCTTGGTTACAGGATCATTTGTCATCTATTCTGGTAGCAGGGTGAGAGGTGGGGGAACTGGAGGGAAGGAGGGAGAAGATTACATGTGCTGTTGAAAATGCAATGAGCACATTCGATCATATCTAATTCCCATTTATATTACTGTGGACATCCCTACTGCCCAGCTGCCCTCTCAAAGACTCAGAGCTATGGGATTTTTTGATGCATGAATGAAGACTGGGAAGAGGGCCAGCATGCTGTTCATAGGCTTCTTCATCATTTATTACCTTCCAGTTTTAATTGTTTTCCTGCTTCTCTTGAGATATTTATCTAGGAGGAATTGTACTATGCAATGCAGACACGCGAGGTGGCAACTGAAGATTGCTTGTTAGCTCAGTGCACCGTACAATAGATGGATCTTAATAAAATAGAGAATACTATTTACATTAATAGAAGAGGCCCATTTGTAAACCTTTTATTACTTAAATGCACAAGTTTGACTCCTGTTTGTCTATTACAGAAGTGTGGGTTATGTAATAATCACCACATAACTGCATTGTCTGTATCCTTATAGTAATGAAAATCAGATCTCTCTGTATGCCACTCTGTTGCACCCTATTGTGTCTGCAGGGCTACATTTATCTCTGGTAAAAAGCTCTGGTAGATTTACAATAGGGCAAAATTTGCTCTGCTTAGTTTCCAACTGGTACTTCAGCAGTGGAAAAATTAAACAGAAGCCACCAGAAGAGAGCTTGATGATAGGAGGTAAAACAAAGGGGAAGTTGGCAAAGGAGAGTGGGATAATTAGTGAGGAAAAGACAGGAATGGAGCGTGTGTAACACAGAGTGAGATTTGAAGGGAGGAATTTCAACCTCCAGTTCTCTGTAGATTCAGTGGAGCTTCACGGTCCTTTTCAGATGTCACCATTGTTGTCATTTGGATTTCTTCATCAGATCCCAGTGGCTTTGTTGCAGGCAGAACCTCTGGTTACCTTTCATGGTCCCCATGCTGCTTTCCAGCCCTGCCCCATCCTGCTGAAACTGTGCCTGCTTCTGCTACAGCCTTTCATCCTTGCAGAGCTGGTGATGGCTGTGAAGGGGCCAGCACATGACCAAGGTGCAGAGGAACTTGGTCTCCATTTGGTCAGTCTCCAGCTCCAAAACCTGAGACAAACACGCTGATGTGCCCAGGGGAGGGAGAACTGGCAGTGTGGAGCTGTGTGAAATACGGCTCCATCCTTTGCGGGTTGGTGCTTTGTGTTTTCAGAGCACCCCACACTGCGCAGGAGACGTGACAAATTGCTCCAAATCTCCAAGGAAGGTCAGGCCTGTAGGCTGAAGCGGGAGTGACCACTTTGATTTAAGTCCTCTTTGATTTGAAGAATAAAAAGATGCAAGTCTCCTTTCATGCTTTGAGGGTTAGAGAATTAGGGAGCTTTCATTCCTCTGTCCCATTTTAGTCTTCAGGAAAGCGAGGTTTATGCGTTACTCCAATCTCTTTTTTTTTTTCAAATGCAACACTGCAGTTGAGAACAATTATGTGTGCATTGGGCCTTGGAAGAATGAAAAGCCACTAAATGTAGGGGATCTTCCTTGGTGGATGAAGTGGTTCTAGAAACAGGAATTTTTGAATTGGCACCTCAAAAGTTACTATTTCTCCCAAAACTTCAGTGTCCTTGACTGTGTATCTTACCTCCTGGGGAAGTGGATAGGTCTGCTCATTTTGTCATTGTGAAGGTTCACGTTATCCACCAAAGCAGTCAGGATGCCTCTGTATGTCTGGTACCTAGCATCCACTGTTAGTTAATTGGGAGAATATTTGTTGACTTTCATGGGTCTGCAGAGCAGAGTCCATGTTGCCAAGTTCAGTGGACAAAGCTTATACACCAGATTTATCCATTCCTTGAGAAAGGGAGAAATATTGACGCAAGTGTTCAATCTTGTTTCCTTCCCACCCCCATTCCCAGCAAAACCCAAAGAACATGTTTTATGTATAGTCAAATGACCAAGCTTAGATTAAAAATACCTTGTGCTTGTAGATATGAAATAGAATCAATTAGTCTGAGTAACAGGTCATCAAATAATGGTAATATGCAATTTATAAATACATATCATATGCATTTCCTAATGAGTTAGGAAAAACCTTTTACCATCATATGTTTTTAATTGTATAATGAACATTGAAGTATGTGAATCAGCTTGATTTAAAAATACAAAAGAGCTGAAGTGCCCTAATAATAAATCTGTAGGTGTGTGTTGGGAAAGAGATGCAGTTCGCGTGACTGATGAGATATTAACAGTTTTGACCTGATCTCTCAGTGACTGATATTGATAACACTCATTTCTAGAGTGTACTGAGGCTCCCATACGGCACAGCCTCTGTTGAGGTTGGAAGGGGTGTGTGCAGCTCACACTGAGTCCAGTGTTTCTAAATGGGGTACTTGGAGCAACCCAATTCATTTTTGTGAATCATGGCTGTAAATTTAGAAAACAGAAAAATGCCTGTTTCATAATGCTGCCTTGACTCTGGTGGTGCGACATTATTTTTGTCATGTACTCTCAAGTGCTCATCCTTGTCTGAGACGCTGTCGGCTTGGGGCTTCACTTAAGGATTTGCTGGCCTCAGAGTTAGGAAATGTTTTCCTGATAATCAGCCTACACCATCACTGGCCCAATTAAATCCCATTACTTCGTGTTATACCCCAGTGGGATCCCCCAAACAATTCCTTGGCATCCTCACTATCTGTCCCTTGTCAGACACTCCTGGATGCTTATCTGGAGCCTCTCGCCAAACTCGGGCGATAAGTCAGACTGATTGCTGTCTGCTCTGTGCGTGTCCGGGGCCCTTCTTGATGCTTTGCATCCCATATCCCTCAACTGGCATTTTTTTTTTGTAAATCTGCTGTGCCATGATGTTTTGGTTAGAAAAGAACTTCTCAGTAGAGTTAAGCATCTGCCTGAGATTGATAAAGGCAAAACAGCCTGGCCTGAAGGCTGTCAATTAATCCCTCTGTCACCCAGCTCTGTCTGCTGGTCTCAAGGGTCATGGAGGAGGGAAGGCTCTTGATCAAGGGATAATGACACTGAGCTGTGTAAAATGGTCCTACTTCTCAATTTGTACACTTCAGTCAGCCTTTGTTACACACATGGGCCAAATTCAGTTCTCAGTTTCATCATCCCAGTGTCTTCTTCAAGTCAGAATCTGATCCACAGCTAGACTAAGCTGGAAACATTTTTCACAGAACAATGACCCAAGACTGTGTATAGTTCCGTGCACCTTGCTAACTGGAGGGTTTTGTCAAATTAGAGGTATTTCACAGAGAAGAACAACAGAAGTGATTAAAAAGTTGGTGGGATCACTTCATAGGGAAAGATAAACTAAAAATATATGGGCAAATTAAAAAAGGAGCAGGTAGAGGGGAATATTATTCGAATAGCAAGGAACATAAGGGGTGATCACAGTAGTATGACACTCCCCCCATTTCTAGAAGGTTTGAAGTGAGGTTATGAAGTCTGCTTCAGTATCTGCTTGATGCTGCGCACCAGGTGCATTTTTGGAATGAGAGCTACAGCCATGAATAATAGGTAAACTGAACTATGTGTGAAATGAGCATTAGGAAAAACTTCCAGACCATGACTGATTTTCAGGTTGTAGAGTGTTCTTAAGAGGTGGAAAAATGCCAAGTTTCAGCAACATACTTATAAACCCATCTCCTAGAATTTTGTGAATACATCTCCTTTGTTTGAGGCATTTAAACCTAGATTAGATGTTAAACCTAGAATAGGGACAGAACAAGAAACTATTCAGTCGATCAGAAATCAAAAACAAACAAAGGAAGGAGCTGTTGTATCTGATCAGTGCTCAATCCTGAACTTTTCCACCCGCTGTTAGTTAGAAGCGAGCCTCCTGTGGATTTGGCCAAAGTAAGAGTTGTATAACAGCTGTGATTTTGCTGTCCGTATTCCTAGGGAATATTTTGTGATGGTTTGCTGCCATGACACACTCAGGTTGCACTTGGCAACACAAGTATCCCTGCTAAATGTCCTGGGTCAGGCACCAGACCTAAAGCCGATGTAGTTTTTTACTCACCTCAGATGGAGGTGTGGAACTCATTGCTGCAGGATGTCACAGGGATTAAAAGTAACAAGCAGGTTCAGAAAACTGCTGGTACTGAAAGACTCTAAAACATTGACAAGGAACTGGGAGGTCTGGAAAGGGCCTAGTTGTGGATTTTTTCCTGCCTTGATTCGCATGCTCTTTCCTTAAGCTTCTGCTGGTGGCCATGATTGAAAACAGGGTCCTTCCTGTGGGCACGACCCAGGGCTTTTATGTTCCTATTAGAGCAAGAACAGTAGGATCTGGCTGATTTTACTCTCTCCTGAAAGAGACCTCGAGGTTCCAGCCCAAGATGCCATCATTTCGCTTACAGGCTTCCTGTGGGAAGCCAGTTTGGGTCTGTCTGGAAGATCCTCTTCCACTAATTCAACTGAGGGGGTCATTCAGACAAAACATCCAGAATACGTCAGGGTATAGACTGTTTTAACTGATTGCCACCCCAGTTTAGCTGACCTGTTTTAGCAAACCTATATAAATTTTCAGTGAGGAATTTCCTGCTATAGCCAGCTTTAAGCTGACAGAAATAGAGGCTATACTGGGGTTTGCACTGGTTAAAACGAGTCCTTTTGATTAAACTGGTGCCAAATTCTGTGTGGACAAATCCTCATATTGTAACAAACCCACACATCCTCCCTTTCCTCTGACAATCATATCAGGCTGGTGAGTCCTATGGACCCAATCTAATAGAAATGGAATTTTTACCATGCAAATCTTATTACCTAAAGTGCCAATGAAACTAATGGGATTTTTGATAGTAAAAAATACTCTGTATGTGATACACAGTTTGGAGTATAAATTCATGGGGATGGGAGGGGGGATGTAAGGAAAAGGAATTGTTATTGCATGCGGTCCTTTGTGACTTTGGAGGACCTGTTCCTCCCAACACTCCTCAGCTCCCCCCTTGATTTTAGTGGGACCAAAGTGGTATTTTAGCATCTTGCTGAAAACACTGAGCTCCTTGCAGAAACTGCCTTTCAAAATATACAAGTAAGTGTCTGTTTGTTTTAGAATTCATTTGGTGGAGTGGAACAGAAATAAAAAATATCCCAAACCCTCCACTCCAAGGACAGACATCTAGAGGAATATATATTTTTCCAAAGGGAACTGTTTTTGCTGTGGAGGTTGGCTGAATGTGTCAAGAACAGAGGGAGCATTAGGACATATTTTGACAATCCCTGTATTAAGAAAAAAAAAAAAGCTGAATATAATTAGATAAGATTTTTTAATTTATGCTCCCCCCTCCCCCCCGTATACACACACATATGACATATATCATATATATGCTAGGTCCTCAGACTGCCAACCTGTGCAGCAACTCTTCACTTGAGGACAGTGTGAGCAGAGAGATCCAAAGTTAATAACTGCAGTGCTGCAAACACTTTAAGGCTGTCTCCTATAGTTCCTGTATGTCGTGATAATGCAGCACAACTTGCAGAGGGTTCAATGTCCTTTGTAATAGCGTAGACAGAATTCCTACTAACTTTTTTGGGAGCTTAGTTTATGTGTATGCTCAGGCCTAAAATATTTTAAAGTAAAATATTTTTAATAACCTCCAGCATTGTGACATTTTGATGGTGATGCTGATGCTGATTACTTGGTTTCCTGTCACCTTGGAAGCAAAGATGCAATAAACGATACCTTTATTTTTGTATTTATTTTAATGAAAAACACAGAAAAGGCACTTTAGAAAAGTGGAGGAAAGAGGAGGTCAGATAAAAACAACTGCAGTCTGATGTTCGTTTTTGTGGTGCTGATAGTTATTATTCCCAAAGAAAATAATGTCCTTTTTTATTTGCTTTTAACATTTCGCCCTTGGCATCTGTTCCATCCATTGTGGACTAACCTAGACTGTGTTCTCTGACGATGGGTTAAAGCGAGCACTTACTGAAAAGCATTCTCTACTTAATTACTTTTCCTTCTTCTGGAAGCTATTTTTTTATAGTCACATGTTAATTGTGTATTAGTAGGCCTTTCTGATTAGTTGAAAACATAATGAAACCTTTGTAAACAACAGGGAAAAAGAGGGAGAGGGAGGGAGGGAGTGGGAAGGGGGGGAGAAAGGGACAGGGAGAAAGAGAGGTGTGAAGTGGGGGCTGGACTGGAGTGGGGGGAGGTCGGCAAATTTTGAAAGGCAGAAATAATGCCAGTGGACATTTCTGGTTTTTTGAATGACAACTTCCCTCGCCCAAATTAATCAACTTACTTAACGAGAAATGAGATGCATGGAGATGCAAATTGCTGTCGATCTCCAAAAGCAGGGTGGCAAAGGCAGCAAGTTGGAATGGTGTGGAGGGGGGCTGAGCCGCAGCTGTCCACTAACAAGTCAGTCCTATTTGTAAAGGGCACAGAGCTGAATAACGGTTTTATTATTGGCTTTCTCTCTCTCAGCCGTAGGTAGAAATGCTGCATTTGTTTCCTACTACTATTTCAGCGAGATAGATGTCCTCCTCTTTCATCTCGCCTGCCCATTTGATTCCCACAGTGGAGCCCTGTGTTCCCTGTGCACCCCAGACAGGGCAGAAAATTTGGATGCACAAGAAACACAGGCTCAGGTGCGGAGTCTCAAGCGTGCAAGGTAATACTAGGAATTACAAAGTTAGCTGCATGCTCCTCAGAAAGGGAGAAAAAATAATAATACAAAAAACCCAACCAGAAAATAAACGGTACTTAAGATCCAATTCAGTAATGCTCGGAGCCCAGCCAGCATGGATCAGATTCAGTGAATCAGCTGAATCAGGCCCTCTTCTCAGAGATGGGTTGGTTTTTTGTTCTTTTTCCTGGAAAGCTGCTCCTTAAACACAATTCACATTGGTTGTTTTNCCACCCCCTTCTGTTGCTGCTTTAAAGAGCTGTGCTTATAGGGATTTTGCAGCTCTCCGTGTGTTATTAGAAAACGTGTGGCTGGGACGGTTAAAATGGGAGTGCTACTGTATGCGAGAGCAATGTTCACTGTAAGCAATCCAAGGAAATCCTGCCAAGGCAGTATATGAACAGCAGCCAAACAAAACACAGGCGCCTTTCCAGTGAAAACCAGCACACTTCTGCAAATAGAGGAAAAATTGACTTTCTGATTTGGAGTGTTTCTACAACTAAGAAGAATTACTACAGTGATTGTTCTAAAAATATTTTTCGGCAGCACATTCTCAAAGGGGTTGGGATGCTTAGCATTGTTTAATTACGCTTCTCTTAGGTGATCAATCTGGATTTTATAGAAATAAAATGGGAAGTTTTTAGGATCTTCTTTTAAGCCAACATCGGCATTATTTTCTGCAGTGTTATAGTGGCATAAACCACCACCTATTTAAGGAGCAAAAACTGCGTTTTTATCTTTGCACTTCAGGAAGTATGACTGGAGATTCATCTTTTGCAACTTCATGATCAGAGATTGCAATTCAACTGCTTAATCTAGAGCAACCCCCAGGATCCCTGCTTCCGTAACTGATAGCTTTTGTTTCTCCATCTGAAGTATTTTATACCTTCCTCTGTCCCTTGTCCCGCCTTGTCCCCTGTATTTAGACTTTTAATGCTTCTGCTTATTTTGCTCCTTTGTTCAGCCAGTCTGGGATTTTCCTTTACAGGACTTCTGAGTCCTGTAGGAACCCTTTAGTGTAAGATGTGTCTGCAGACATTCTGGCATTCCAAAAATTTCCATAATGATGGAAATTGATTGGGATTCCACAGATTTGTTTATTGCCAAGAATAAATATGTTATTAAAAAAATTGTTTTGCTAGTCTCAGCTACAATTTTTTTAAAGAGAATTCTTAATAATGGAGTTTAGGAATGCAGTCAGTTTATCTAGAGCAAGCTAAAGAAAAGGGATAGATCTATGGAGAATTATTATTATCCTTTTTTTATTTCAAAAACCCAACATAATATCAGCATAAAAAACCCCAACAGAATTGTCAAGGATTAATTTCAGTTTATGCATTTCTCCTATTTCAACTGGTTTTCTTTTAGCTAAAGATACAAAAGATGCTTTGCTAGATATATCTCCATTTATCCCTCTAAAATATTTACAGCTGGGTTCTTTAGATTTACAGCTGCTGTGAACTCAGTTCTCTTCTTTTAACTACACCACCACAAACCAGATTTATCCCTATGTTGAAGACAGTGTCTTGAGACTAACAAATCCCAAGGTGGAAGATGACACTCATCCAGAGCCTGTTGAAGCCAGTGGAAAAATTCATACTGGCTTTGGTGTGATTTGTATTGGAGTATTAAACATTCATTTCACCTTCTCCTTTTGAATGTATCTACTCATTTTCAGGGTGAGATACTCTCTGCTTTAAGCAAATCTTAAAGTTGCTCTAATTTATTAAATTAACTTATGCTGTATTTACCATTCAGGAAAAGCTTCCAGTAGGGTGAAACTTTTGCATACACTTCTCCCAAGATAAGATTGTGTATTTGATGGTGTAGTTTGAATAGCTGGGGAAAGATGGTCCTCTGCCCTGTACCCAGCTCCCTTTCTCCTTTGTGCACAGTGCTGTGTTCATAGCTAGTCTTACAGAGAGCAAATCATATACATATGCATATATACATACACANAGGAATTACAAAGTTAGCTGCATGCTCCTCAGAAAGGGAGAAAAAATAATAATACAAAAAACCCAACCAGAAAATAAACGGTACTTAAGATCCAATTCAGTAATGCTCGGAGCCCAGCCAGCATGGATCAGATTCAGTGAATCAGCTGAATCAGGCCCTCTTCTCAGAGATGGGTTGGTTTTTTTTTCTTTTTCCTGGAAAGCTGCTCCTTAAACACAATTCACATTGGTTGTTTTTTAAAAGGACTATCCTCTGTTCTTAGCGCTGGATTTTGAACGGGCAGAGTCTCTCCCCCCACTCCCCGCCATNACACACACACACATAAAAATAAAAGGAAACTTGAAAATATAAGGATTTCTGCATTGAATGTGAGGGATATCATCCACTGTGTTTAA
The DNA here is from genome assembly GCA_013400835.1 of Zapornia atra. Lineage (NCBI taxonomy): Eukaryota > Metazoa > Chordata > Aves > Gruiformes > Rallidae > Zapornia > Zapornia atra. The sequence continues at coordinate 87,641 of VZTU01017675.1, read as the reverse complement.
ATTAGGGCATGGAAGTTGTGGCATATGCCGTGCTAAGGCACAGCAGTGCAGTTCTGTATCTTTAAATGTTGATGCTTAACAGTGAAACCAGGTGAGATCTGGCCCCAGGTGCTGGCTACTGCATGCATTGCTGAACAATTTTTAAAGGATGCAGATTGTGTGGTTGGAGGAGGAAAAAAGTAGGTCTTTTCCTAAATAGATTTTTTTTTGTTAAATATGTTGTAGGTTTAATGTAATGATTAAAAGAAAAATGATCGACTTAATCTTTGTACATTCCTCTAATAGCAGCTCGGTATAATCCAGTCCTGACCTGGCTCCCCCTGATGTGCAGAGCTAGTTGTCATGGAGCCCCAATTATGCCAAACTGGGGGAAGATTTTGCTGAGACCATGCAACTCATTTCACTGGTGACTGTACATGCACTCTGAATTAAGAGTCCTTCACAGAATTAGTCTGAAGGGAATGCTTGGGTGCTGAAGAGGTGCTCCATGGGTTGCTTCTGCTTGCCCTGCTTGCACACTGAGGTCCTACATAGCTTGAAAAACAGCCCCACAGCAAAGTTTTCCCCTTCGTTCCTTTCAGCGTAAATCCAGCTTTGAATAATTTTAACTTCAAGTCCATAGGCTCAAATACTAGGTCACCAAAGATGTGGCATCAAGGTAAATTTGCAGATAATTTGGATAGCGGTTGGTGCTGAAGGTGGGTGGCTTCTAAACCTAATTTGAGGGGTAGTTTGTTGCAGGCAAAAATTATTGATACACAAGGAAGGTTTTATTTGGAGACATCTGTAGGTTGGCAGCTGTGCCAGCCATGTCTGTTCTTCTGAGCAACGGAAGCCATGCAGCAGGGAATAGCAGTCTTGGTGACAAGTATTGAGAACATCGGTTGAATTGCGCTATGAAAATCTTCCCTTCGTTTTTATTATTACTTTTCTGCAAGTGGATTTGTGAGGTGCCTCTGTCTGTGTGCGCAAGCGGGTAAGGTAGAGAGGGAGGGCTGTTATTTTTATGTTTTTTTCAATCGCACCTCCTTAGCATTTTGTACATATCAGCATTCTAGCCGAGCGATTTGCTAATTGCGCTGGAAGACCCACTTTAAATTCAGGAATACTGAAACTTTGAAACTGTAACATTTTGACTGGTGAGAATGACCAGTCTTCTTTTCTCTTTCGCAGTGAGCTAGTTGAAGGAAGCTGGCATTGTCGCAGAGTGAAAGCTCTGCAGAAGTGCCGCAGGTTTTTCATATGGAAATGTGAAATAATGGGGTGATTAAATAGAGCTGTATATTAAAGTACATCTGACATTAGAATTAGCATAATGTGCTCTAGCCCTAGGCTGAGTACTTTATTTGCCATCTGCGTCGGACCAAAATCCCCTGGGGAAGCGCTAAAATATTCTGAATAAACTCAGCCCGAGTTCTTATTGAGAGTAAAATACCATTTGTGGCACGTCGTATTGATTCGTCTTAATTGCGGTGCAGAAAAGAACATTCAGTTGCTGATGACTTTTGTACTCTGTGACAAGTCGGCTGGAGTTATTCTAACACTGCAGTTGGTTAACCTGAACAGACTGTCGTGCTCAGAGAAGGAGAAAACCTTATCTTCAGTAGCATAAACTACAGTATCATCTCCCAGCTTTACTCTCTATCTCCATGCAGCCTCCTTTTTTTTTTTTTTAAATATTCCCTGGAAACAGCAGCCAACGAACTGAAGGGGAAATGGGGCTTCATTGAATTAGTCCAAGAAAATTCACATTCTTACCTAGCTATTTTCCCCAGCCTACCTCCCTACACTTCCACCCCCAGATCTTCTTAAAAAAAAACCAGAAGCATCTGACCAGCTTTCATCTAAGGGAATGAAAATCGGTGGAACTTGTCCTTGAGGATCCATCTCCGGAACCATTAGTTCAAGAGATTTATTATGTATATTTTGTAAAAAGCTGTGGCTTCTCCTGTGCATAAGCACACAGTCTTAGTCGGTTGTAATGGTTTGATTTTTGTCAACTCTGCACTCAAATGGGTTGCTGAATACCTTTGAAAAAGTGCTTATAACATGCATAAAAGATAAATATTTCATCTGAAGGAAAATACTTTGATGCTCCATGCAATTCTGTAACATTCATAAGGTCCAGTTTTTACCCTATAATTGCCTATCATTATACACAATTTACATATTCAAACATTCTCTACAAACCTTAGTCTAGCATGTTTTTATTACAAATTCAGATCAAGGGAATAACCTTTAACTTCAGAGACAAATGAGACAAATTTACAAGTGCATGTCTGCTGTTTTCTTGTGTTTTATAAATCCCTGCAGACCCGAACACTTTTGCTATAACGCCACTCAGAACAATATACATATATTACTACTTGTTTGTAGTGCTTCGGTAATGAGTCCCCTTTGTATTAGATAACCTATATAATTCAGCATCTAGGCCCTCCATAACGTCAATTATCTCCTCATAGCTAAATGTACATTCCATTAAAACAAGATTTACAGCCTTTATAATACTTCTTAGGGTTGAACGTGGAGATTTTTGTGGATTTAAAGAAGCAGAGATGGGAGTTAGCATTTGTTAAAGAAGCAATGAATTAAAGCAAAAATGCTATTTCATTTACTAACTATGAATAGGCACCTAATACCCTTAATAGTTGTAGTAAGACAGACTGAAGTACTCCTGGGGAAAAAAAAAACAACAGGAAAATTTGTTTTCACCCTTTGGCTTTTTTTATTGTTTCCTAATTTACTCTTTATTTTTCCATTATATGACATGGACAATTTCCTTTATGTATCCTCCTTTAAGCTCCCATTCAGATTACTGAGAATTCTTGCTTGTAACATGAGAAAATGGCACCTTAGAAAAGTCTGTGGGAAAAAAAGATCCCAGCACTTGCCAGTTTTCAAACAAAACTACTTACAGGAAACCGATTTAAAGGGAAGCTGCTGGCATATTTCATATGTTGTAGAAAAGACTGACATTATTTCAAATGCATTTGAATACCTTATGCAAAGAAAAGGCCTAAAAGTGTCCTTGAGCAGTACAAGAGTTTTTCATGAATGCTGTAAATGGGATCCTATATATTAAACCATCAGCCAGGGGTAGTCCTATGGTCTTTTCATCTCATGAGTGGCTGCATTTCTCCCCTCTGTGTTCCATTCCCTACTTTCACTGATAGTTTTCACTATTTTACACACCAGGTTTGTAAAGCATCCTTTCAGCCTGCTAGCTGATGTCTTAGGTTCAGATAAACTAACTAAAAGACACAAAGCTGTTTAGATGCTAGAGGTGGAGTCAATTGAAACTGTTGTATCACAAAGGGCTAATTTAAAAGTTAACTCATTCACTATTGATCTTTTAATATTGATTTTCCTGTTTGCTCCTTACTTTTCACACTTCTCCCTTTCTCTGCTTTATAAATTGCCTTTGTATTTTAGAATTTAACGCCAATTAGAAGAAGGTGTTCAGCGATGACAAACCTGCTTTTTATCTTCCATTTTAATAGAGCTTCTGGGTCAAAATCCCTCTGTCGTGAGTTCCAATTTTTGCTATGCATTCTTCTTTCTTTTTCTACACTAAGTAAAAGCATTTCTTACACTTCTGTAGGCTGAACATTAACTTCCAGTAAGCCACAAGATCTTTTAAGGAATGAGAAATTGGACATCCAGAAGGAAGTTGCCCAAAATGACTATTGACATTTTATACCTAAAAATATAATATTGCCATTTTGTAATGCACTAGAAATTAAAATGAGCTGTGCATTTGGCTCATTTGTGTGAATCTGGCAGTACAGATCTGAGGTATGATTAAGTCTCACAGAAAATGGGACTATTGAACACAAGCTGCATCTTCAGCCAAAGGTCGCCTGTGTCCATTAAGAAACAGGAAGCATCTGTTTGTGTTATGCATGGCTGTAGTCTGCATGCAGTCTCCATTTTTTTTTTTTTTTGTAAGTATAAATGCCAGAGAGGACATATAAAATGCTTCTGGGAAAAGTTTAATGAAAAAAAACTAAAATCACAGCTTCATATATTCATGTAAGCCTAGTTTAGATCCTCGTTTGTCATAACCTGGTATACTTTATCTGGAAAGATTCAAAGTCTGCAATGGTGGTCATCTGAGTTACTTTGAATTCATAGCAGGGTAATTCAAATGAGAGTTTAGCTAGGGTATGATTTTAAGGCATCAGGTTGATATCTCTAAGTCTTTTAAGCATTCATGCTCTTTGTTCTTGGAATTATGAAAGGATTGACTGTAGACAGACAGCATGACAGCCTGACTTCTTGACTATGTGACTGATAATTAATCTGTTTGGTTTTCCACTCATGATAAAATAGTTAATTTGACAAAAACTATATTTGTTATTACAAAAAAAAAAAAATCAATTTGCAGTCCTGCCTAATATAAAAAGAACACCACTGAAAAGCACAACTGGCTTCAGAAAATAAAACAGGCTACCAAAAGTGAGGTGTCATTTTAATACACCATTGGCAGAGTTTGGCAGTTGACTTTAGTGTAGAAAAAATTAATAGTAGTGTAATGTTAATATATTTTAATATTGGTGTCAAACACTGCTATTGTAGATCTTTTTCAACAGGTAGTAAATGCTCTTGAGAATATTCAGATTGCTCATTAAAATCAGTGCTGGGAATGAGGGGGTCTTGTGGGGTTTGTAGGTTCTCTTGGCATAAAGCTTCTTGCATAATCTCCTTAGAGAACTTGCAGTCTCACTAGTCAAGGTAGAAATAGGATGGGGAAAACTGTAAAACACTCAGGCAGTGTGTGGGAGAAGAATATTGCATTTGTGAATTCTGTTTTAAGATGGCACTGGAGGAGATAGGCTGTTCAACAGGCAGGGTAGAAAAAGAGAACAGGGCGTAGTATGGCAGGAAACAAGATTCTGTTTCTGAGAAGTAGCACGCCACAGTTGCTTCTCTTTTCTTCAGACACCCTTGTTTTTCCATCCAACTCTTAAAAACATTTCATTTTTGTTTCCCTGTCACATTCTTTCCCTTCACTGACCTCATCCTGAGATTCCCCATTTCCAGATGATGACAGGCTCTGTGGCCCCTCATGCTAGGGCTCTTGCACCTAAACCTTCATCTCCTCTTCTTGAGATGTACTTCAGGTCGGCTGAGCTTTACATGACAGAGTGGCTGTTTATCTGAGTGGAGAGTTGGAGGTGCTTAGGTTGTGAGACTGCAGGCGTCTTGCGAAGTCATAAAACACCAACTTTAAGTTGCCAGTTGATGCTGACTTTACGAATTGTTGGTGATAGTCCCCGCCACCCTCAGCAGGATGTGCTGCAAGACTCTCTCAAGCCCTTTTTTAGACAAGGCAGTGTAGGGATGGATGCACTGTGTTAGATCTGCGGATGGATAGAGGAGTTGTAGTCATTCTTGTTTTGTATCTTCAGCTTGTGTGACCACCAAAACAAAATTAGAATGAACTATGAAGAGGATGGTTCCTTGAGGTTTGGTGTTTTAATCTATTTACTGGCAGTGGACTCTCAGTGTTGATCCTCACCCAGGCTTGGACCTTGCTTCACACTTCTGTCATTTACTGAAATGGTCAGTCCCTCTGCAGTGGAGGAACTTCCAAACACAGTGTTTGCACTTCCAAACACTGGGAGTGCAGGGAGGGTAAAACTCTCGTTATTGGGTGAACTCAGCATGTTCTTGTTCTATCATAAACATATGCAAGCCAATGTTCTTGGTAACTTGGATAATTTGGAGTTATAATATTGTTTATAAACTCTCTTCAGCATAAATACCCATATAATATATATTTTTACATACCAAATCAAGCGTCGGGTGTGAACGAATATAGTTCACACTGCAGATCCATGCTGCAGACACCTGGAAAGTATTTGGCCCTTGTGTAGGTGACCTGTCAAACCATGTATAACCATATATTTTCTTCACTATGAAACACTAAATCTTTCCAGTATTTAATGCCCTTCTCTTTAATGTCAGCTGGTCTTATAAGGAGACTTGTTAAACTAGTGTTCTCAATTATGGCATTTTAATTTAATAATAATTCAATTAAAGGTGTGTTTTTTATGGAGCATCCACGCTACCTTTATTGGTATTATTAGAGTAACCATCATAATAACAAGGAGTAATTATTTAAATGATCATTAAAAATCAAGTGGTGAAAAAGAGAGTAACATTGGTGGAAGGATTGTAGGAACCTGATACATGTCTGTTCCTGAGTGTTACAATAAAAGGTGTCCTTTCTTTAAAGCTTGCAGGTTTCTACTTTTCCTGCACTTCTAAAGGTGCAGTAAAGCAGCATTAAAATTCCTTAACATTTTTATTGCTGCTGTTGTAACTTTTTAAAGGGAACCAGAAACATTATCTGGAAAGTATTGCTAGGGGTAAAGAATGGCAGCGGTTATGTGGACCTGACTGCAGATCTTCACCGCAGTCCTGGCAGGGGTTATGGGTGGGTGATTAAAAAAGGGGGGAGGGGGAAAGAGTTCATTCTCTGTTACAGCTAATGGAATTATTCAGGCATGCTGAGGGGTGGATTCGTGAGGCACTGGATGTCACTGTAACCCAGCAGAAAATAATGAATTCTTAACAGTTCTTATCTCACACTGATTATTGTTTGATGGTATCCAGAATAACTGAGGATATTTTGCGGGAAATTTATCTCCAGGGCAGATGCACTCAGCATTCAGGGTATATAGAAAGTCATGTACCAACTGGGCAAGGAAGATCTGCGTATCTGTAATGATACAAGTCAGACTGCAGAGAACAGATAAGTCAGGGGATTCAGGCTCCCTGGTGCAGTGGGATGAATGTCCACAGACCCAGGCTACTCTTGTTCCGGGCTGGGCAGACTGACCTGTCCTTTCTCACTGCCCCCTGTAAGGGCAGAATTTGGGAGATGGGATCCGAATTTAGCTTTGTTTTGTGCTGTTCATGAAAGAGAAAAAAGCTCATTGTTGCTCTGACATTTTGAACAGAACATAATCTGTCATGCAGTAACGGAGGGAACACATTTTAATATTTCTGGAAAAGACCGTCTTTTGTTGTAATATGCAGAAAAGGCAAGGGTGTTCAATAAGTTCATAGTTTATAATTACCTACTTAGGGAGAAGATGCTAAATAGATTTTTAATCTACCAGGTAAAAAGATAACAAGATCTAATGGTTGGCAGTTGAACTCGGCAATTCGAATTGGAAAGGAGACAGGTTTTTAATGTGGAACATAGTCAGCCATTGCTACAGACTACTCAAATACACTGTTCTGAATCAAGTTGGGAGAAGGAGGTGCTAAAAGACATTAAGTGGTTCAACTGCAAATCACTGGGCTGGCTGATATCTGTATGTGAGGTGCAGCCTGAATTGTTTCCCATGGTTTTTACGTACATGTAGGTAGGACAAAATACTATGTTTTTAAATTTTAGGAACAAAGATTTAGATTGGTCATTTGGGGAACCTTGCTGATAGTAAAAGAGAGAGGGAATGAGGTAGACTTTGGGATGGTTGTAGAGTGCTCTGAGTGGCCTTTAAGTGGGATAATAGAGCATCTGCCATAGGTATGCATAGATGCATGAGTATGGACATCCCTTGGGTCAGGAATTGGACAAGGGCAACCCTTGAGTTTTATCCCAGTCCTCTCATTCTTCAATTTGACAGTCCTTCCTATCCACCCAATCAATACACTGAGGTCTCAGTAGGATCCAGACCTACAACCTCATCATGTGTCTCAATTCCGATGACATTTATTTGTTTGGCTTTAATGCAACCTTGAAGCTACCATTGACTTCTCAAGGCTCGTGGCCTGGATGTCTCAACTCAGTACGTACATTGTATCTACTAATGTAGAGATAAAAAATCATACTTGAGCCTTCAGCCACGAAAATCAAGCCTAGTTACAGACTATAGGGTTGAATCCATGTGAATAGTATTAATGAAGTCTTGGCTTGTGCTTAACTCTAAGCACATGAATAATTTCATTACTATCTAACAGAGCACTTCAGCCTATGCTTAAGTTTCACTGATGTTGATTACTCACATGCTCAAAGTCAAGCACATGCTAAAGTGATAAAGACTGCATATGGCAAAGCCTATATAGCTAGTTGTCATAAAGTGGGTATTTAGACAGACTTCAGTGCAGGTGGCAAGGGATTAAGATAGCCATATATCAAAAGTAGCCTTATAACAAAGAGTTTTATAGTGTAGGTGCACTGCATTATTAAATATAAGGATCATTCTTGAGAAATACGCGGCTGTTTCTGGGCATGTTTAAAATATTTAGCAAGTTTTTGAATATAAAAATGTTCGGAGTGGATCTTCAAAGACTTTTTGACATTGTTCTGTTCTTAAAAGTGAGCATCTACACTGCTCAGGGCAACTTCTAGGCAAGATAACCATGAAGTGATAATATGGAAATGAACATTTTATTGTATTTTTTCATTTTTTTAAAACGGGGAGTCTGGGGAGAGTCTTTGAGGGTTGTGAAAGTTAATATATATATATACACACACACACACAGAGGCATGCACACATGAACACTCGTGAAGCAGTCTGAGATTTGTAGCAAGGTAGCCTGCAGTCAATTTTGCCATCATGTTGGGGTCTCCTGAAGAAGAGTGTTAAGAAGCATAAAAGCTAAACAAAACAAAAAGGAAAAGAAGACTGTTTTATGACTGCTAGCTTGTAAATCTTAGATCACTAATAGCACTAATTTGCCCTGTTTGGAAGAAAACAAAAAAGGAAGGGGGGTTACTTTTCTCACTTCAATTTCACAGAGCTGAAGTTTTGGAGAACAAAAAAAACCAAAACGTCTCAGTTCCATGTAACATGTAGTAGCAAGCATCCAGCCAGCTGCCATTTTGAGGGTAATTTTTTTAATCAGCCATTTCGGTTTTAGATTGGCCTTGATCCTCAGCACGCTCAGGAATTTTTCTCCTTACGTATTTGCCTTTGCTGAAGTAAATGTGTTGCTGTTGTCATCGTCGTCATCTAATACACAGCTGCTTTCTTCCTCCTGTCAGCTCTTGAGCTAAGNATCGAACAGCTGTGGGTAATAAATCGATTAATTAGAGTGGATAAAATGAAGGTGAAGGGTGCAGAGCACTCTTTAATTTGAAGATATATGACCTTGTAAGATGCTGCACTTCATTTGCTATTAGATCACACTTCAGAAGGGGCTGTATTAAAATCTCTTCTAGGGTGAGCTGAGGTAAAACATATTGTTAAAAAAAGCTTTTGACAGAGTATGTTATATACTTTAGTCTGCTTCAGTGATTTCTGTCACTTTTTATACTACACATGTTGTTGTGCAAGAAAAGTTAAAGGTCTAGACATTTTCATCATATTTCTGTAAGAAACAGAAATTTAAATATTTGAAGTAATAATGGGAGCCTTTACTGTTGCTTTGGCCATGGAGCTGACATAAAACTCCCTAACTGCCTCAGTGCTGAGTAGATTTTTAAGGGATAATGTATCAGTTCCTTTCCATGTTTGTATGTGGCTTTCATTAATGTCAATAGCAGTTATGGGCACTTTTTCCAAGCTGAGTACAGTTCCCAAACTTGTGGGTTTTTTCCAATAGCGGTTGTTAGAGATTAATCAAAGCAGCCGTGTTTGTCCCGTCTGATGCAGCATGCAGGGCTGGGGCACCGGGGCTGTGTCAGCCAGACAGAAACGCCTGCCGTGTTGTGCCTGTTTTTTCTTGGCTGTGGAGAGCCGACTTCTCAGGAATAGGGGGTCTGGAGATGCTATCCACAGCAATAGCCCTACTAAATCAATAGGAACGTGAGGAGCTGCACCACATTTATCACCTACCTTTGTAAATAAGTCTCAATCTGATAGATGCTTTTTCCTTTACGCTTTTATGGATGTTCATTGGGTGATAAGATTAGATCGACTGACAGGCAGATAGGTAGGCAGATAATCTTCTAGCCTCCTTGTCTAAGGTTTTGTAAATTTTGTTAGCAGCAGCCATTCCTCCAACAGCCAGAAGAGGGGAATTCAGTCAGCAGCAATCCTGCTTCTCCTGGTGTGCCCGAGTTTAATTTTTTCTTTCTTTCTTTTTTTTTTTTTTTTTACTGCTCTGAGTCATTTCTCTTTACAAAGGTGGTTTCGATAATACAGTTCCGTTCACCTTATAAACTCTTTCATTTTCAAGCTCAAGCAACAGGCTTCTGTGAATTGCAGTGCCCTTGTCTAGAAAGAGGGGCTGTGTGGTTCAGCTTGGGATGTGCTCCTGCGGAAGAGCTGGGATCTGGCGTGGATTGGGGCATTATGCAGATACAGGCCAGGAGGGAAGCTTGGTTCAAGCTTTGAACTTCGAGGAAGTTTAGTGCCTTCAGGTGGAGTGGGGCCATTGCTAGCCAAAATATGTGCTTTCATAAACAAACAAGCAAGAAATTAATTTTATATTTTCCAAAATTGGTAGTTGGGAGATTTTTATGTTTTGTGTTGTTTTGTTTTTTGGGGAAACCTTCCTCTCATTAAAAACAAAATGAATCAAAACAAAACCTAGATTGTGATTTTCAAGTAGACACATATTTATGAATTTATCAGAGTTGTGCAGAGACACTGAAAAAGGAGGGGAGGGAATGCCTTTTGAAGATAGCACATAGTTTATATTGTGCCCAGGACTGGAATTTTCTAGCTAGCAAAATTATGACTGTAGTGCAGGCTTGTCCACACCTGCCCTTTATGTAAAGCTGAATTAAGGTTAAAGGAATGCTTTCCACCTTTATGCAGTTGTTCAAAGAGGCTAGAAAGGCAAACAGAACAATGTTTTTGGCTCTGGTAAGCATTTATGCATTGGAGGGCAGGCTCAGGCTCAGAAATTCTTGGGACCCAGTTCAAGCACGGCCCGACATTTGTTACTGTTAATTGCAACTGTGCTGTCGGCTTTGATTACCGGATGTTTCATTTGAGTGGCTTCTTGGTGTTTTGGCAAAAAGAATGTCAAAGTGGTTTATGCAAGGGTACATTTTCCAAGCTCCTGTTGACTTGAATAGGACTTGTGCAGCTAAATACCTACATAGTATTTTAAAAAGGGAAGTGCTGGCATGACTGAAACATATAAATTAAATTCAGCAAGATCTCAGGGGACTGCTGCATGAAGTATATAAAAACATAAAATGAAGGAGTGAAAATGACACTGAAGCTCCTTGCAGGTGCCTTGTAAAACCTACCACACCGCATTTTCCTTGGTTTTTGTCTGTAGTCATAAATCCCTTGAAAGAAATTCCTTTTTGTGGAATAAACATGTGAAAGGATTTTGATCCTTATGCGTCATAAAGGAAGATTTTATTTGCAATTTAGAGGATATAAATGTATATAGCACCGATGTGTACGTATGATATTTGTCATACATGTTAAGTGAATAAGTGCGGTGAGTAAATGTGCTGTTCAACAATTTATATCAGTCAATACATTGCAATTAAGTCCTTCTTTCAGAAATGCCAAGGAGGAAATGTGTTAGCAAAATAAAGTGCATGCCAACTGTATTTAAATGTTCTCTGCTGTATTATTTTTTGAGTGTTCTTTCTGTTTTTCTTTTATAGGTAAAGATGAGCCTTCAAGCTATATTTGCACAACATGCAAGCAGCCTTTTAATAGCGCTTGGTTCTTGCTTCAGCATGCCCAGAACACACATGGATTCCGCATCTACCTGGAAACAAGCCCTTCAAACAGTTCCCTTACTCCACGTATCACCATCCCTCCTCCTCTGGGACCGGAGACTGTTGCACAGTCCCCGCTGATGAATTTCCTTGGAGACAACAACCCTTTCAATCTTTTACGGATGACAGGACCCATCTTGCGTGAACATCCTGGCTTTGGTGAGGGTCGGCTCCCGAACACGCCTCCGCTGTTCAGCCCACCACCTCGTCATCATCTGGATCCACATCGCCTTAGTGCCGAAGAAATGGGGTTAGTTGCCCAGCATCCCAGTGCCTTTGACAGAGTTATGCGTTTAAACCCCATGGCAATTGAGTCCCCAGCGATGGATTTCTCCAGAAGGCTTCGAGAGCTGGCAGGAAACAGTTCCACCCCTCCGCCAGTCTCGCCCAGTCGCACCAACCCTATGCATCGCCTGTTGAATCCCTTCCAGCCAAGTCCTAAATCACCTTTTTTGAGCACCCCGCCACTGCCCCCCATGCCTCCCAGCAGCACTACGCCTCCCCAGCCTCAGGCCAAGAGCAAGTCCTGTGAATTTTGTGGGAAAACATTCAAGTTTCAGAGTAACCTTATTGTGCACCGGCGCAGTCACACAGGAGAAAAGCCCTACAAGTGTCAGCTCTGTGATCACGCTTGCTCCCAGGCCAGCAAGCTAAAACGCCACATGAAAACGCATATGCATAAAGCTGGCTCCATGACGGGCAGGTCAGATGATGGACTGTCCACTACTAGTTCCCCTGAGCCGGGCACAAGCGAGCTCACTGGAGAGGGACTGAAATCCAGTGAGGCAGATTTCAGGAATGAGAGTGATCCTTCCCTGGGCCATGACAATGAAGAAGAGGAAGAGGAGGAAGAGGAGGAAGAGGAGCTTGAAAATGAGAGCCGGCCAGAGTCGAGCTTCAGTATGGACTCAGAGCTGAGTCGTAACCGAGAAAATGGCTCCAAGTCGCTGCCGGATGAGAAATCCCTCGTCCTGGGAAAAGTCATTGAGAATGTAAGTCTAGGTGCCATCCAGCAATATAATGACATGCTTGCTGAAAAACAGAAGAGAAGTAGCTTCATGAAAAGGTCTTCTGACCAGCGAGACTTGTGTCCTCGAGACCTCTGTCAGAGAGATCCAGGCGATGAAGACTCAGTGGTAGGAGAGCTGGACCGCACTGAGGAAGGGACAGTCAATGGAAGAAACTTTGGCCCAGGTGAACCCTTCCCTAACTTGTTTCCCCGCAAGCCAACACCTATCACGAGCCCCAGTTTAAACAACTCCTCTAAAAGAATAAAGGTGGAGAAAGATTTGGACTTGCCACCAGCAACGATAATACCTTCCGAAAATGTTTACTCCCAGTGGCTGGTAGGGTACGCAGCATCGCGGCACTTCATGAAGGATCCGTTCCTTGGATTCACAGACTCCCGACAATCCCCCTTCGCGACCTCTTCTGAGCACTCATCGGAGAATGGGAGCCTGCGTTTCTCCACCCCACCGGGGGACATGCTGGACGGGGGGCTCTCAGGGCGCAGCGGCACGGCGAGCGGAGGCAGCACCCCCCACATCAGTGGTCCCGGCCCCGGGCGACCCAGTTCGAAGGAAGGGCGCAGGAGCGATACATGTGAGTACTGTGGCAAGGTCTTTAAGAACTGCAGCAATTTGACGGTGCACCGTCGGAGCCACACTGGAGAGCGGCCTTACAAATGCGAGCTCTGCAACTATGCATGTGCCCAGAGCAGTAAGCTGACGCGCCATATGAAAACGCATGGCCAGATAGGGAAGGAGGTCTACCGCTGCGACATTTGCCAGATGCCCTTCAGTGTTTACAGCACCCTGGAGAAACACATGAAAAAGTGGCATGGAGAACATTTGCTGACAAATGACGTCAAAATTGAGCAGGCAGAAAGAAGCTAAGGCCNCCCCCCTGCCCCCACTAGGTTAAATTTCAGGGGTCTAGGTAACATTTTATTTGTACAGTTTAACTATTGCCAACTGAGAAAAGATGACCTAACTCGCCTCCGTAAACATAACTTAGCATAACTATCGTAGGTGCCAGACTTTGGCACTTAAAATATAACCTGTGTCTACAAAGTTCTATTAAACCCGAGGGTTGATTAAGGCAGTAAAAATTGTGGAGCCTTTTAACTGTGCAATAATTTCTGTATTTATTGGGTTTTTGTAATTTTTTGGCATGTGCAGGTACTTTTTTTTATTCTTTCTGTTTAAATTTCCTTTAAAATTTTTTTGGGTATCCCTTTTTAATTTTACCCAGTCGTAGCCTGAGATTACTTGCATTGTAAGGGAGAAACATATCTTTTTAAATTATAATTTTTGGGCCGCTGCTTTGTTAAAATTTAAGCTAAGCATGTGTAATTTCTTGTGAAGAAGCCAGAATTTGAACAGAAATCTTTCTCTTTTTTTCTTTCTCTCTTTCTTGCTTTCTTTCCCCCCCCCCTTTCCTATTCTTGAATAACCTTGAAGATTAGGGAAAACAAAACTGTACAGCGAATAACAATCTTTAAAATTAGCACTTTCTTTTGGAATTGGATCAAATATGTAGCACTGACAATGTCGCTGACGATAGAGGCCTTTTCTAGATGGATTTAATCACTGAAGTTCTGGCAACAAAAAACCCATAGGTGCAGAAGGCAGCTACATTAAAAACCCAGAAACATTCGTAATTGTGCATTACTATTGGATAGTTTCTTCTTGTTGTTAAGAGCTTTGGCAACATAATGGTGCCATTTTGTCTCTTTTTGGGGTGTCTTTCCCTCCCTACTTCCCACCACTCTCCAGACACAGTAGAAGTCCATCTTGAATTTGTATTATTCTTTTCAAACCTTTGAGTAGGTAAATGCCATCTTCTTTCTTTTTAAAACACAAAATCATAAATTTGAGTTCAGGATACACTTTAGTCCACATTTGCTGTAGTTAAAATAATTACTAGAGGATGGGAAAGTGTGAATTCTGCAATGAAAAGCCTCAACTTACAGGCATCTAGTTTATAAATGGAAATACTGCTACTATCTTATATGATGTACAATGATGTTACTATAAGAAACAGAAAAATAAAATCTGTTTGATTTACCTGTCTTGGCAAGATTCTGCTCCTACTAAAGTCTGTAAGAGTTGTCCCCTTGACTTAATTAGGAACAGAATGGAATTGCATTCAGATAAAAGCATTACAATAGAAAAAAGTAAAGAAAAATGCACCTGCTCTACTTTCAAATTCCAAATTTTTAAAATACTTTTACAACTAATTTTAACAAACAGTGGAAAATTGTGGTTAGAGATTTTAATTATGTTGACCCGCACTTTAAAGCTTTTGTTTGTGGTTAAGAGAAAAAAAATGGCTTCTCAACAAGAAATTACATCATATTCTTCTACTTGGCCCAAAGGTGGGTTAAACTGTAAGGGAACAGCTGAGATTAAGTGTCAGTGTTGCTAAGCATGGCATTCACAATACTGGCACTATAAAGAAAAATAAATAAAAATAATTTATTGGACAGTTTTTCTACTGCCATTCAATTTGACGTGAGTGCCTTGAAAACTGATCTTCCTATTTGAGTCTCTTGAGACAAATGCAAAATGTTTTTGTGAAATGAAAAGACTTTTAAAAAAAAAGTAAAACAAGAAAAGTACATTCTTTAGAAAAAAAAAAGAGCCACATTTACTTAAAAAAAAATTACTGGTTGAAGATAGCGGACATGAAAATGCCATAAGACCCAATCAAATGAAGATGTATACCCAGCACAACTTCGGACATCCATTAGCTGAATTATTCTCAGCCTTTTTTTTTTTTTCAGGACAACGCTGCTTAGGAAATGGAATGGAAATGATTTACTGCTGAATTAAACTCAAATGACACAAATTACAAGTTGTTATCATTGAATGAGAAAAAACAATTCAGGAACAACGGCTAATTTTTTTTAAAAGTTAAATTTAGTGCACTCTGTCTTAAAATACGTTTACAGTATTGAATACATACAAGGGTAAAAAAGAAATTGTGTGTATGTGTGTTTGAGCAATCTTTTTTTTTTCAAAGTTTGCTTAATAGGTTATTAAAAAAAATGCCATAATGGCCATGTGTATATTGTTTTCTTTTGGTGACGGGGTTTTAGTATATATTATATATATTAAAATTTCTTGATTACTGTAAAAGTGGACCAGTATTTGTAATAATGGAGAATGCCTGGGCATTTTACAAAACCAGAAAGAAAAAAAAAAAAAAATCCCCTTTCTTTTTTCCTTGAAAATGTTGCAGTAAAATTTAAATGGTGGGTCTATAAATTTGTTCTTGTCACTGTAACTGTAAAGTCTTGAGTTTTAGTAAATTTTTTTCTGCCTTGGGTGTTGAATTTTTATTTCAAAAAATGTATAGAATCTTGTATTTGGGGATTAAAAGGTGATTGCTACACCAAGTAGAAAAAGTATGTAGAAAAAAGTGCTTAATATTGTTATTGCTTTGCAGAAAAAAAAAATCACGTTTCTGACCTGTACCTATTTTTTCTCTTTTTTTCTCACCTTTCCCCTTTCTCTTCCCCTTCTGGAATGGATATTGATATTGGTTGATTCATATGATGTAGGCACTTGCTGTATTTTTACTGAAGCTTGTAATTTTTTAACTGTACGCTTGTCCTTTTAAAGGGATTTAATGTACCTTTTTGT
Organism: Zapornia atra; assembly: GCA_013400835.1. Lineage (NCBI taxonomy): Eukaryota > Metazoa > Chordata > Aves > Gruiformes > Rallidae > Zapornia > Zapornia atra. Next base: position 71,339 of record VZTU01017675.1, on the reverse strand, counting down.
TAGTGAATTTGGAAATAAAAATAAAAACAAACAAACAGGCTGCCATAATATATTTTTTTAATTTGGCAGGATAAAATATTGCAAAAATAAAAAAAAATTTGTATGTGAAGTCCTTATTGTACAGAAAAAAGGGGGTTGTTAGACGACCTTTGAGTAAAAGAAACAAAACAAAAGAATTAAGTGCTTTTTATTTTTTTTGTTGTTGTTGTTCACAAATTATTTTAGTTGTGTATATATTTTTTTTTTGTCAGAAATGGCCTACAAAAAAGTGCTGTTCCCACAGGGCTCTAAATAACTTCAAAGTTGCCTGGACCCCTTGCATCAAGGTTTTACCAGGTATGGTTGAACCAGGCTGGATGGTTATTGCCCATTTGTGTGAAATGAAATTCCGTTCCCGTAAAGGTGTCTGGGGTGACATCCCACGGCTTCCCCACAGATTTGAGAGAGAGAGAGGAGATTTTTTTTTTTTTTCCCCACCCCTTTCCAAGCAAGATGATGTCCAACACATCTTCCCTCTCCTGGCCACCCCCTGCTCACTGCTCCCTGCACCCTGCCACTGCCCTCTGGAAGAAAGTAGTTTTGTAGCAAACAGCAAGAGCTGTTGCATCCACTTTGACATAAAATGGTAAAACGGGCTGCTTTTGGTACAGCTGTTACCGGGTTGAAGTAAAATTGGTCCAGGCACAGCCCTCCTCTTCCCTGTCAGAACAGGACCGACCCCGTGTACAGGTCTTGCCAGTCCATGTTATTAGCTGCTTTGCTGCTGTTCACTCCTAATTGTACATTCCATAAATTTCTGAATGTTTGAGGGACTGGGATGAAATCCTGCGCCTTTTGATTTCTCTTTTCTTTGCTGTTCTCTCTCTCTCTCTCTCTCTCTCTCTCTCTCTCTCTCCCCCCATGCTCTCTCCCTTTTGGGTCGAGGGGAAGATGGGTGGCAGAAGATGGTCTAGTGAAGGGGAGAAGGAGAAAATGCTCAGCGCTCTTGCAGGAAATGATGGTAAAACTAAAACTTAAGCAATGACAGAAAAAAAAATTGCCATGCCAAATTCTTCTGCTGTTTTCTTTGATGCGGAGGAGCTGCAGGAATTGGAGAGGCATGGGTGTGACAGCAGGGAGAACTTGGTCCAGCTATGTAACAGATAGATATATGTCTTCCTGGCTTGAACAATGTACCCTTAAGACTTCTGGACAAATTCTGGATCTCAATTAAACTGATATAAATCAGGAATTATTCATTGCTCTTAGTTCTGGATTACTCCAGTATAGCTGAGGCTGGAACAAGGTCCCTTAAAGGCCCATTTTCACTTTTTGGTGAAAATTCAGATCTCTGGCATTTAGATAAATCCAGAGTCATGTCACAGAACTCAGCAGAATCCCTTGGACGTGCTTCGGCGTAATGAAGACCAGAAGTTAACCACACTGAGTCCACAATTCATTGATTTAAGAAAGATTTTTACCTTTTGTTTTAGTGTAATTTGCTTAGGAGCTCTGGTCTCCCTGTTGTTTTTTAAATATCCAGGGTAGCCAACACCAGCAGTTGTCTAATTTTGTGACTTGAATCACTGAAACCAACAATAGGTCACCCAAAAGCACAAGGGTTGTGTTTCTGCAGACTGTAGTGATAATGAAATGGCCCTCCTTTTCTTCTTGCTTAGAAGAACTGTAGTTTACTAGGCCATAAGCACAATATAACATAGACATGAAATAGCTAGAATGCTGCCATAGTTCTCTTCACAATTTAAATAGTTTTTTATTACTATTTTAAGGTTGAATATATTACTTCCATTGTGTCTAGTCCTGCTGCCTTTGAAGTCCAGAGCAAAACTCCAGGTAACTCCCTTGGCAACAGGACAGGTCCTGGAACCTGGTTTTAGCAAGAAAAAATACCAATTTTTTAAGGAAAGGGTCAAAAAAATCAGCATTTCATCCCAGTCCTATGTAAAAGACAGTCCAAGGTTTTGTTTATCACAGGCAAACTCATTTTTATGGTGCTCTTTGTATTTTAGAACTGCAAAGCAAAGTAACGTTGATTTAAGTTGTTTGCATTTGTACCGGCAAGGCAAAATATTTTTATTACCTTTTTCTATTACTTATTGTACGAGCTTTTGTTGTTTACTTGGAGGTTTTGTCTTTTACTACAAGTTTGGAACTATTTATTATTGCTTGGTATTTGTGCTCTGTTTAAAAAACAAGAGCACTTTTTTTTTTATTATGGATAAAATGTTGAGATGGCTGGAGGTCATTTCAATATGGCTTAGTGAAATATTTATTGTTCCTTTTATTCTCTGTACAAGATTTTTGGCCTCTTTTTTTTCCCTTATTGTCACAATGTTGAGTTCAGCATGTGTCTACCATTTCATTTGTACGCTCGTTCAAAACAACGTTTGTTCCAGTTTCGAGTTATAAAAATAAATTGGACATTTGACTTGATCTCCAAATCTTGTCTTTCCTGTTTTTTTGACATTGAGGGGTGGGAAGGGGAAAAATAAGGGAGTGAGGAGTTGAAGTTTCAGTAGAGATAATTGAACATGTGCTGCGTTTTCGGTTGGTTCTCGTGGGAGTCAATGAGGAGAGAATTCATGTTTGTGGAGAACATGTGAGCACCTGTGTGAAGCTAAGCAAGTGCTGAAGTCCTGTTTAAATTCCTTGGACTTAAATATGATGTAAAGTAATTCCCGAGTAGGGGTCTTGAGAGAAAATGGTAGAATGATGCTGGAAACAGTAACATTTCTTACATGAAATTACGCAATGTTTGGGGCAATTAGCACATTTTTCTGAAACAGCAAGAAGAGCTTACTTTTGTGTTTCTTTCCATGCCCATAAACTTAACTGCGTGCTGCATGCACCTAAGTTTGTTAATGTGTTTTGCTTCTTGGATGCCAACACAAATAGGGGAGAACTCTTACCAATTTAACCGGGAGCTGAATTTGGGCCACAGACTGTGTTATTATGTGAGAAGCACCAAAAGGTAACTGCAGCTAAACATCTGCTCCTCCTCCTCAGTTAGGGACAAAGGCATGCACAGAAAAAGGCAGAATTTTGCACAATTTGCAGTCTGAGGATAAGAGCTGACAGCTACAGGCAGTTCACTGTCCTGATACTCTTTATCATGCAAACCTGTTAGGAAATACATGGAAATCTTAAATGAGAGAATTGTTATTCAAACCATTATTGGAAAGCTCAGGAAAGATTTGAAGTGTGGAAACCAGGTTCTGATTTCCTGGAGGCCCTGGTCCAACAAACCATGTAAAAGGCTTGTGATTTAAAGCAGGTGAGTAACTGAAATTAATTTCAAAGGAACTGCTTCTGGACTTTAAGGTATTTGGCTCAACTCAGAAGTCAGGAGGGGAAGCTAAGTGGTTTGTGCTACAGAAGAGCTCCTACAGATGGTCCGTTCCTGATCTCAGGCTCCCTGAATCTACAGTCTAAATTTAGGCATGTGGGTAAAGTGCTTTGCTGGATCAAGGCTTCAGAGTAACATAAAAGTTACAGGCTTTGAAAAGTTGCGCTTATGAAAAACCAGTGAAAATGAAATCAGAACCCAACGCTGACAATTATATTGGGCAATAGTTCATGCTGTAATTCCCAAAATGCCATGCTCGTTTTGAATGCCTTCTGCAGTGAGCTGTAAAGGCTGTTACATTTTACTTCTAAATTTTGTACAGTTTGCATTTGAATGGGGTGTTTTTGACACCCCATAAACATGACTTCACTCTAGTCATCTTTACACTGCTGTGTCATTTTGTCGGGTTTAAAGGCATTACAGGCCTTGCAGATGTTGATGTGGTGTTTGAAGATTTAGAGAGAGCAGCTGCTGCTGTGCATCTTGGCGTGTGAGCCCAAGAGTTTGGAGGCGTGAGGGGACTTCCCATCCACTGCTTCTGCTAGGGGAGGTGGTATCTGCCCAGTAAGGAGAAGCAAGGACCTTCTGGAAGTGGTAATGCCTTAATTCATCACTGTTGGATCTGCTAGAGCTTGTCTGTCAGAGCCCTGATTACTCACACACGTTGGCGTGAGGGAAAAGCAGGATTAGGCCCTTCTGACAAAGGAAATGTGAGAAATAACACAAACAAGACTGAAAAAAACTGAATCCAAATGAATGCCTCTGCAGCATTCTCGGGTTGGATACTCCTGTTTCACACATGCCCATGTAACCCAAGAACTCTATTATAATCAGTAAAGGAAGAAGGTTTAGAAAATTCTTTGTGAAATCCAAATAAAACTAATGGAATTCAAACTTCAGTCTGAAATGAGAGGTGCTATAAGTCACAGAACTGTAGAATCACAGACTGGGTTGGAAGTGATCTCAAAAATTGTCTATTTCCAACCTCTTGCCATGGGCACGGACACCCTCCACTAGTCCAGGTTGCCCAAAGCCTCATCCAACCTGGCCTTGAACACTGCCAGGGAGGGGGCAGCCACAGCTTCTCTGGGCACCCTGTGCCAGTACCTCACCATGCTCACAGTAAAGAATTTTTTCCTTATATCTAATCTAAATCTCATCTCTTTCAGTTTAAAACCATTACCCCTTGTCCTATCACTGTGAGTCAGCACTGTAATTATTATACTGAAGAAATGTGTTAAGAAGGTGGCCTTATTCCTCACACTGATTCTACACCACACTACTTTGTATTCAATAGATTTACTCCTGTTTTGCATAAATATTCCATGGGATTGAATCTGGCTTAATGGTTTTACTTGGAAAAAAAATTCATAAATGATAACATATAACAGAATAGGAGTGGCCACTGAACTCCACAACTGAGATGCTTCCACCAGAAAGTGGAGTCAAAGAGTTCCATTTACCCAATCAAAGGACAGAAACATACCATGTGATCTGTACATCCAATTAAAACAGTTTGAAATCTGAGCACTCAAAATGAAAGGCTTGTGAGCAGACCAATAATTATACACCAAAATCATTCAGGAAATAATTCTGAATAATGAATATATTTGAGAAAAATGTGATCTCTCTGCAGATAACTTATAAGCAAAAAAGAGGCAACATTTGCCTAGTAGTTGATTTGCTCTGAATTATTCTCCTAGCTCAGCTAAACACTGACCTTGATCTACTCAATGACAACATGCATTTCACTGTCTGACAGATGACCGACCATTCTATGGGATCGCTCATGTTAGAGATGGAAAAGACCTATTCATTCCTTTAGCCCATCCACTACCAATGCGAGATGATATCTTTTGTACATTTCCTAACCGGGATGTGATGTAGGACAGAATAAAATGTAATTTTATACCTAGACATTTAAAGAAATCTGTTTGGTAAGAAAAGATTCTTCATCCAGTTTTGCCATAGTCCATTTCTCCATGGGTTTAATCATGGGATATAACAATATGGTACTACATTTATTGAGCATGGACACATGCGTCACAGCCTGGTTGCACTTGAGTTTGAGACTGAAGTTAGTTCCAAAAGATGGTTTAATTCTTCTGTTTGCCATATTAATCAGGAGCCCACTGCATTACACAGACAATGTACTGATTTACAGATTACTTTTTCTGCCCAAAAGTTAGATACAGGTTTCTTTTTATGTGTATTTTTAATTTATTTCTTATTCTGTCAGGATACCTGAGAAATATCTCCTGTGCAAGGGAAGACCACTTACACCTTTTTCTGTAGAGCTGTCAAGTGCCAGTGTTGGTTATGGTAGAGGGCATAGGTATAATCAGAGAATATCAAAGATAACAAAAATGTGAAGGAAAACAGTCATGTTATAATGATTCCTTTAAACTGGCCAGGAATTACAACAATGCAAAATCTACACATTGGTCTTCAAAACAGTTTTAAGCATAAAGAATGGATGTCAAACTACAGTGCAGCCGAGCCTGAAGCATGTTTGCTCTCAGTAAGTGTACCATATTGTTACAGAATTGTAGGGGTTGGAAAGGATCTCCAGAGATGATCGAGTTCAACCTCCACCCTCTGGCTAAACATCCTCTGGTTAAACCCACGCAGAAATGGACTGTGACAAAACTGGGGGGATGTGGGGCTCCACTTGTTGTGGTGCATGGGTCTTCCCACTGGTGTGAGATGTGGAGAGAAAGCAAAACTAAGATAAATCAAAAAGGCTCAGTGGATGTTGAAGCACTGCAGAACAAACTCTCATCATTTAACTCTCCATAATCTGATGGTGAGTATAATTTTTGGAGTGAAAAAGGAGACCAAAGGAGTGAAGTCTTCACTTGATACATTCCCAATGTGAACCATCAGTAAGAACAGGGAAAAATGATATTGATAGCAATAGTAGTTGCTGTTCAGGATGTAGCTGCAGCAATCTAATCAGAAACGAGGTACTTACCACAGAATACTTTGAATTCTTAGCAATGATGTAGCATAATGCACTGAGAAAAGCATCATTCCTGCAAAATACCCCCAAATGACTGACAGAGCGAAATGATACAATTACAGAATTAGAAGAGGAGAGGGAAGAAGATGTTAAGAGATACAAACAAGGGAGAAAATCATATTTCACATGGTAATAATGTTCAGATGAAAGGAATGTGTTGGAGGATCATTGATGAATCAAGCCTGTTAGACATTTCAAAATACCTAAGTGAAATGGGAGTTTAAATCCCATTTTAGAGGTCACTTGAGTTCTAAGACCCACTGAGTTTTAATAAGCCTTGCATTTCCAAATGACTTTTGAAAATAAGGCAGTGGTCCAAAGTTATTTCAGAAAAAAAAATCTCCTTTCTTAGATAGTACTCTGCTCATATTCCAGTGGCTTAAATTATTACCTTTAATGTCTGAGCATTTTTGAACATAGAGAAATTGGAATGCCCAACTCATCCTTTTTCAGTTTGTGGCTTAGCCTCATCTTTACTAAAGCGTGGAATTTCTCCTAACTCCTCATAATTTAGGTCTAAAAACCTATCACTGTACCCAACAGATAATACAAATTCAGGGTAAATAGCGCATGGCCAGGACAGTGGTCCAAACATTTCACCAGATATGAAAAGATTAATTTCCAGATCAATACGGCTCATAAATGTTCCAGTAGTCCTATGGAGAAACTCTCGGAATGACACTCTGGTGGAAACCTCTCTACCTGCAGGAGGTTCAAATTTAGATCTGTAATTTAGCTCATTGCAAAGACTCTTGAAGTAATAGTACGAAATCATAGCTATTTTATGCCCAAACTACCAGTGACTAACAATACGAACTATCCTGTTGGGGAAAACATGTTTTGAGTCAAAAGTCATGTCTCCGTATGAAAAATGTTCACTAATGAAAATTATTCTCTGTATGTGCTAGTTTTGAAGTTTGATATATGAAGTATTTGGGTACTCATCCATTCCAGAGCAAAATCGGGTAGATTCACCAGTTCTCCACTGACAGATAAAGCTAGTCTGGGAAAAGGAGAGGACCTCAGCAATACAATTTCAGTTGGTTCATCTTGTTCTGCAATGGATGTTTCACCATGGCTGTAGAATGTCTTACCCATCCATGACGCTATGATAGTCCACAGCAAATGTGTACAGAATGGGCATAATGACCGATGCAGATGGGGATATGTCTATGCAGATGGATTCTCTTCCCAGATGTGGATCTGAAACAGGTTTTCTTTTTCATTAGCAAGTTAGAGAAATGCATTTTCTAATTTTACTTTGTGGGGGAGCAAACCGTGCAAATCTGCATTGCTCTATTGTACCAAAGCAGATAGGCTAGGCTTGCTTATCACTTGAGAGCTATTTTAAAATTTGTGCTACCCACCTCAGCTTGGTAAATGGTATTAATATCTGACATATTTTTTCAAAAAGACTACAATGTTTTTCAGGTTTTTTAAAGCAAGATGTGTTTTAAATGAAATTACCTTGATTACTTTGTGATACTGAATGTGACTTCTTCAGTAAGTTGGTCCTCAAAAAAAGTAGTAGGAAGCAGTAGCTCTTGGTAAATTAAGTAAACTATGCATGTCAGTCGGAACTTCTGTGATGTATGTGAATGATCAGCCAACAGAAATAAGTAGCTTTTTTGTCATTTCAGTCTGACATAATCTCTCAAGCAACTTTTCCAGGAAGTATGTACTTGCAGGAGCTCTGGCCACAGGGTTCACATGATTTTCCATACTCAGAGATTGTTTCTTTTGTTAGCTGTTACTCAGACATGATTTCATGTTACCACTTTAATCCCAGTGATGAGTGATGCCTCAATGTAAAGCCAGTATGTTTCTCTTCACCATTCTGTTTTCCCACAGATGAAGTTCTGGTCATTCTTTCGCTGGCCAGGCAAGACTTCTCCCTAAACTGGTAATGTGAACTAATTTGTTCAGATGATTGTGCCTCAAGGAAATTTTCTTGGTGCATGTGAAACACTTCTGGCCCAGAGGACAGGTGATCTGCTTCTGCAGTGCTCCCATACAATTGCTACTTAAGCAGAAAGGAACTCAGATCCTTTGAGCACCAAAGACAATCTGTATACCTACAAGTAAAGTGTTTGGCTTGCCTCCATGTTTACCAGGAACACATCATACTTTAGTTTGTTTGAATTCCTACAAGCTCCTGATTTTCTCTTCAGGGTACCTTTTCTGTTCAGGGGGAGAAAGAGACATACAGCTGGAAGGCAACAAAGCCATCTTGGACGAGCCACGCTCAAAGAAAGAGAAGGTTTTAAGGGGTCAGTACCGGGAGCAACTCTGTGCAATGTTTCATTAAAACCTTTGATATTGGGCTGGAGGCAACACTTCTAAATCCTGCACACTAAACCAAGTTGGGTGAGATCAAAAGTGTGTTGAAGGTTGTTGTTGGTGTTCCAAGTGGCTTTAATACCTCATAAGTTCATTAAACAGCCACTTCTTGGAAAAAAAGGATACAAAAGATGACAAGTGACAGGGAAATAACAACATGGTATTGCAAAAAAAAGGCAGGGGATGAGTCAACAAAAGAGTAGTCAGGAAAACACATGATGTACTCTGTCCACCCTGGCTAGCATTGGTGAGGGCTTTGGCCATCAGGTTGTGGGTGCAATTCTTACAATTCAAGAAAAATGGAAGCCAGTCAGAGAGTTGTCCTGAAAGGAGAAAAGGAAATGATCAGGAGTCTACAGTGATGCTTGACGAGGAAATATTGAAATAATTTGGATTGTTTATCCAAAAGAGAGCAGAAGAAGGAGCCACAGTGAAGGAAGGAGATGACTCTCAAGTAGGGAAAAACATGTAAAAATGTTCTCCCCCTCCATGGTTTCATATGCTTCCATGGTGCCTGGAAGAAGAAACATTGCACCTGCACAAGGAATTTCACCTTACGCAACTCCTAAATCCTTTCCCTGGCAAACCTTTAATTCCTCACAAATCAGTGGTCATGGCTCCCTTGATTAGCATCTAAAAAAAGCAAAGATATTTTAAAATGTTTACTAAACAAACCAGTTCAATGGCAATGCTTGCCTTTGCCCGGGACTTATCAAACATATGTAGAGACCTGCGGACCAAATTCAGACCCGGTGTAAGCTAGTGCAATGTAACCTTTGAAAGAGTTCCTCTTTTTTCCACCAGACCTGAATTTAGCCCTTAATTTAACTCAGAGAAAAATGCAAATTAGCCTAATTAAACATACAGTTCAAGCAATCAAGATACTGGGTTTACACTATATTGATCTATTTTAAAATATCAACGTAGGACAGTTAAAAGCAAAGGGGGCAATTAATGTCTTTCCCTGGAAAGGTGTGAAAGGTACCTGTCAGGTTTCATTAAGTGTATTTATTCTTTCCTTTCAAATTGTCTCTCATTTGAGCAGACCACTCTTCTGGGTTAATGGTGACAGAAGACAGTAGCACTGCTGTAAGCATCCTACACAGCAAATGTAGCCTATTAGTGAAAGATGGGGAATCCTGAAAATGAAATATTTTATTGTTGATGCCTCTGAAATACCCCGTATGCCTATAACTGACTCAGAAAAGCAACGCTGGGGCTTGCTACCTCTGGCTTTGTGAGAGACTGAACATCTTTTGGCAGCACCTATAAACAATCAGAGAAAAAAAATCATTATTATAGTAGCTTTATGAATGGGGATCTGATGCACAGAATGGTCAAGTAATTTCTTCAAGGTCATCCAAGCACCTTTGTGAAGCAACCAACAATTTTGTGCAGATCTCCCCAGTCCAACTCTCAGTCCTGAAGGAACATCCATCCTTTGGTAGAAGTGTTGTTATGGCAAACCATATCAGAAGGTATAAGAAAAGGTGTTTTTCCACACAAGCTTCATCCAGAGCGTGTCCAAGTCTGTGAAAAATATCCCACTGGTTTCAATGGCTCAGATAAAAACTTCAAGGTGCAAGGCCATCCTCCTCTGTCTGGGGGAGCACAGTGTGACTGTGTTGGATCACAAGGAATCAGCCTGACCTCCACCAACCAACCCACCTGCCCGTCACTGGATGAGCCTGACCTGCCATGGAGGGTGCGAAGGAGCTGGGGGGAGTTTACCAACTGGACTTGCTGCAGTGGAAGGGATTTAACTAGAGAGAAAAGAAGGGAAAGGAGATGATGGGCAGGGAGGAGGGTCTTAGCGTATTTCCTGGCGAAACCTGTGCTGTGCCTTGTGTGTGTTTCTGTGAGTTCCTCTGGAGCCAGTACTGCAGGGCTGAGATTGCAGCCGTACAGTTTGCAAATAACCAACAAATGTGAGCATCCATAAGTCTCTGAGTTGTGACCTTTGATGGTGGAATAGATTTCCCTCATGATGCTGAGATTCTTTGACAGCTGAGCCTGATTCCAAGTTTACATGTTTTGTCAGGCCAGCATCTCTGAGGGTTTGTAGTTAGGGTGGCCTCAGTGACAGTCCCTGTTTTCAGTTCAGGCCATGAAAGAGACACTGGGCTGTAGCAGCAATTCTTTGGATATTTCTCCAGCTGAAACTCTGCACATCTCTGAGCCTGACATTTTCTTCTCACTAGTTTTTAATGTGATATGGATTTTTAAGAAGTATAATTTATGCCAGTGCCATTTAATGATGCACCTTTAACCAAAGATAAAACACTACCCATGTTGCTTCTGATTTAGCCTTTTTGGCCTGGTTGCTGCAGATCATTTTAGCAAGGGAAAGGCTGTCTGCAGTATGAATCCCCCAACCAGTGAAACTACTTTGTCTTAATTACCTCAGGACGAGAGAGTGCCCCTGAAGCAATCATCTTTGTTTGTTAACACACCCTATCTGCTGCACTACTCCCCATAAATAAAACATGACCAAGATTACAATGTCATGTTCCCGTGGACTCCAGACCCTGGTAACTGCTCAAGTAGAATGCACAAAAACATCCCACAGCAACCCGCTGCATATCGGAGGGCATATCGAAGGGATGTTTCTCATTCCTAAGCAACCACATGCATACCAGCTTCTAATATTAAACACGATGTTTGCTCGAATGCTAACAGGACATATAAGACAGACGCTTTCTCGCCTTTGTCGCGGGTAAACAGCAGATCCCAGGCCAGATCCGTAGCTCTAAGATATGGCCTGAGTGTTTACCCTCTGCAGATTGCCTAATTGGAGCCCATACCCACAGTGCTAGCAATTACCCTGGCATTTGTGGGAGAGGGTTGTAGGTGATGTCAAAGAAGATTTAAGGATTTACAAGTGTTTTGTCTTGGTGTTCTCGTGTTTTCTCTGTGTTTGTCCATTAATGTTCTGCCAGAGTTGCTGTGCTGCTCCCCATACAGGACAACACTTGATTGCTCAGGCTAGGATATGTGAACACTACAGATAGACTGGACGCTTAACTAGCTGTGAGGGGAGGTAACAGCTATTAGCTGTGAAACAAATTTCCAGGCTTTTATTCTTAGAGGCAAAAATGGAGGGTAGGGTCACTCCTGCACTAAATAGAGTCTTAATCTGTGGTTGCTCTCACTAAACCTGAGAGGTACTGGTGCTGGTTTAGGCTGGGATAGAGTTAATTTCCTTCACAGTGGCTGGTATGGGGCTGTGGTTGGGATTTGTGCTGCAAACAGTGCTGGTGGCACAGGGATGTTCCAGTCACTGCTGAGCAGCACTTACACAGAGCCAAGGCCCTTGCTGCCTCTCACCTCACCCCACCATTAAGTAGGTGGGAGGTGCACAGGAGTTGGGAGGGGACACAGCAGGGACAGCTGACCCCAACTGCCCAAAGGGATATCCCATACCATATGGTGTCATGCTCAGCATGTAGACCTGGGGGAGAAGGAGGAAGGGGGAATGTTTGGAGCAATGGCACTTGTCTTTCCAAGTCATGGTTAGGCGTGATGGAGCCCTGCTTTCCTGGGGATGGCTGAACACCTGCCTACCCGTGGGTATAAGTGGGGAATGAATTCCTGGGTTTGTTTTGCTTGTGTGGGGGGCTTTTGCTTTACCTGCTAAACTGTTTTTTATCTCAACCCACAAGTTTTCTCACTTAAGTTTCTGATTTTCTCCCCCATCCCACTTGGGGGGAGTAAGCAAGTGGCTGTGTGGGTCTTAGCTGCTGGCCAGAGTTAAATGATGACAGCTCTACAGGGTTAAAGATGGTTTAGTGGACGTTCAGTATTAGAGTAAGAGGTGGAATGAAGCTGTCTGGTTAGCTCAGAAATGCCCTCCTCCTCATCAGGAGGAAGGCATTTTTTACGGCCGTCCTTAAGGTCCTTTGGCTTTTGTTGCAGTGGAAACTTAGACCAGTGAGGTAAGACAGTAGGGAAGAAGGTCTGATCTGAGATCCGACACCTTCTGCTTACTTTGAAGCAATATGACTTCAAAAAGGTGAAGGCCATATCTACTACAGAAATGCATTGCATACCTATGTATGTTTTTTTGCCCAAATAAGTTGATTTCAGTTTACTCTCAACTTTCCCCTGCCTTCTTTGTCTTAAAGATGTGATGTTTTCCATTCTGTTCTCTTCTGTCCTTAAAAAAAACGCCTTTAATCCTGATATGAGACTGCCTTCCATTGGTCACAGATCAGCTACAAAGACCATTGGTGGTGCTTGTTTTGTCAAGGGGTTCAGCATGGCTCTTATTCAAAGAAGGTCCATGGGGAAGATTCAAGATACAGAAAGAGGACAATTAAGAAAAGGTCTCCTCAGATTGTGAAAGAGATATCTGAAGTCTATAAAACCATGTGGGTGGGTAGGGTTGGATGAAATGATGCTGACTGGGGGAGGTCAAAAGAGATTTTCACCCCTTGTGTAGGTAAACTGCAAAAGTCCTTTCTGTAGGTTTCTAAAGGTTTACATGCTTAAAAAGGGAGTCATTGCAAGCTCACAGAAGAGAAACCTTCTGAACATACACAGAAACCATCTGTGGCCTAGGAAGTTGCTGAGCCACAAGGGGCTGGCGACTGGAAGATAATTTAGAGAAATGTTGTAGGTGTCGCTGTGATCTTACATGCTTCATATAGACCTATGTTTGGGGGCTGTTGGAGAAAGAAGATGCAGAGCACTGTTCTGATCCCACACACTGGTGCTGTGGCCATACTTGGGGGCTGACAGTCAAATCCATATGGCTGGTGTTAAAGGCTGGTGTATGCCCTCCATGGTACCTTTCCCAAATTTTCTGTCTTCAAAGTTAGGGCCATCTTGTATATTTTCAACTGTGATGCTGTATTTGTACATTCAATTTGTTCATTGTTTCTGTGGCCATAATAATAATAATAATAATAATATTCCTCTCTGTCCAGTCAGCATTCTCAGCTCAGAGAATCAGTTGTGCCAACTGCCCCAGTGTTTTTTGTGAGAGAGGCAAACATCTCCTGCAAGGGGAACCAACAGCTCTTTTTATACAGGACACCAAACAGACATCAGAAAGGGCACACTGCTGTCTGACAGGCTGTTCCACAGATTATCAAAGGCAACTGCCTGCCAGTGCCTTGACCTACTGTATGCTTTGGTCAGGCCACACATTTCATTCATTTGTGATTTCAGAGGTGCTTTTTGAAGGCAAAAACTCTTTTCTCGCCTAGCTGCTCTAAACACAGGACTCTCAGTCTCTGTAGAATACTCCAGTCCTTTTAATGATTTGTGCTCTGTCACTTACGGAGCTCTGTCTCTTCCCCAGCACTGCAATAAAATATTTCCCTCTCTTGTGCTTTCTTCCTACCACTGTACTTTCAAGTTTTGTTTTGTTTGCTCAATGATGTCTTGATAAATTCAATATTGTTCTTCCTGGTTTCCTCTCTCATCTTTGTTTTTATATCGTTGTCCTGATTTACAAAAATTTGCTTTATTTCTTGAGCTTAAATCTGCTTTCTTATCTCTTGCAGTTGCCTTGTTTCCTCAGATACATCCTTGGCTTTTATCTGGCATCTCACAGCCTCTCTTGGCAACTTTCTGCTAAGTGTCTTCTGTTTCTTCATTTGTAGCACCATTATTCAGGCACGTTTTACTCTGAGATTCACTGGCTTTCATCAGTCAGGATGGCACACTGGAAGTTATGTAAGCACAGAAATTTTTTATTTAAAAGCTATCAGGTTAAAATGTGTTTTAAAAAAAGGGGGTGAAAAAGAAGGATGGTTAAAGTGATAGAATAATTTCTAGATAAAGTTTCCTGTAAGGAGAATCTGCTGGACAACAGCTTTGGTTTGCAGGGCAATCTAAGGGGAAAAAAGAGCAAATCTCCATATTGCATCAAATCAGTGTGGCTCTAAATCTCCCCAGCTGAGGGTTTGGCCCTGGCTGTTAATTCATTTATCTTGCTCAGAGACCTGTCATCTGTGGAACGTTTCAGTCATTTTGCAGCTGCGGAGAAAAACCTGTTGGGGCAGATTTATGTGTCCGTGCAGAGGAGTACAGGTACTGTGAACCTGCCTGTGCCCAGGTGTGCAGTGCTATGGGTGGAGCTCCTCAGCTGCTTCTCTCTCCCACGGGCAGGTGTGTGGGCAGTGGCTCCGAGGTACTGTTGCGCTGGCACTGGCACGGGAGGGCCACAGGCTGCTGCTGGGAGAGGCTGGTTGTAGATAGTGCTTTCTGCCCGGAGGATGGGGCAGGAGGGGAACAGTGTGCTGCCAGGGCTGGCTCTGAGCTGCTCAGCCTCCAAGGGCTGCTCCTGGGCTGACTGGCCGCCATCACCTACTGCTGTCCCGGGGTTGGATCTGGAGGCATGATCCGAGATGCAGTTTGTTGATGAAAGGGTCTCATAATGCAGAAAGTCTGAGTTACTGACCTCTGAGTCCTGTTAATTAAAGGCTGGTAAGCCAGGAGGAAGTAGGACCCAAAAAATTGCATTTTGTTCTATGTAAGTGTTTGCTATTGGAGGCCACAGCTTCCAGACTCCAGACAGACCAGCAGAGTTAACAGACAAAAACTGGCCTTGTAAATCTGAACTGCCAGTTTTTGCGACAATGAACAAAAATGTAATTGTTTAACCAAATGTATGTGTCATAACTCGGTGACCTCAGTGAATACACTTTAATTAAGTCCTTTTGTTGCTTTTCACCCCTTTCCCCCCAAGCGATTCCAAGTTTTAGAAAACAGCCAAAGTCTGTTGTGATTATTATGTATCTGACAGAACTGTGAATGACCCACAACTATAAAAACACAATATACCAGGCTCCTGTCTTTGGCATTTAGGCAGGACTAACTGTAGCCATTACTGGAGTAATGAGAACTTCTCAGTGTGATGTGCTGCAGTCATCCCCTTGGGCAAAGCTGTGCATCATCTACTCAGCCTTCGCCCTTCCTCTGAAATCAGGGGAGCCAAGTTGATGCATATCAGTTCAGGATTTGGCCCAAAGACATTTGCTTTTGTCTTGAGAAAGGGACAGTCTGTAAACGTATCATTCAAGTTGGAAATCTGGCCTAAAGGCATGAAGCACAGGAGATTATAGGAGACACAGGTTGGATGGAGCTGTGGAAGCCCTTCAAACAGGTTTGAAGAAAAGATTCAGAAAGTATGCATGATGTGGAAGATGTAGTATAGGGTATAGACCAAAATAAGCAAGGAAAGAATAAGGAATGGATGAAAACAAAATCCAGGCTACAAAAATGGGAGGACAGTGAGAAAGAGCCAGGCTTTGTGCAGGTGAGGGTCATCAGGGTGGTTAGGTGGGTTTTGGTGCTGGGGACCTGAGTGCAAAGTAGGAGAAGGGGTAAGATCTGGAAATTGGAAGTGCTCATTGTCCAGTTGGGATAATAAGACCCAAGAGCACCTGAAGATCCTGGAAAGGGGGGGAAAGGGTATGATCTTAGCAAAAGGCTACTTAATGGAGGTTGTGAAGTAAACTTGCATTTTCATTACAGAAGGAGGTGGAGAAAGGAACTTCAGGTAATTATTCTGCTTGTGCAGACCTATGGAGAATTTTGTAAACTCAAAAGAAGAACACAGAGAGGCAGACCATTGCAAATAACTAAGTGGATGATCTCATTCCATTATTTTTAACTCCATATACCGTTGATAATTAATTTGTCTGACACTAGATTGATTTTCTGTCTCTTGTTTTATTGTCAGTGTTTTGTTTGCAATCTATAACTGGTAAAGTTACAATTAACCCATATTGGCCTGTCCAAAAACATCTGTGCATGTTTAGAAGCACAACATGAATATGATGCTCAGAAACGATGCTTGCAGTGTACAGTAAAATGCTTATGCCAGCACTAATGAAAAAAATTGTGAGAGAGTGCTTTCATGGATGAAGGGAGAAACTGATGCTATACTGAACATAGTTTGGGGAACACAGAAGACATGGGTCAAATAGGAATAATTTTATTATGAAATATCTAGGACAAGAGATCCGCACAAAATATTCTTCTGTAGATTTTTACCTAACCAATTAGCATTTCTGAGGGAATACTTGTGTTCAAGCCAACTCAGGATACTTTGCATTTCTTGAAAGAACTTCCCTTCTGATAACATTAAAAACCTTGATATGCATATGCTAAACATGTGATTCTCTGTTTTTTCTTGGTGGCTTGACATTGCTTTCATTATGTTAAATGTAAGCTTTCTTGCTTCTAGAACAATTAATTCTGTTTTGAATCTTCAGGATAGCTAAAACACGTATTTACACAAACACACTCGCATGTGCACACACACACATTCTCCCTTTTCTTTGACTTCCAGTCCCAACTGTGAACCTCAGCCCCCAGGAACAGCAGTTCCTTTGGGTAGTTTGCAGCAGAATAACCAAAATGCTAAACCCAGACAAGCAGCCATGCCCTCCTGCACTCCTTTGTTTCTGCACCGTCAGTTCTGCATGGCAGAATGGCTTTGCTTTGTCACCAAAATGCACAGGGTCAGTCAGAGACAGACCCACAGAAGCACCTCCCAGCCATGATGAGAGTGCTCACAGTCCCCTTCCTATCCCAGCTGTTTGTTCTCCTGAAACTCGGATACCCAGACCCTCCAAAATGTTAATTCCATCTGCAATTTCCCTGACGGCTGCCCAAAACTGTCCTTCCCGGCTGCCAGCAGCTCTCAATACATCCTGGACAAGCTGACTAAACATCCTCCTTCCTCTCATGATACATGCCAGCAATCATGGCCATGCGGTGTTGTCATATCTTGCGACTGCTCCTCCTGGATTTTGCATAACATTATGGTCTGGAGGGAGCTGAGTTCTTAAGTTCTTTCTTATTTGTAAGGAGGTCTGTGCTGGTGTGATTTGTGTTCATGCTGGCAGGAGGAAACTGGCATAAGAGCCTGGGCATCTAGGAGGATGAGTAGGCTCCTAGCTCTGAACCCTCAGCTTCTGAACACATGGGAGTTCAGTCTTAGTCACCAAAGCCCTCTCCTGAAGTTAAATGGTGTGAACCTTTGTTGCAAAGATTGCTTCTGGTGTTAAATAAAGCTACAGGACCTGTATTTTCTCTTGTTGTTATGATTCAGAGTATGATGATCACTAGGCTTAGTCATTTATGATTAGAAATGGGCCCGAGCCACAACTTCTCACTTGAATTCTCTTGGGGTCACCTGGGATTTATCCACCAAAGTTTGTAGAAAGCTACAGAAATGCTGTTCTGGTGGTGGACACTGATAGTTTTGCTCTTCCAACTCAAGAGAGCACTCTTCTATTTGGGTAGAGCTTGCCTGTGGAGAAAACACAGCCTTAGGAAAGCTTTCTGTCAATTAAAACAAAAGCCTAAGAAGCTAAGGGCCATCACAAGCCTCTCAGTCTTCCAGTCCAAGTGTGAGACATGCTTTGTGACCTTGCTTTATCCAGTATGCAGCAACATGTGCAGACAAAACCAAAAAAAAAAAAAAAAATCCCTAGGAAAACAAGAGACCTGGCGCCACATACTCCTCCTCCATGGGGAGATGATGAGAGAACAAAGACCATGTGATGGATGTGAGGCACATCACATAATATGATGTCCTCAGTTACTCAGATGAGCAAGTACCCAAGTTTCAACAGTACAGAAAGACACCTGAGTTTCTGCAACAGATTTAAAGGAAAGTGAAGCTGGTGGGGGTGAGTGTTTTGGTGCCACAGTACTCTTCCAGCAGTGAATGTTCAGGGATTATCAAATTTAGTGGTTAGTATAGACATGTTTTCTTCTGGACATTTCATGGCATTCCTGGCTTTATTGAAATCATGTGTTGTACTGCTGTGCNTTTTTTTTTTTTTTATTTTATTCTTCCTTGTATGTAGAATGTCCTAGTTTGACTGCTGGTCCGGTGGCTATTTTCCAGGAAAACTGTTTTGTAAGAGTTGGCGCACGTTCCTTGACTTTAGCTCATAGACTATCAGAGTTGAAAGTCTGCCTGTAATCATGTAATGGAGACAGGGCATGTTTTTAACTTACATAGTGAGGCTGAAGCTATGACAGCAAATATCACTTTCCCTACAGAGAAAACTATAGATTGGCAGAGAGAAAAAAAATACCTGTGACTGAACGAAGAAATCTTCAGTTCTGCTCCCACGTTGACTGACTGGAAGTCTGTAGGTGCGTATTGTTGGTACCTGCTGTGACTATCTCCCTACAGGAGAGAGAATTTTCACACAGAGGGATTAATAGTAAGCAATTTCAATACTTCCCAAAAATCAGGAGCTGTTTTCAGTGGGGAAAACAAATTTCTTAGCTGCTTTTTGGAAGTGGAGCTTTGAAGAGAATCCTTCTGAAAATTGAACTTCAACCAACAACTGTCATTTTGTATAGTCTCATATAAATCACACAGGGAGAACTGAAATAATACAGGGCTTTCAGAGTTTGCTGCCCATCACCGTCAGACCTATCAGAGTCAATCTTCAGCCATTGTAGCACTGTGGACAGTGTTCAATGTGATGCTTTTTACAAGTTGTGATAATCTGACTTTGTGATTTTTCAGGGTGCACAGGAGAGAGTAGTTCTCTGAACAAGAGTTGTTTGAGACATATTTGGGGAAAACAATTAATGGATTTCTTTATCCCTCTTAGTGTCGTCTGACTCGGAGTGGGTCTGGGGAGATGTGTAATGAGAAGGCTGGACAGGGTTGTTGGTTAGCACAGGAGCTGCCTGTCTCTACTTCCTTAGCTGATCCCTCTCACATGGCTTACATTGCTCTGAAGGGACAGGCCAACAATTCAGGACATCTGCAGCAGGTTCCTTGCCTGTCTTTCTGATACGGCAAATTCTGGCCTCAGAAGGCTGAGCCTGGCTCTAGGTGCTCTCCCATTGTAAGCTGTCCTTGCTGCCTGGACCGAGAATCAGAGGCTCTGCTCACAGTGCACTGCTGGACAGGCACTCCATACGTTTCCAAATCTACTCATCATGTTTGCTTGTACTGTAGTCCTCAGCGCCTCGGTTTTATTCTCTTGTGTTTCATTCTCCCCTGCAGAAGACAGCTGGCTTTCTGGGCAACATCTCCAACCAGATACCTGCTGAAAAGAGACATGCTGTTTTAGCATAGATCCAGCCTGCCTAGTGTAAAGATTCAATCTGGAAAGCGGACTCTAAGGCACATAATGAAAAAGTAAGTTGAAAATTATTTAAACACGAGTCTTAGCAGGGGAAAGCTGTAATCTGAATGTGTG
The DNA here is from genome assembly GCA_013400835.1 of Zapornia atra. Classification (NCBI taxonomy): domain Eukaryota; kingdom Metazoa; phylum Chordata; class Aves; order Gruiformes; family Rallidae; genus Zapornia; species Zapornia atra. The sequence continues at coordinate 51,436 of VZTU01017675.1, read as the reverse complement.
TTTTAGCTCACTGCAAATATTTAGTGGCTGTAGATACACAAAACGAATCCATTGGCTTGGCTTCATCTTGGAAGTTGATGCCTCGATACAGTGTGTGAGCAGCACACTCATTTGACATGTAAGAGGACCCAACCTGGCTGAGCTGCAAAAAAATGGGACATCATAAGCAGTGGGATAGTTGTCTGCCTCCTTGCACCCACCGTACTGGGGTTCATTATCAGCTGGGCTTATTAAGTCAGGTCTGATGCTTTGCTAACTGTGTCTCAGTGGAGTGAGGTTGGCTCAGCACATTGGCAGAGCATTCGTGTCCGTGCCCAATACAGCATATAGGCATGCTGTGTGATTGTTCCTATGCTGGGTGGAGGTTGGTATCAACAGCAAAGTTAATTCAAAATATTGGTATTTTCTGTTCTAGATAATAAGAAATGGAAGTGTTAGATTTTGGGTCACAGTGTACAAAAACGCTATGGGAAAAATAGCATGCATTGTTCCTGTAGATAAAAACAAAATAAACAACAAAACAAAGGCCCACAGAAGCCAAAGGAGCTGCTAGAGAAAAATGTGAAATCCACTTTAAAGAGAAAAAAAGCAATAAGTCAGCACAGCACTAACAGGTAACACAGAAGGTGACAAGTAACATGTCTCTTCAGAACCCCAGACAATGCCTTCTCTTTTACAGCTGTTGTCATTTCATTTGAAGGACATTAGTAGCTTCATCTTTACTGCACTCATGGGAAGAAAGGAGAAGAGGCAGCACCTAGAAGTTATACTTCCCTGAAATGAAGTGTCAAGGGTTATTGGGTGAGCTAAAAAGGTGAAGTGATGTCCTTGGTGTTTGATATTCAAGAACAAAAAGAGAGAGAGCCAAAGCAGTGCACAGTTCAGGTTTTAGTCCTTACTATACGCGCAGCATCCTCTCTCATGAGGCACTGCTTGAAAACAAAGTTTTCACAGAGAGTCACATAAGCAACCTATCAAAACACAACATTCCTTCTTGGGAAGCCACCTTTCCCATTGTGCTTTTTAGCATACTTAAAATAGCACCATTGAATGTGGTTAGCAGAGCTTGCTTATACACTTAAAATTCTCATCAATTATATAACTTAGCACTGTTTCACACCAAGGGCTTTCTTTTCGTTTTTCTGAGCTTCCAACTTGCTTGGAGAATTAAGGTGTTTTCTTCTGCGTTTAAGAGAGTCATTTTTTTTCATGCCAGGATTGTACAAAGTCTTGTGTTTACCTTGCAGGCATCTTGATGTTGGTGCCAATGCAATTTATTCTTGTGATGATAAGAGACTGGCTTGTACTCGGTAGTTCTGTTAACAGGGTGTTTTGAAAGTCTGTTCTGATGTTTATTGGTTGGTTGTCTGCTATGTTCCTTTCCACATCCTGCTGATTGAGTCTCAGTACCACCTTCATGTTAATGTCCTGAGTTTGTAATAAGTGTGTATCTGTGATATTTGTGAATAATATGCTCAGACACTGCTGTGGTACATGATTGAAGCTTTATCTGATCAACACACGTATCTTCCTCACAAATATATTATTTCTCCTGAGATTACATTTGATCCCAACAGGGTCTCCTGGTAGTAGTTTTGAGATGCTGACAGTTCATCATCAGCTATTGTATGCTTTGAACTTTGTAAGTGTCAGTTTTGTCTTTCTTATAGTTGCACTGTTTGGCTCTAATAAAGCTCTAACAACACAGGGACTATTGGCATGCATCTAGATATCAACCTAGTAAGGTCTTCCGTGGGAGAGATCCTTTCCCTCTATTTTTTTTCTCATTGAGGTTTTCTGTAATAGGCTGGAAATTTTTTCCTTTCTCTATTTGACCAGCTTTCACATTTCCTGGTAAATTGCTCAAACTCATTGCAACCAAAGTAGTGTCTATTGTCTGAAATTGCACAGTGTGGGATAACATCCGCGATGAAATGCTTTACTGTTTTGTTTGGGACAGTCACTGTGGTGGTGTCTGACAGTTTGTCTAGTTTCCAGGAGGAGGGTTTTGTATTAAACAGTTTAACATGAGCATATCCCTAATTTTGACCAGATCGCTTTTACTCAAGATGCTGCTCTCTGCAGTGCCCTGACCAGACTCCAAGTCAGGAAATAATTTTCTGTCTATAAAAATCCCTCTCAAAGTTACAAACAGACAAGTCCTAAAGACTCTTTAATTTGTCAGGTTAAAGAAATGTCAGCTTAAGATAATGAGGAGAGAGCCTGAGATGTTTCTTCTCCCCTCCCCCCGCCTTTTTTCTCTATTTGAGGAAACAGAACTTCAGTTTTTATTAAAAATCTCCAAAACATTTTGGAACATTGAACATGCTTATTCTAATTTTTGACATATCCTCTGTTTCAGGCAGCTGTTGGGGTGTGTGTCTTATGAATCAATGTGTACTTCTATCATGAAAAAAGATATTATGGTATTGAACGCTTACATCATCCTGAAAATCATGTTTTCCAGCGTAATGGATTATAAGTTTAAAATTACTTTCTTTGTTTAATAAACATTTTGATCAAAAGTGCAATTTTTTAAAAAAAAGTATTAATCAAAAAAAGAAAATTCTCACTTCTCTTTTCCTCGGGTTTCACTGACTGAACTGAGATTTTGTTTCTATGCAAATCCTTTCAAAATAAGGTTTTATAAGTTTTCTTATTGCACAACTAAAATTGCCCAGTTATCTCCAGTATTTGAGTAAAAGGTTTGTAAAATGTCTGCAATGAAGAAGGAAGGTGTGATTTATGAGAAAAAATCGACTTGTATTTGAGCAAAGATGCCTGTTTATCAAGGCTGTGTGGAATCCCAAGTCACTGGGAAAAAAAGCCCAAAGAAATGCACATTGGCAGTTTCATGAGAATAAAAAAGGAGGTAGAAAATGTAAGAATGTATTGTGCTGCATGGAACAAAATAGTTAAAGGTTGACATGTTATTTTTTGGAACGAGAAAAATGGAATTAGTGACAAGTCCCTTTGAGATCCTTTGGGATGGAAGATGGCACATAGTGGCAGGATGCACAGTATTTGCTGTATTATTATAATCTTTCTAATTGTTCAGAGAAATAAAATGTACTTTGCTTGCCATCCTGTCCCTCAAATTTCCATCCCCTCTTAGAATATGCATTTGAACAGTATAAAATGATGTTTTGGCAAGCCCTGTTGAAGATAATTACACAGACACTTTATTTAGGTCAAAGCAACTGGGACTACAGTTTCTTCTTCCAAGTTCCTAGAGATTGTTATTTTTTGCAGAGGGGTCATCTGCATAACTTAGAAATGAAGAGGCCCTTGCATTGTATATGAGGCATAATTTTGTTGGTTTTTTTTTTTTCCCCTGTTTTTCTTTGATCTGCCTAGAATGAAGAAAACCTCCCCCAGTTCGAATTTCAGAATTAGACGGATTCTGAGCCTGAAGAGTCTTGGTGCGCTGGGGAGCAAGGGGAGAGCGGGTTAATCTTGTATATGTTTTCTGTACGAAAGGAAGGAAATATCTTAACAGCATGTTGCAACAACAAGTGCATTGTGTGTGCGTGTGCACGCGTGTGCTTGAGTGCACGAATGCTCATGCCTCCAACTCTGTGGTTGGAGTTGGCACAGAGAGCCCAACTAATAAATAAAGCTCTGACGGGTTGTGTTAATCATTGCTACTCTCAGAAAACCACTTTCGTAGGCTTTAGCTTGTAAATCTCATGCATTACTCAGATACTTAGCGTTCTCCTTCCGGGGAAACATTCTGTAAACCACATGTGTTGTTTCTCTTCTGTAAACAGAGGAGGAGAACCTAATTTTGGGGTTCTCCAGATTTACAAGGTAAATTTGCAAATTTGCTAAAGCCGGTCCCAGGCTATGCACTAGAAGTTGCAATTACTGATGAATCCTAAATAGAACATGAGGAATGCTTTAAAATAGAATTGTGAGTAAGCTCTGAACCTTGTGTGATGTGTAAGCATAGGAAAAGCTACGGCAATTCACCCATCATCCAATTCATTGATATTCTAGAAGAGGTGAATTTGGCTCACTCTTTTTTCATGCTAAAGTCATGTGGGATGTCATGTATGTTGATGGTTTTTGAATAGCTATGATCTTTTCATGCTTTTCCACTAACTGAATATTTGATGTGTTCCATATAAAATTATTAAATAATAGGACATCATGAGCATAATTCCTTTAGTCCCTGACATACAGTAGATAAACTTCCCTGCATATTTAGATAGTTCCTATAGAATACTTTTAGAATTATTCATATGTATAAAAGCATAACCATATATTTTATGTGTATAATATTCTATCTGTATTTGTAAAAAAATAATGTATTTATATGTTAGTTTAGGATATATCTTTGTAAATACAATAAAATGATAGAAAAGCCCCTGCTCTCTTGGGAGTGCAAGTGGAAACCAGGGGTTTTTAGTATTGCCACAGAACTCAAAAAATCCTTCAGTAAAACTGTAGCTGTGTGGTGCCTTTTGGCTGGTAGCCTGTGCAGCGGAGGGATGGCATCAGGCTCCTGCCATTGCTTAATAAATTATTCCCTTCTTAGCTCAGCTCTGGGAGAATAGTCTCCTTCAGTTAACATAGAAAAGAATGGAAGATTTACTTAATCAGAAAGAGAAGAAATTGAACATATATAATTATTGGGGTGCTGGGTGCTTTTTTTGAAAATATATGTGCCACAGGAATGCTGAATTCTATAATATCTTATGTTGCCAATTTTTCAGAATTATTTTCCATTCTTATCTTTCCTACCTTATGATAGGTGTAAAAGCAGAGGGATCATCTAAGACCAAAAGGAAAGGGGAAAAGGAAAAAAATACTTTGGTAAGATGATGGAAGTTTCTACAGTCCTTTATTTACTCACTCAGAGGACTATATGACTATCCTGTGAAGTGGAATCATTTAATTAGGAGATGGTACAAGTATTCAACTGAAGTGCTACAGCTAAATTCTGTAATTACCACACGGACCATCAACTGTGTCTTCTTGTATGCTGTCTGCTTCTATAAGGTTGCATCAGTATGATCTATTGGGCCATCAATATTACTTCTCATTTTCAATGGTGTGCTGGTTTTCCTGGGACAGAGTTAATTTCCTTCACAGTGAGTGGTACAGGGCTGTGGTTGGGATTTGTGCTGCAAACAGTGCTGGTGGCACAGGGATGTTCCAGTCACTGCTGAGCAGCACTTACACAGAGCCAAGGCCCTTGCTGCCTCTCACCTCACCCCACCATTAAGTAGGTGGGGGGTGCACAGGAGTTGGGAGGGGACACAGCAGGGACAGCTGACCCCAGCTGCCCAAAGGGATATCCCATACCATATGGTGTCATGCTCAGCATGTAGACCTGGGGGAGAAGGAGGAAGGGGGAATGTTTGGAGCAATGGCATTTGTCCTTCCAAGTCATGGTTAGGCATGATGGAGCCCTGCTTTCCTGGGGAAGGCTGAAGACCTGCCTACCCATGAGTACTGGGGAATGAATTCCTGTTTTGCTTGGGTACACAGCTTTTGCTTTACCTATTAGAATCATAGAATATACTGAGCTGGAAGGGACCCCTAAGGATCACCAGGTCCAACTCCTGGATCCACACAGGGCCAGACAAGTCAGAGCAGACTGTGTGCATTGTCCAGATGCTTCTTGAACTCAGTCAAGCTCAGTGCTGTGACCACCTCCCTTGGTAGACTGTTCCAGTACCTGACCACCCTCTCAGTAAGGAACCTCTTCCTAATATACAACCAAAACCTCCCCTGTAACAGCTTCATGCTGTTCCCTTGGGTTCTATCACTGGTCAAAAAAGAGAGGTGATTGTGTCCTGCCCCTTCACTCCCCCTCATCAGGAAGCTTCAGACTGCGATGAGGTCTCCCCTCAGCCTTCTTTTCTCCAGGCTGAACAAACCAAGGGACTTCAGCCTCTCCTTCTAAGTCTCCCCCTCCAGACCTTTCACCATCCCTGTTGCCCTCCTCTGGACAGTCTCCAATAGTTTCATATCCTTCTTGTACTGTGGCACCCAAAACTGCACCCAGTACTCAAGATGAGTCCGCACCAGTGCAGTGTAGAGCAGGAAAAACTGTCTTTATCTCAACTCGTGAGTTTTCTCATTTTTACTCTTTATTCTCTTCCTCATCTCACCGGGGAGAGTGAGTGAGTGAGTGGTTCTGTCGGGTTTAGTTGCCAGTTGGGGTTAAACCATGACAAATGGGAACTCTAGTGAGACTAGCAACCTTGCTAGACTCCTGAATATTGTGGAGTTGAGTTGGTTACAATACTATCAAATATTATAAAGAAAATTATTAAAAGTTTCATCTGCCAAAATTAACTTTTGACTAGCATTCATTTAGTAGCTTTGATTGAAGTATCCCATGATCCAGAGAGACTGTTTTAAGATGGCAAATGAAATTCAGTGCTGGTAACTGCTAAGTAGTTGCATAGAAGGAGGAATCCCTCCTGAAATCCTTGTCTGTTCATGTCTATATGTCCAAGGACAGGATGATAAAAGTGCACAGAGATGTTGAAATAATTTGGGAGAGTTCTTCAAAAGGATCAGCCGAAGAAAAGCAAAGAAAGTATTATAAATAAGTAGGTAAAGAATAGAAAAAAATTGAAACAATTATGTTATTTTGCATGTTCATGACATGATCATGTCTTAAATACCAAATGCAGTTATGGCTATCCTACCTCAAAAGAGACAAAGGTACCTGAAAGCTGTATGGAGAAATGTTATGACGTTGACCAGATGCAGGGATACCTTCCATACACTATGGACTGGAAAGAGTTGGAATTTTTAGCTTGGAAAAGAACTACTGAGTGGATATGACAGGAATCTTTGATACCACCAGTTTTGCAGAGAATCTGATTAGGGAAGGATTAGGCTCTGGTTTTCACAGTCCAGTGAAATTATTAGCTTTAAACCAAATAAAATCCTTCCTTTTTTTGTGTGCAATGCATAGTTAAAATGGACAGTAGGATATAGCCAAAGTCAAAAGTAAATAGGAGTTAGAAAAAGAATTAGACATATTCATTGAAGTCCAGTGGTGGTGTTAAACTACATGTTTCAGAAGTAAACTCCGCTTCATGGGGTCTTTCAAGCTGATTGAGGGAAGCTGGGAAGGTAAACTGGAGACAAAGCCCAGCCTGAAGCTCCATCTCTGCTGCTTCCCCCAGTGTCTATCACTGGGTATGTTGCGTCTGACCCAGGATGAGTTTTATGTTCCTATGTGTCTGGTTCTTAGAAATCTTGTCTTATACTAGATTTAGTATATTATTTTCATTAGTTCGGGTTTTTTTTTCTTTTACCATCTCAGTGCTGTTCTTCCCACCCTCTTAGATCCAGTCAAACAAATCTGAAAGACAGTCCCTGTGCTAATGGGCTTCAGTATAAAAACAAGCTGTGGGAGACACCACAGGAGCCTGAAGAAGTGATTTGCTCTTGCTCACACAAGCACAGAGTGCTAGTCAAAAATAAGTTTATCTGTGGTGAATTCTTGACCTTGTTAAAATCAATGGCATAACTACCTTTGGCTCCAAAAGAGTTAGCTCTTCACCCTTTGTAATGAAAATTCTGTAGACATTAGTTAGTATATTGTATTCCGAATTACGATATATATTAGAATAGGCTAGTCCAGGCTAGAAAAGTAATTAAAGAGTGCTCTTTCCAATTAATGGAAGCCTATTTACCTTACCTTCAGAAACTCTGAACTGCTTCCATCACTGTGCGTGATACTTATCACAAGCTGCCTTGGTGATTATCCAGTAAGGAGCTGTACTGCTGAACTCACAGATCGCTCTGAGAACCCAGGAGGGGCAAGAGACAGCCTTTGAGAGACAGTGTGCATCTAGCAAAATCAGTTTTAAAATGAGTTCATCCATTTTTCAAGTATACAGATTCCTGCCCTGCATGTTGGTGCTCCAAGTCTCACTGTGTCTAAATTTTCTACCTGCATAAGTTAACTTCAGCATGGAAAACCCCTGGGGAATATAGCAATGCCTGTGAAAGGGGGACCTGGATGTTCTTGATTACGAGATGTATATCTGAAATAGAGTAGGAATGATTTTAATCCAGATTACGACATTTGTATTCTTTTCAAGTTAGTCTGCATAAGGGAAAACTTATTAACATCTCGAATCTATGGTAGAAAAGTATTTTCAATCTAAGATAAAAATCTTCAAGTTAATTTTAAATGTTACATATTTGGGTTTTTTGGTTTGCTTTTTCTTTATGAGATTTTTCTTGTCCCAGTGCATTTCATGAATAATAAATTTAAGTCTTCAAAATAACAATAGCACTTGGATTTTCATCCACATTAACTAGACTACATTTTTTGAACACATGCTAGAGATTTGGAGCCACATCCTTGTGAAAACCGAATCAAAGGAGCTTTGTTGATTAGTCTGAAGATTTTTCTCTGTGTTCTGGGCTGTGCTGCTAGCCCTAGATTTCATGCTACAAGAAACCATGAGAGTTCCCATCATCATTGTATAACTGGCTCTGTGCTCCGAAAAGCTTGGAGAAGAAATACAAATGGTCTGGAGAATATTAGTACTATAAATTGGTTTAAATTTAGTAGTACAAAGTGCAAAGTACTTCACTTAGGAAACAATAACAAGAATTTCTGCTAGAAAAAGGAAACTCATTTAGACATAAGACAAACGTCTGGTTCTCTGGTTCTCAAACACTGTAGACTAATACATAGAGAGGTACTTAAGTCATTGTCAATGATGCGGCTGTGAAAAAGGCAAATGAAATCCCAGCTAAGACATAACTAGGAGAAACAGCAAAATATTAACAATACTTCATATGGCACGAGGAGGATCTCTGGAATAGGGTGTACAATTCATTACTGTTCACTCTTACTGTTAAAGATTAATTTAAACAGGAAGAAAACGTGACAGTTAGTCTACTGAGGAGAAGACAGTAAAATAGCCTATCACAGGAAAAGACAGAAAGAGCTCTGCAAGTGAAGATACTGTCCTGCTTCAGCCTTCCTTCCTGAGAGCATTATTTCTGACTTCACAGGCAAAAATGGTATCAATATCATCCAGATCACCATTCTGTGGTCAAACAATGGCTGAGCACTACATGTAGACCCTAAAGACAATTGCTTCTGATCTCCTTTGAGATTTCACAGCTTGCTTTCTCACAGATGAATTTTAATATATCCGTCAGTCTTCTTTAGGTAGGAAAAGTAGCATACAGTATGCAACGCTGAAACTATTTCCTACCCGCTCTCCATATGGATACTGTCAGAGTAAGCTGCTTCACATAAAGATATTCTTAGTGGGAGCGTAACAACATCCACATGAAGATCGAGCGGGGGATTCATTCTCCCTAACTGTAGGTGCCTAAGGTGCTTCACATAGAAGCCTAGTCATATCCAGAGGGCAATCAGATCCTAGGTGGGTTGAAACACCTCGGGGAGATGTCTCTCTCTTGATTAGGCAGTGTGATTTGGCACTCGGGGTTTGGTGTCTCAGACGGTGTCTCTGTAACATCTCATAGGTGAATCCCTCCCCTTTGTGCAAAATTGACAGTGTACTGCAGAGTCTTACCTCAAAGTGAACCGATGCGAAGATGAAGCCAGCATCAAAGAACTAAATCAGTGGTTGCTTTGTCACTGATTTGAAGGCAAGACACCTGGGTTTAAATTAACATTCCTACCCAGGATATGGCTTCTTAAAATGTAAACCCTGCCATGGATCCCTTCCTCTCAGGGCAAGAAGATAGTAGTTAACTGGCTCTAAGTTTCTTTACTGGTCGCTTCTACGTGATTAATTCAAGCCTCTGAGGAAGAATTACTTCCAGGTTGACTTTTCCACTGGTTGGAATCTCTCCTGTCAGGATTATGAAGCTGTCTCCCACACAATTTTAAAATCTCTTTGATGTAGCCTGTATCTTGCTCTAGCTGCACAGCAAATATCTGGGAAATTAAACTCTCCAATGGGGAGGGTATCCTGTGGTTACAAGTATCTTGAGAGTTGGTCCAAGAATTATTATTCTTGCTTTTCCCCAGTCTTGGTGATCTATAGCGTTTACCTCCTGTAGATTCCCCTTTGATTTTCATTCCTTTTGTCTTTATCCAAGAATTTCACTACCCTATTCTCCATTTTCATACTGTCGTCTGCTGGCATCGGAGATGTTTTTCACATACAAACCCATCCCTCCTCTGTCTCTTCCTGTTGTATCTCTTCTATATAAATTGAACCTGTCCGTACTGATATTCTGGTTATGAGAATAATTTTACAAGGTTTCACTTGCACTCATACTTTCCATTATTTACTGATACTTCTAGTTATTCTTGCTTGTTTCCCATATAGAATTTCCATTCACATAAAGCCACTTTATGACTTTAGTACTTTTATTATTCATGTTCTATTTCAGAGCCTCAACTTCTGCCTTATTTTCTGTGTTAAAAGCACACACTTGATTCTGTGGATTAAGTAAAAGCTTCTCCTTTCAGCTTATTTTAAAGCCCATATAACAAGCCAATTTTGTACCTGAGAAGTTGTCACTCTCTCTGTTTTAGTGGAGACCATCTAAGCAAAGCAGCCATCTCTTGTCACAGAAGATAGCCAAATGCTCTTTGATTCTAAAATCTTTTTCTCCGAGCTGTGGGAGAACATAGTAATGGGTGCCTCATATCTGTCTTTGCTTTTCTTCGCCAATGCATTGCATTGAAGGCTCTGAGAAAAAAAAAATAATAAAAAAATCACCTGGGTTGATTTCAGCTTTGTTTCTTTCCCTGTCTCTTTTCCTTGATCTCTGAGGAGGTCTTTCATCTTCCCTAAACAAAATTATAGCTGTTCCTTAAGTCAGAGATTGCTTATCAGAAAAAAACCCTTCCTTCTAAATAAATTAATAAATAGAACAAAACTAGATGAATATGAAACAAATGTCTCACATTTCTGCAGTTATCAGTATGCAAATGTCCATGCTCTGCAGTATTACTGTGGAAATACTGTGGTATTACTGTGGAAACAGTGATGCGGGCTACTAAAAGAAAGATGATCTACTGTCAAGTGGCTGCCAAACAGAAAGAAAAAAAAAAAAGAGGGGTCAATTTCTTTATGAGCCTTCCTATTAAAAAGAACAGCAGAAAACTGAAAGTCCAATCAGATTCATATTGCTGCTTTTGAAGGCTGAGCTCAAGGTATCATAACAAAATTGCAGCTCCAGCACTCCAGGAGACATTCTTGGGCTGTGCAGGATCACCGAAGGGATAAGCAGAAATATTATTTGTGCTTTAACAGATAAATGTCATTTAGCTATTTTCCTGTTTTAACAAGGAATTTGAATGACGATTCCTGAGTTTCTCTGAGGTTGGTTCACTTAGCAGCACTCTTTGATATTTGTGAAATGCCAGCTTTCTATGAATATTGGAGTTTGGCAAAGAACGAGAGAACTATTCATTAAAATTCAAAAGTACATAAATGACAAATAAGGAAGTAATTTAGAGGATGTATTTGGCATGTGGGGTGTGGAAACTCACCAAGTAGCCTACTGCAACTTTGACTATATTTGAAGTTATGTATTTAACTCATCCTTCTGATCCCAGGCTGGCTGGAGTCTGTAGAGGAAGGGTTTCCAGTCCTGTGAGAGGCACCAGGTGTGCACTGTACTGGGGTCAAGGGATGGCCTCTAGACATGAGTGAGGCTGGGCAAAAGGCTGAAGACCTGGGCCATCTGCTGCCCCTGCTCCATGGGACAACACCAATGTAACCAAATGACAAATAGGGTTAGTGCAGTGATGAAACTAAGAGCTTAATTTTTTATATGTATTGCCACATGAGGCCAGGAATGGGTGTAGTCCAACTGACAGCAATTCTTTTCTCAAGAAGGGGCAAAGGCAACACGTTATCTTTCCACAAGGATTAGAAGAGCTTGCTTTGCCTCTTCTGTGCTTACAGCTGGTCTGGCTTTGGATTTCATCTTTAGGCAGGGCAACTAACTTGAGGAGGGATTTTGCCTTGCTTGGTCTAGGAGCCTGGGATGCCGAATATTGTTGCTAGTTGTAGTAGCAAATACAGGCACGTGAAACCTATACCGGGATTGCCTGTCCCTGCCAACTGCAGTGCTGGCACGTAGAAACAGTGATTTCTACTCAAGCTCATGTCATCTACCAGGCAAGAAACATCTCAGAGATGTCAAAGCTTCCTTTGCACGAGCAATTGTCTTGCATGCCACGACGCTTGTGCAGACTGCACTACAGATCTGTGTTGCTGCCTGGAGTTTGCAAACATGCCTTCGCTCCCTTTTCACAGGCAGCCGCTTGCATGGGAAAAAGCTAATGAGTTCAGAGGCAAGGTTTGGAAATATGCAGCACCATGAAAAAGTATTCCAGAAGCTACCAACCCCGCTCACAAAGAAAGAGAAATATCAATCTATTATTCCTTCTTATAAGCTTGTTGGTACACAGTAAAGCCAGGTATTACCTTTACTAGCTTGCGTGCCATTTTAAGGAACAAAAACTGCATGGTAACTTCATTGTTCACAATGGTAATTAAGTCACTACATTATCTCATCACCGTGAGTCACTTAACTGGCATCACTGTTGCAAGATGGGAAAATTTACCAAGCTGGAAAATTATGGGTCAGATTAACTCCTAGTGCAACATTCAGAAGTATTATGCCCTGAATACATTTGGCCCACCCTTTATAAATTAGATTGTGTTTAATGTGCTTCGGAGAGGAGATGAATCAGACCTCCTGTTTAAAAAAAAAAAAAAAAGAAAAAACCTGTTTCATGCTTTTACTTTGCCCATTCCTTAAGGCAAATAGCTGTTGAAGTTGTGGAAATAGTCCCTTGTTTTTCCACAAAAAGCCTACCTGCACCTTCAGCAGTAGATCACCATGAGAGTCTATCTTCTGTACCAGGTCATGGGAGTTCAGTGCAGAGTTGTACAGTAGAAAGAGCATGCCAGCAGTCTCTTAAAGACATCAGACTGCTGTAAGTCAGCCATGCACATGGCCCTGAAGGGATATCTACAAGGTACTTAAAGCTGTAACATCACTTGCAAAGGTTTGAAATGGGAATCAAGTCTAAAATATACAATTACATTTGAGATTTGTTTTACAACAGACCATGAATATCTGTTTTTGAATCCCCCACGTGACTGACTTTCCCGTTTGACCGTTAAATATTTTTCTAAGAGGGAAAACAGCAAACTGTTGATACTGTAATATTTTTTACTGATGACTCGCATTATCCCTGAGTGACAGCTCCTTAATTTGATTGCAGGAAAATACGGACATCACACCCAGGTATTCACGCCAGTGAAACACTCAACTTTTCTTGACAGCCCTTTTTAAATTAAAATATATATATAAAAAAAGCTCTCCAAGTTGCTGCCAATTCTGGCAGCTCCAATCTTGTCCTAACTCTAAGCCAAAGGAACATTTACCAGGTTTCGTTTCTGAGGACACTAGTGTGCTCAAAGCAAAGCTGGAGCCACGGTTTCGGGCAGGCTCCAGGCTCTGCTGGCCATCACTGCCGTGATGTTCTCAACTGGGAAACCCAGGGAACAAAACCCTTTGGTGGGTGTGTGTGGGGGCTCTTCGGTGTTAGTTTTGTGGGAAGAGTTAAGCATTTAAAGTCGAGGGTTCAGGGAAGGAGAGTCTGAGCCTGTTGAACTTGTTTTTCCCTCCCCCAGAGCTGCCCAAGTTTACAGTCTGTGGCAGTATCTGTAGGGCTTCAGACAGCAATAAAAGGGAGGCAGAGAGGTTCCCTGACAAAAGCCTGAATCCCTGGTATCTCTTTTGTTTTCACCCTAGTCTATGGCCACTGACATTACTCCCTTACACCATGGATGGATAATAAGCCCCCTTCTCAGGAATAGAAAAGCTCTTATACATTTTAATGTGACCTTAGACAGTGCTTTTCAGAAATCACAGGCACATCTGACTACACTTGAGGTTGAATTGAGCTAATGGCATTCACCTCATCTTTAGATGCAAAATTGGAAGATAAAAAGACCTTGATGTGAAAAGGAAAGGGGGGTTGTGGGGAGCGGGGGTGGGGGGAAGAGAAGCAGATTAGAGATATTGCTTAAAAATCTTATGATTGCTAGTTGATAACGAAATGTCTCCTTCTCTTTCTAAAAACCCTATGGGCTTGCAAGATGTCCTTGTGCTTTTATTTTTAATGATAGAATCTTTTTATTCCCTGGCCAAGGAAATTTCAATGTTGCTGCATATGTGGCCAGGAGATACGTTGACCTTTAGCAAATCTTATTTTTAAAATCAGATGGAACAGTTATTGCAATATTCCAGCCCTGTAAGATTAAAAAAGAGCTTTCTTCCTCTGTAATCAGACGTGGATTAAATTTATTAAAGGTGCAGTATCTCTTTTTTAAATGACACTTGCCAGTCATACTGAATTCTAATAAGCCATTTGAAGATTTAGTATCCTCCTGCTTTTATTATTTAAAAAAAAAAAACCTGAAACCAAGTCATTATAAAAAGAGTGGGATAACTTATTTAACTAGCAAAGAAACTTGAGTTTAACAGAAGGGCAGCAGACAAAAGAAAGCAGCTGAAACATTAATGAATGATAATGCTGAGCAATGAAACATGCAAAGGAGCAAGCAATGAGAAAATGCAGTGAGAAAAATACAATTTAAAGACCAAAGTAAATCTACTCAGTGAAAAGGTGCAACCAGCACAGAAAAAGGCTTTAAAAAATCATGTGGTGAGTCGGTTATAATAATTTCAGTTGTATTCTTCAGCAGAACTGCCTGCCTGTTGGGTGCATATGCACATTTGAGAACACGAGACCAGTCAATCCTATTTTAATGTGTTTGTATTTGCTAAGCATGAAGAGTTGTTCAGGGTTGTTCAAAATATAAGTAAAACTATAAACCTTTCTCTCAAAAGTGTACAGGCTGACTAGATAGATTTCTTGAAACTGTTGAAATTTTCAGAGCAAATTTGGAGAGTTATTTAGCAGCTTCTATTAAAATGAGTCTATTTTAGAGTCTTCCTTGAAAATCTTAAACTCTAAGTGTGGGTGCAAAAACACTGATGGCACAGGAAATGTGCAGTGTACAAGGACACTCAGCAGAAGTTTCTTGTTAAGCATATCCATCCTTTCAAACTAATTATTAGAGTCCTTATTAGGAATCTGATCTATGCTCTCTGATTGTGCCTTGCAAGGGAGTCTTTCTACCTGACCTTCCTAGTCCTCCATAGCCAAAAATTTTGGTGTTTGAACCTGCTCTGCAGAATCCTTCTGGATGTGTGATAATCAGGGTGGGCATCTTCATGGGTGCCCTCCCAGAAAAAAAAAAGCAAACTCCAATTTTGCCATGCTGTGTGTGGAGCCCTGGACTGTGAGCAGGGTTGCAGCCACAGGGTCTGGCTGGGGGGGTCAGGACAGTGCGAGGAGTGCACCAGTATTACTGCCCCTTCCACACCAGTATGGGAGAAGCCATCCAGCACCAGGTGCTGCCAAAGCATCTTCCAGCATCCTACCCTGAACTTCCTGCTTCTTTTTCTGGTTTCTATCTCTATTCCCCAGGAGAAGCCCGTTATTGGAATTATATATGATAGTATGATACATAGCGCCAAATGTATCCCCAGGGTGACTTTGCTGACACTAGTAGATTAGCATGTGCGGTAAATTTGGCCATTCCCGTGATGCAAAATCTCTTCTTTTTATCCCTAAATAAACATTAATTAAAAATTTTACATAAATAAAATATATGAAAGAGAAAAAAAAAAGTAACAGCTCTTGAATTAACATTATAAGAAATATCACTTATAAGAGTGAAAGCTAGGAAATGAAGTAACTCAAGGTAGTCTGGAAAATTGAAGCATCAATGCCAGCTAGCAGGAGCTCAGAATTAACTATCTGACTGCAATTTGTTAGTCATGTTATTCCCTTATGACTTTTATTATACATAGGGAAACAGCCCTACTTCAAGCGTATTTTTTAAACCCAGATGCAGTAGGACCCTTAAAATATACAAGTCAAACCCAGATGATTTTATCTCTCTTTTCCCTTCCTCCCTTCCTTCCTTCCTTTCTTCCTTTCTTCCTTCCCTCTTTTTCCTTTTTACCTTTTCCTTCTTCCTTTCTCTTTTTCTTTTTTCTTTTTTTTCCTTTCTTTTTATTTCCTTTTTTTTTTCTCTTCCCTTTCCTCTCTTTTCTTTCATTCCTTCTCATTTTCTTCTTTCTGCTGCACTATAGCTGATGGAAGTGCCTAACATTAGGCCAGAGTTCTTATCATAATTTTCTAAATAAAAATTATTATTATTAGAGGGCTGTCCGTTATTTCCTATGTTTTAAAATGTATTTTAGATTGCTTTTATGATATTGTACAATGCCCCAAGCATTTCAGTGGGGGAGCACTTTATAAATAAAATTATTATTATTATGCTTAGTGCACATGTCAGCAAGTGTTCGTAAGAAACAAGTGACTGGTACCCTTGCCCTCCAGAGACTGAGAGCCTTATTTCTTTAACTTGACTTTCACCGGCCTGAAGTCTGGGTAAGAATTAGAGTCACTTCTAATCTTGTTCTTCCTATTGGCACAAGAAAATGAGCTGTCATTGAGTAGCACTGGCAATGAAGGGCCATTTTTATAATTCCATCTACATCATATGCTATAACCACATTCCCCCTTTTTAATTTGAGGATGTAAAGTTGTCAAATAGGAAAAAAAAAAAGAGCTCTTTAAAATTTCAATGGGACTTTCTGGAAGATTCATGTGTGTTGTGTGCACAGAAGTGTGGGTGGACTGGCAGAAAGGCAGGAATAATCTTAGGCTGTGTTAATGTTAAAGCTTAATAAGCAGTTTGGTGCAGTATATGGAGAAGGTGTTGGTCCTAAGTTCTGATTATGGAGTTTTTGAAATCTGCAATTCTTTAATAGATAATTTTTTTTCCCTTTAGATGAACTTTAAAGAAAAATGATAATGTAAGCACTGCTAGTTACTCTAGGTTGGGATTTAAGATTACAGCATTTAGTAAGATTATACATTTGATGAACAAGACGAGGTGGTGTGTGTCAGCCTTTGAAGGGGTTACCTCGCTTAGGAAGTGAGTATTAACAGCATCTCAGCCCTACCAAGATTAATGTCAGTGGAATCAAAACTGGCATTAGCAGAGCACTGTTGTCAGGAAGCTCACAACAGTTCAATAACTTTAACACACTGGGTAGATTTCAGTGTGTGTCAAAGACTAGTACTGCTTAAAAAGGCATGTGGCAAGTAGTAAGTTTTAATATAAAGATCATAAAAGATTTGAATACCAAATGTACAAGTGTTGAGTATTACTTGTGGGTACTTGACCCTCCCCCCATTTTAATTTTTTTTTCCTGCCCTCTGCTCCCTCCTTTTTTTTTTTTTTTTGGGGGGGGGTGTGTGTTCAGATGGGGATTCCCACCTATGATGAATTGGTACAGAGGTCTAATACAACCTGTGTATTTAATCTCTTACACTTTTATATAGCTGTAGATGAACCTAGTAAGAAAATGTGCTTTATTAGCTAATAATAGGAAGGATACGTAAGGGACAGATCAAAGCTGCTTTTGAGGGGTTTGTTAAACAAGATGCTCTATGTCTCGGGTTTGCATTTCACTTACTTTTATGTTTCTTTACTTTTTCTGCAGCAGTATTAATGACTCCAAACACTGTAAAAAACCAACTGTAAATTACCCTTTGCTAACTATAAATGCCCTTCAGTGATCTTTGAAGCCAGAGGAACGCCGATGAAAGCCGCTGAGAAGTACATGTAAATGCATTTTTAGGGCCACTTAAATTTTTACACGAGGGCCGCCCTCTCTCCCATCTCCTTCCCTGAAAAAGGGAACAAAACAATCCCACGCTTCCAGGGAACCCGAACACAAAGGCCGGTGCCACCCCACCGGCTCGGTGGAGGAGCGGGGCTGGGAGGCTCCGGCAGAGGAGCGGCAGCGCGGAGCGGGGCCGCGGGGGAGAACGGGGAGCTCGGCGGCGGGCTGAGGGCTGCCGGCTCGGCCCCGCGCCCTGCCCTGCCTCGGGGGGATGGAAAACTGGAACGGGGGTTTGTTTTTGAACTGTCTGAGAAGCTGCTTTCCTTCCTCCCAGCCCAGCCGAGAGAGGGGATTACCTGGTTTTAGCAGTGATGTAAACTAGGAAATATTTTATTTCTCGGCTTGCTTTGTCAGACCTCTGGAGCTGGAAGCAGGCGGCTGCGCTCTGTGTAACGCCGCGGTCCGGCTCCGGGTTGCGTCCGTGCGCACGCTCTAAGATTCTTCCTCTGAACTGGGAGCCGCAGTTCAGCAGAAATGCCAGTGCTTCTTTGGGGAGAACTCGAGGTTAATGCCTATGAAAGACATAGCAGCTTAGTTTGCAGGTCAATCGTAGACAATATGCTGTGCCACCTAAATCTGTAGGAGTGATAAGTTTGGGGATGTTGTCTGTGTCTTTAGGAGGGGAAGAAAAAGACCCGTAAGTATTTTGGAGAGGGGGATTTATTGTTACTGTCATTCAGTTAATTTGCCTAAATAAAATACGAAATCTTAGATAACTAAAATGAAATTATATAAGGAGCACGGTGTGCTTATTTGCCTGTGGTATAAGCTTTTTATAAATAAAGGAATTTGTCTGCAAATGATCTGAAGTAATATTTTAGCACAAACCTTAAACCACACACTATCATTACCCATTCCTATGCTTGTCTCTCTATCTACAGCTATTTCTGCTGTTCCTTGCCCTTGTGGAAACACAGTCCTTTTCACAACTTTTTCCTGTGTAAATTACTGGGATTTGAAAAACTAAATCTGACTTCTGGTCCCTCTTTGTAGCTGCTTCTGCTTTGCGTTTTTTTACTGCAAATCCGGAACTACAGGGAAGGGAAGATAAATAAATAAATAAAATTATTTGCTTTAAATGTGTGAAGTGTTCCAATAATTTTAAACAGTTTAATTTAAATTTTAAACTGCAAATCTTCAACCTCTAATCACTTCTAAACTGAAGTGGTTTTAACCAAATGTGAAGTGCTGCAGAGTTTGAAATGATTATGCCTGGAGTAGATGACTGTAAACTTTGGAGAGGGTTTCAAACTAGCTTTTTTTTTGCCTTTTTTTTTTTTTTTACACAAGCACTTGCACAGCGTTGAACTATTCCTGCTGAAGAAGGCAAGGGGCTGAGAGTGAAGCTCTACTAATACCGCAAGACCAAAACAGTGAAAGGATTGAAGCACTTGAAAGTTTTCAGAGGTACAGTGTTCAACATCAAGCTGAGGCAAATTTAGCAATCCCTTCCTAGGCCGAGAGCCTCAGCAGGGCCTGGGGTGTGCTGGGCTGTGGGTGCAAGGCAGAGAAGGTGCTGGGGGGGTTTTGTGGTCCCCAGTCTCCCAGCGGCGGGAAGGCGAGCCTCGGCGAAGCTCTATGGAGAAGAAGGTATGCGTGCAGCAGGGGGATGGTTAACACTTCCAAATTCGCAGCTATGTTTTTAGGACCCTTTCCAGCATTAGTTTCTCTTCAACATTTTTATTTTAGGGTTTTCAGTCTTTGCATTATGTGTTTTTCCTGTTTGAGGGAGAGAGTAAGAAACTTAAACTAGAATTCAGAAGCTGGTCCAGGACTCGGCTCCAGCTGGAAAAACACATGTGCTGGCATTCAGCTCCTGTAAGCTCCTTTCTGACTATTTTGAATGCTGGCATTGTTACAATAGGCAGGGGAACAGCCATGATAGCCCAGGGTGACAAATTGCTCAGTCTTGTGCATATATGTTTTTGCCTGGCTGGTTTTTATTAGCATGTAAGCATCGTCTGCGGACTGTGCATTCTTTCCCTTTCATTTTCATGACCCCATCCAGTTCAGACGACTGACAGATTCACTATGTGATTTCCAGCTTTTGATGATTAACTTTTTGACAGCAGTCCTTATCTTTTATTTAATATTATTATGACAATTACAACAAAGGGCTGTGTGTTGGGCAGCGTGGATATCAGACTGGGTGCTGCCTCCTTAACTCTAGTGATAACTTTGTGTCGATGGAACAACAAAACAGAACACAACTTTATGGATTAAATGAGGGAAGAGGGGGACGACTGCCGAATCTGATTATTTGGGTTACTGCAATAGGTAGCTATTTTATGCCTTGCTACTTCGAGGACTTTGGTACATTTAACTTTCCTCAGGCGAGTAATCCCATTGATTTAAGTGGGACTACACATGTGTGTGTGTAAGGGCCAGGGCCTTATTATGCAGAGAGGATGTAAACAAACATCAACTTTTCCCCCTTTGGTTAAAAGGAGACTCTTGTAAATGAATGAAACCAAATGAACAAACAGAAAACAGATGAAAGAGAAAACATCCCTTCTTTCTGAAAGAAAAACGTTACATGCATCACTTCAGATTTGGCAGCCTCTTGTCTCTTACAGACTCTGTTTTTGTTTGCTTAGAGATGGCTGAATTACTATTTTTGATACCACTTAGGACCATGTGCTAGAAAAGGGTTCTCATCAAAGCCTCCCGGTGGGGCTGGACAAGATCTCTCAAGCACGCTCCCCTCTCCAGCAGGGACGATGGGGGAAAGTGGTAAGGGGTAATTTTTGCTGTGGAGACCCTCTTTTGCATAGGAATTTGCATGAAAGATATAAACACACTTTGTGTGTGCAAATCAGAAATAGCTGCTTGTTGGACATTTGCCAAGGAGAAAGGCTTTGACTTTGCAGCTTGCTTTCACTGCTGGTCCAAGGGCTTAAATCTCTCGTCCTTCAGGTGGTTATTAAATTATCCACGTCTATTGCTCCATGTTATAGGTGATTTTTGTTCAGCTTTACTGTCTTTCCTGAGGGTAGAGGCTGACAGAAGGACATGGGATGCAGAAGACTGATTTCTACTCCAGGATCCTCTTGGTAGAAGACTTGACTATTGAATTTCCTAGCCATCCTTTCCCCATGTGCATTAGATGCTGCTTTGTTGCTTTGATTTGAAACAGCTGCTGAGGAAATCTTTGCCACTGAGGTTTTGGTGACAAAATGGAGATTATATCCTCAAACACCCTCCCAGACATGTCTCCTTCCTTCTCTGCCTTGCAGGGAAAGAGTAGAGTTTGGCATTAGGAAATGCCTCTGGGGGGATGTATGCCAGTAGAAAATACATCCTTGCTTTGGGAATTCAGCACTGGAAAGCAATGGAGGCATGATATCCCCTTTTCAATGCTGAAGTGGAGCTTGGGGATTGAGTAAGGGCAGAATACAGCCCGTTTAGCAGGTGTTCCTCCTTCATGCATTGAGTTTTTTCCAATCAGTACATCTCATGGTTGGACCCAAGCAATACAAGATAAAATCAATCCTTTCAGCGGGTGGAAAAACAGTCATGAATGTGTGAAAACTGTCTGGAAATATCCTTGCTCTTCATTAAGGTCTTTGTGTATACTGAGGCTGACGGAAAACCTCCTGCCATCTTCTCTGAACTTTGGATTGGGCTTAGACATAGATTTCAGTGATCAGCTGAGGTCTTGTTACAGATTGCTGCCTTAGCTAAGTGCTGAAGGTTGACCTCTAAAGGTACAAGACATGAGCTCTGACAGCACAAATTAAGAAATGGCTTTTATTCTTCTGGCTGAAGCAGACTCTCATATCCTATAGATCGACTGCTGAGGAGGATGTTTAGCAGACACTGCTCCTCTGTGAATCTGGTTGAAGCCTTTGTGCTGAAACATTTATTCTGTTAAAAACACACTTATTTGCTGGCACTGAGGCGTTTCAAAAGAACAGGTCTGTTTTAACACAGCTTCCAAACGATTTCAAAACTGGACAGCGAAGCAGATTTCCATCAAAACCAGACTGGCTTCTCATTGCTCCCTCTCTGCTGTCCACTCTTTGGTCTGTCTGGGTTGGGGTGGTCCTGGACTTCATCCCTGCCACTGGTGTGACCCTCCTGAAGCCCCACAGTGCCCTTGCAGCTTCAGGTACCAGGCGCATCACTGTGGCAGCAGGTTTTGGGGCTCCCAGACACCCTGCTCTGGCTGTAGGGCCATAGGTGAGCTAGAGGTGTCTGTGTTTGGGCTTCTCTGCACTCAGCACTTCTAACTGAAGTATTACAGTCATCTATAGTAGCATAAATTTTCCTTTCTGTACCCAGCTTTGAAACCTCTACTCTTCACTCTGATGTGGATTTTTGGTTCTTTCAAAACTGCAAAGTTTATTTCAGAAAGCCCGCTCATGTCATGATGCACACCTGGCTAACATGACCTTAGAAGGTAAAGTGAAAAAAATGTGTGAGAACATGGACTGGCAAACCAAGAGGGGAATTTCTGGTGTCAGGTAAATAGTGCCTCACTCTGCAAACATGTATAATAAAGTGCTTGTTTCTGGGGACAGTCTGAACATTTAAATGAGACTGGGAATAAATGTGGTACTTTGGACAATCACTTTGCGCAAGTCAATTTTGCTCCCCTTGGGTTAGCAGAGTAATGAACTTCACTTGTGGTGGCTCTAGCTCTCTATTTAGTGGGAGACTTTCCCAGAATGTGGCTTTCACTGAGGTTTCATCCCTTCTCTAAGTGGCTACACCTACAGTGCATCTTCTCCTGGATTCTGCGCAACCAAAAAGTCAGATGTCCCCCATCACTGGGTTCAGTGGGGCATGAAGCAGCTGGTGTCTGAGAGGCACAGTGGGCAGGGACAGCTCTCAGGAGGATGGTGAAGAGTTAGGAGCCTTCCATCACTGCGCTTTTCCATCAGGGAGGTTGAGTTTAATTTGCTGGCTGATCTCTGGTGGTGAAATTCATTTCTGCTCTGTCTGTTTAGGTTGCCGTGACACCCGCCCATGCCGGCATCCTCTGCACCCTTTGGCAGCCAGGATCTCCAGGTGGAGTGGAGTGAGGTGGGGTGCCGGCCTCTAATAGCTGGGGTCTGCTCAGGTAGACCCGGTCCCATGAAGAGTGATAGTAAACTCATCATAGTGCGAGCAGCCGTAACACTGGAGGCCTGAGACTGCCTGAATTTTGTTCTTCCCTTCGAGGGTTTACGCACTTAAATCAATGTGCTTGTCCCAGTTCCTCTCCTTTGATGTTTTGTTTTATTTTTCATCATAAATTTTACTTGTGTTGGTTAGGGGAGGACTACAACCAGAAGAATAGAAAGGAAAAGGTGAACTTTTTCTGGTCCTGCTCACATGGGACAATGTTTCAAAACTTCTACATCTTTCTCAGTATTTTGGCTCTGGTTTTAATAACTTTTAATCACTTTCCTCATTAGCCTGATTGTTCATTTTTCAATATGCTCCTTTAACTACTTATATACCTCACAAAGAATAGTGCAGAGAAAGCAAACTAATTTATTAGAAAAGCAGAACCACATGGCATTCCATATTGGGCAGATTTGTGATGAGCAATTAATTATTTCTATTTTCTTCCTCCCCGGTTTAAATACAGTTTAAGTTGTTGATGTTAATATTATCAAACCAACATTTTTATATCATTCGCCAGGCTTGACAGAATTAAGTGGATTTCTTTAAGTGATAATAGACATAATTAATTTGGTGTATAAGTTGCTTCGTCGCCTTTGAAGTTAAGTAAAAAATGAGATGTTAAGACTGAATTAGTGATATTTAATTGGAAACCATTATAAAAAAAAATAAACTACATACACAGTAGTTCCAAGAAATAGCGAAGAGAGTATATGTGTAACTGCAGAAATTAACAATTTGTGGGTTAATGTTTTGCTTTAATAGCTGTAAGGGTGGCAGCAGTGATTGCGAGCACAATGGAGAGCAGGCAGAGTGACACAGAAAGGGCAGGGCTGAACTATTTGAACATGATTGACAAGAATAGTTACGTGAAATTTCTTTATAGGTCATGCAAACAGACAGAATGAAATCATTGCTCTTGGAGGTAGTGCAAGTGTTTAATTTTCCTTATTTCATCTTTTGTAGTCCTATAATAATTAGTGGTTATATGCAACATTAATAGCTTGCAAAGATGTTTGGTTCAGCCATGTGCCTCTGTGCCTGCCTTACTAGATATTTGGAAGATATTAGCATGTTTAATAGGTTTTAGCATAGAACGCTGCTTATCAGGAGCCTGTACTGAGAAATGACATGCCAGAGACCTGGCGTTCTTCTGTGTATCAATTGGACAGCCTGGAAAAGCTACTCTGGGATACCGGTATTATAAATTAGGTTTTATCAACTGATTATCAGTTCAGTCCTGTGTAAGGTAAAATTTGGCTGTATATTTAAATGACTAGGTTTCTGGCTTGCTTTTTCCCTCAGAAATAGCCTAATTTAAGCCTTAACTGTTAGAATAAAGTTCTGCTCATTTTTCGCCCACGAGATTAAAGCAGCTGTGACAGGGGAGTATGTGCAAGGAGAAGAGAAAGGATGGAGATGACTTCCCTCAAGTGGAACAAGCCAACCTAGTAAAACCCATAATTTCCCCCCAATAGTAGTGTTTTAAGGTAAAAAATACAGGCTAGATATATTCCTACACTGCTGTGATGAATTGAATGCTCTAGTTTATACTGGATACCAGTTCGGTAAAGCTGGCTGTGTGAGAGATTACAGCAGTGCCTGGAAAAGGATGAAAACTAAAACTTTTATTCCACCTGACTTTGCAAGGAAATAATGCAGATTATGATACCAAGATTCCCCTTTTCCCCTCCTACACCTCTGTTGACAGTGAAGACATGCTCCAGGTTCATTCTTGGTCAAGTTATGTGCCCACAGACCTCTCCAATCCGGGTTGAAGAAAGAGGGGTACTGTTGAGGAGTAAACAGAAGATGCCTGTGGTCACCTTTCAATTACTATTATGGTGAAAGGTGCTAATAGCTGTCATCAAGTGAGCCTTTGATCCAAAGACAATAATAGATCTCATTAAAATCAGGGGGTTTGCCAAACACTCCTTTTCATGCTCTGAAGAAGCAACTGAGCCTCTTTAAATAGGAAGAAAATAACAGGCAGAGACAATGGAGGGATTTCAAACAGCACATGCCAGGTCAGAGCTGAGCATGTAGGCAGGGGAATTTCCTTGGTGGCATGGGGGATGGAGTATTGAGATTGCAGTTGCTGAGTGAGTGTTCGGTGGCAGCGAACCCACCTGAATTCCATGAGGAGCAGTTGTGAGCAGGGCTGGGGTGGCAGGTGTGGGAATGAGGGTCTTGGCTCCAGAGCTTGGAGGTGCTGGATGGTGAATTCTGGATGCAGAAACTGGGTACAGAAGCTCCCTCCATGTCCAGGGAAATACACCTCCAGTCTGGTGAAAAAGGAAAAGTAAAACCACAGCCTAAGGAAGATCCCTGTACTGTGTCACAGTTTTCTCACCTGGAGCTGTCCTGGGGGAACTGAATCCTGTCGAGCTGCTCAGACCAAAGGAGAATCAATGATGCACTTGAAAACCAGTGAAGTTTGTGGAAGACTCCTATTGCCTTTTTTGAGCTCTGGATTGGGTCAAGTTTGCCAGGAGTTTGATACTGCTAAGATGATTATCTCTGGGGGATGTTTCTGAGGGAACTGTACAGCGGGGGAGACAATACTTGCTTTGCCTGGTTTTGACAGTATGTCACATTCGATGGATGCTTTCTTCACTTCCCAGCTTTTGACAGACCATAAAGGTTAATTAAACAAAACTACTAAATTCACATGCTTCCTTCAAAGGAGCACACATTTACCCTGCAAATAGTTAATACCTACTATCATGTGTATGTAACTAGTCAGTGTGATATAACACATATTGCAGAACCTACTAAAGGCAGATATTGCCAATTAACACATGATATTACCAGTCAGTGTTCATGCCATTTATAGAACATGTTGCCTTGCTGCTACTGATGCTTCAAGACCCACAACAGCATCAAAGCACTTTTAAAGTAGAAGTCAGAGAGAAAGTAAAGCTTTGCGTTGTTGAAAAGATGGAAAAGCAATGAAGGGATGAACTCTAGGGAAAGGATCAGCACTTTACAAATGTACAAAAAGACAAGGTCTCTGCCCAGAAAGTCCTACAGTCTCAGGCCAAGGAAATTCTGTGTTTGAGACATCAGAGGATGGCAGTGGGAGGGAGGAGGGAGACAGACAAGGTGGTGTGGTAAAACACAGGTGTGTACCCAGGAGAACAGCCCTTTTGTATTGTACTTTGTCAGCAGATTGCAGAGGTAGGGGAGGTTTCCACCTCGTGAGCAGCATTGACGGGAAGCAGCAATAAACAGAGCAGAAGAACGTAGTTGGAAACAGGTATTTCAGAGTGGACAATGAATGGGTGAATGGCCACTTTCTACTTCCCCAGTTTTGGGCTGCTCTGAGAAAATTTGACTCTTCAGGCAATTTCAAGCAGTTCTGTGTTGCTGTGAGCTATGCCAGCCCAGAAAATACTTCAACATGGGCATCAGCTGGAGTGTTTTTCATTCCTTCCCACTCAAGAAAGCACTGTCTCCTTACCTTTTCTTTGTGACCCTTTTGCTGTCACAGCTGCCCAGAAAATTTTCCGTGGACTCCTAGTAGTGCCTGGGGACAGGATCTGTTATTTTCCTCTCTCCCTGAAGTGTACCCAGCAGCAGAGAGGTTCCTGTGTTTGAGGGACTGCGAGTGGCAGCCCAGGGGTTAATGAGGGATGGACAGGCATGTCATTGAGGAAAGAAAAAAAACCCCAGAAAAAAACATATGCACACACGTATGTATTTTATTGCAGACACAGGTACATAAACCAACCAGAAAATAGACACTACAGAGAAAGAGTAGTCCCTAAAAGTGGTTTGACATACAATTTCTCATGGGGTGGTAAGACATGCTGTCTCTAATGATGCAGTTTGCACGCGTCAGGAGTAAAAATGAACCAGCACCTTAGACTGAAGCAAAACAAACGGGGCCTAGAAAGTTGGAATCATCCTTCACTGTCCACATTTTCCTTTGCTTTGAGGAAGAAGAGTTGATACCTCCTCCTGCAGTCCATATATTGGTAAAAGCTGGTATTAATGTCTCATGAGGGATGTGGTTTTTTAATGTGTTTTTCCAGCTGAGGTGCTGTAGTATTAGGTTTTGTATTCTCTTGATGCTAAATAATCACATTGTTCTCACTCAGCTTGTCAGGAGGCTGCACTGGAGCCTCTGAGGTGACTGGACTTGTAAAGCTGCTAAAAAGAAAGATAGGTGCATAATTGCTAGGGGTATTTTAGAGGTGTTTCTGCCTCCTCTGTAATTAAGAAAGCACAGCTTGGGGTTTATATAGATGTTTTCACGATTTTTTTTTCTCATCTCATTTATTTTTAGCAAGAGATGGCTGAGTAGTACTCCCTTCATCTCCTTCCTTTTTTTCTAAATGCTACGGGAAGAAAGAAACAGAAAGGAATTAGCAAAGTCATCTCTGAAAATGTGCCTCTCCCCTCCAAATGTGCTTGATGGGAAGCAAATACAGAAGGAAACTTTTCTCATTAGTTCTAGATTCAAGAAGAAAATGAGGGGAAACCTAAAGGTTTGCAGCACAGGTGTCTTTTCTTCCTAATGCTGGTTTTTATTAGTCACTTCAACCTTGAGTGTTTTACATTAAAATCATACTGTTCAATTACCTAATTTAATTCCTCTATAAGATTCCACTGGTCTCCAAGTACTTGTCTTTGCAATCATCTCTAGTAGTCTGCAAGAGCTGGTGAACTTTTTCAACGAGCATTTTCCATTTCTTGAGGCAAGACATTATGTTTCCTCTTCATGGCCACAATGGAAATTGCCAGGGGATTTCTGTGAGTTGAAGCAGATTCTGAGGATGGCTTCAGCAAAGATTTCTTCACAACAACATTCTTGGAACAATCGTACAACACAACCATACAACTCAGATGGGGTTTTCCCTCAGTAGTACCTACTTTAAAAAAAACCCCAAAACTGAAAGAAAATAAAACCCCACAAAGAAATTTTTACCAAATAATATAGTACTATAGTAAGACTTCTCATTTTTCTTTTATGACTGGTGAATGTAAATACCAAGTTAAAAACATGTAAAATTTTGATATGGAATACAGAGAAAAAAGTTTATATAAGTTTTATTTTTATTTCAAGTAGTTTCTTCTTAGGAGAGAAATCAGAATTGCAAGGTTGGTTTCCTTTCTAAGAGTAGCTCTTTTAAAATAGAAAGCAGTTTGCCAAAATTCACAAAATCAGCAATTTTCATAATGTATGAGAACACAGGAAGTCTTCAAAATCACAATTGTCCCTACACCAAATAGCTGGGGAAAATGCTAGACATTTGGTTAGCTTTACTGTGCACAGAATATGCTGTTTGGCCTTCAGTACAGTGGTGCAAAGTATTCTA
Source organism: Zapornia atra (assembly GCA_013400835.1). Lineage (NCBI taxonomy): Eukaryota > Metazoa > Chordata > Aves > Gruiformes > Rallidae > Zapornia > Zapornia atra. The sequence goes on along the minus strand of VZTU01017675.1, from coordinate 23,222 downwards.
ACCAAAACACCTCTCTGAGGCATACTGGATGTTTTATCTTAAATGCAGTGGTCCCATTTATGGGAGTTGGAACTGTGATATTTTTTCATTAAAAGTTTCACACTGATAACATTTTAGCCATAAACTTCTTATAAACCTAAAAAAAAGAAAAAAAAAATCAGCATCTTCTGTGGAGTGGATTGAAATACATATTTTACAGATGCCTGATGAAATTTCTGAGGTTGTAGTCGTTACATGGGATTTCTTTTTAAATCTGAATAAAAAGGTTCTTTCTGTGTTAATTTGTGAACCATTTTACTTTCATTTGTGCCTGCCATTTAAAGGATAAAGCATGACTGAAGTGCGCCTTTGTTTTTCTTCCCTAAAACCCTCCCAAAGTGGAGAAATCCAGTCAATCACTTTCACACACCCACAAAAAATAATGGCTTGACCTGCTTGTGGCCAGATCTGACATGCCCTGCTGTGGTGGGAAAATTAATTCACCTCACTACATTACAGTCACCCTCAGCTGAGTCCTGCAATTATTTCATTATGATCTAACTAAGGCTGATAACAGATCTCATTTGATACTGTGCATGGCTGGGGGGGGCAGCATGGGGGTGGGAAGTGGATGCCCTCACATGTCAAGCCCTTGCATCTAACCAAGGGAGCTTTGTGAAGCTTCCTTGCCTGATGGAAACGGGGGTGATTAAAGGCATGTTGTGCCCGTCTGTGTAGCTTCCACATGATTTTTCTCCCCTAGATGATGTACTGAGCAGTTAGCATATTTGAGAACCTAGAGGCTTTTCATCTTTGGCAGGGGAAAGGATGTTTTTGATGGTCTGGCTGAAGGATCACACTCAGAGTCCAGTGTTTTCTGGAAAAAGGATCCATTATCATCTTTTCTTCCTTTTTTTTCTTTTTTTTTTTCTCTTTTCTTCACCTGTGTGGTGACAGATGGACGAAGTGAGCCCTGGAAAAGTGTTAATTGCTCTTTTTTTCATTCAAGTGGTTCGGAGGTTCAGGAGACCCTCTAATTAAAGAATCTGTGAGTGAGCTGGGCATCTGGCCTCTGCCATTTTAATCAAACTTGTAATATGAGGAGAGGGCAATGGTTGTCCAATTACTTGACAGCTTGAAGATGTATATATAGTAAGCAAATACATTTGCTCAGAAGATGCCAAATTGTCATAACAACAAAATGCCTGTGATCTATTTTATATTTATAATTTTTTTAAAAAATGGATAAACACGTACCCCATCCCTGTCCACTGAATGAATCTGTGTGGGTTATACGATTCTTCTGCATGATTTAGCATCTGCAACACAGTTGGTATGCAGAAGTTTTGTAATATATGCAGATATCATGATACTGAGTCAGAGAACCAAGTTCTTTATTTTTGAGTCTGCTGTGAAATATCTAATTTCACCCATTTGCCTACAGAGAGCTACCATTCATTTGAATAAAGAACATAGATACTTTCTTGCTATTTTACAAAGGATCCAAATCCTAGCTCACACACCTGGAATTTATCACAGAGTATATCAAGACTCCTTCATGTTAGTGAACATTGCTTCGTGTATAAAATGATATAGTGCTGTTTTCCTGAATCTGATGACAAACTGGAATAATTGCTGAGCAATGTGAATTTTGAAATTCTTCCTAAATGCTGGTAACACTCTAATGTAAAGGCGAATGTTCAAATTCCATCACTGCTACTTAAATATCCAGGATCTTGTTGAATCAGCTGAATTTACATTTGTTTGTTGTTTGTCTTTTTAAGGGAAACAACTCATAAAATGCTTATCTTGTTACCACAAACTACATTCCATATTCCTCAAGGTGAGACGCTAGTGTCAAAGTAAACAAGGCAGATACCTCTTTAATAACTGCATAATTCAGATTTATACTTAATTAATTAAAATGTCAGCACCATGATACTGAGGGAAGCTGCTGCAGAATCCAAAGGACCTTGCTGCAAATACAAGGCTTGCATCACACACATTCTTTGAAATGTCGATGTCTCAGCTGCTGGCATCTGGTCAATGGAGTTTCTCTTCATTTGGTCTTTGAATCAAGGTGGAGAAGCGCATAACAATAAATGGTGTTTTTATTTTCTACAAAACAATCAGACCTATCACCTCTGAAGCTCATCTTCATAACTCCCATCTGTACTGGAAATCTCAGCGGAAAAGCCAATACAGACTTATTTAGACAGGGCTGTTAGACTCAGCATGGGCTCTTCTGGAGTAAAAAAATACCGTAGTCACTGGCTGCACAGAGGAATGTCTCTTCAACCCCATTGCGGTGCTCCGGTTATACTTTCCCAGTTCTGTGAAAAGAGCGAGCTCTCCACTTCTTCATATTTTTCACTTACCCTTATCATCGGCCCTGAGCTTTGTTTTAAAATTTCCTGCACAAGGGAAGGTCTCTGTTCCCTTCTTGCTTGTGCACACCATCAAATGCTGGCAACTGTCGGTACTTTTAGAGCTGGCCACCAAACCATCAATTTGAATGAACAAAGCAGACTATTTTCCCGTACTTATAAGACCTACATTTATAGTATCCACATGCTGGGGTAATTACTGCTAAATAATTTAATACTGTAAAAACTGACATATCCATTTAGGTGTATGCCTGTTATACTGTTAAACTGTATTGGGGTTCTGACCTCTATTAGACAGCAAATAATCCTACTAAAGACTGGTCATTCTCCCTCTCTCACTCTCTTTTTTGCTCTTGTGGTAAATTTTATTCATAAACATTAGGGTTTTGCAGCTATTCTCATAGTTGTGCGATTAGTAAGTACACACTTGTGACAGCACTGAAAATTCAGTGCAATCGCAATCATGTTTGATTACCGGTTTAGAAGGACCTAACTATCTTGCTGCAAGGATAATTTTGCTCACTGTAAACAGCTTGGAGAATTGTGTGCGATCATGTTGTGTGACCAAAAAAAAAAAAAAAATCGAATTAGATTTTTTGCTAAATGCCAAGGCACATTAAATATTTTTGACAACAATGAAGATTCTTTGTAAATTGTAATTAGACTGGAAATTATTGCACAGAGCCTGCTTCTCTATAATCCTTTTAAATCAGAGTAGTTGTAATTGGCCTTAGAGACTCAAACTGTTTCGTGTTTTATTTTCTAGAAGTTCCGCTTCTGCATATGTAATAACAGAATCCTTTGTGGATACAATACAATAGACATGTGTGTAGGGTTATTTTAGTTTATTTGTTTTGGTAGTGAGTCAGATAACCAGAGAAAAAGAATATAGAAAAGAAAACACGCTGAATGCTTCTGGATATGAATGCTACTTACATGCAAAATATACACAGAAATCATAATGGGCCAGATGAGGCTGAGGTAAGCAGCTGCCGATTAATACCCGCCAAGGATCTGGACCTATATTTTGCCCATGGTACTGCCAGAGGCTTCAGTAAACCTAATGATTTGGGTTTTCCTGAACACAAAGCCATGGAATTTTTTCAAGTTCCAGAGTCCTAAAAGCTTCCCTTTCACATTTATGATTTTTCTTTTTCTTTTCTGGTTTTAGATTCACAGGAATGGAAACTTCAGGAGAGCCTGTGGGAGAGGATGAATTCTGCTGCAACCATTCTACATCAAAAGAAGGCCCTTTTCAGCAAAAGATCCTTATGCTACCAGTGGCACTGGAGCTCAAGCATGTCTGTGTGTTTGTATAAATAATAGCTGTGGGAATGGGAGGGAGCAGTGGCAGATAGTCAAGGAGTTAAGTGGAAGTCAAAATTAAGTGGGAATTTTGAGGCTTATTTGATGTAACACTTGGCTTTGAGGATGGAGGAAGTTGGACTTGAAGCAAACCTGCAAATTACAGCCCAGCCTCATTAGAAATTAGCTGGTAGTAATCAGAGAGCCTTAACTGAGTGTAAATGTATCTTTAATCTAGAAATGTGGGATTCTGTTAGGTGGCTATTGCTCATTGTCTCATATGCTGAATTGGCTAATGAAAACAAATCTCAATACATCCAATACAAATTTTCAGCTCACCTCTGCTGGGCTTTGATTTATCAACAATATCCAAAACAAAGCAAGGTTTGTCTTGGAACAGTTTTTGCAGGACTAACATTCGTATGATCGTGACTTTCATTGAAATGAATATAACTGCTAGTCTGTAGATGCGATGAGAAAATAATGTATCTAGAGCCACTTCATTCACTTTGTGTATGGAAGTTAGAAACCACAATCTTCACTGTGACTCTACATAAAACTGCAAATTTTAGACTGTTGAATTACTTCAGCTTTTCCTTGATCTAGCTGAGGCTAAATGTTGGCCTATGTATGATCTTTTTAGATTTTTAGTATTTAGTTTACACTCATCGCTCAGAAGAATAAAGCTCATCTGCTAATGTAGATTTATTAAAAATTGCTGGAGTCCGAGGATGAGATTTTGGTTGCATTAGCAAAGTAAATGGTAAAATCCACAAGAAGGGACTAGAATTTTACTGTACAAACCTGATTTTTAGAAGATTGAAAAAATAGAGTAAAACTGGCATAAATATGTCTTAAGTATTTCAAGGAGATAAGAGCTGCATGAATGAAGTTCATCTGAACCAGTGAAAACCCCTTCTTATCTTCATTGGGTTTCGTGTCAGATACTCTGAAAAAAGAACTCAAAAAATAGTGTTATCAACACTGACAATTTCTATTTAAATGGATTATTTCCTGATCAAGACATTCCTTTCAGTAAACTAGTAGTTTCTAGCCAGGAGACAAATTTCTAAACCAAGGTCTTATCTTAGGCATCAACTCAACTTACACTTCTTTCCTTCAGCATAGCCACAACATTTTTGCATTTTGGAATTAGTGAGCTTCTCAGATCAATAATGTGTGACATGGTGAAGTTGTAAGGGCATCTTTGGCAAAGGCCTTTTCTTTCTTCAGGTCTCATTGCTAGCTGAACTAGCTTGCTGTAGAGCATGCAGACATGGGAAGCATTGAGGTTCCCAAAGCTGGAAGGACAGGCTTTAAACATACAGGAATATATATATTGAGGTGGGGCACCGAGAGAGGAGACATCTGAGTCATGTCACATTGTAAAATATGGCTCTAAAAAGCCAAAACAGCTTAAAAAAAATAACTAAGAGTCTGAAGTCTTGGTGATTTCTGCAAGCTGGACGAAGTCGTGGGGAGATTGCCCCACAGGCCATTGTCTATGTGGGTCATAGGGAGGGCGATGGGGCCAGAAGCAGTATGGTCTGGGGCAGGCGGGAGCACTTCCGCAGAGCCTGTGAGAAATGGCTGATTCACGATGTGTTCCTGGGGCCTCTGCATTACACCCTGCTGGCCTGGGGCTAAAATTTAAGAGGCTTTGCTGTCTGCATCCTCTTGTCACCAAATGCTGGTGGCCAAATCTCACAGACTTTGTTTAAGCCTTACTCAGATGAACCACTCATTGTGTCAAAGGAAGCCTTTTCCAAGCAGTGCTTGACTAAGAAAGTTGGACAAGGTATTGCCAAAGGGACGGATGGGCCAGGTGACCTAATTGGCCTTTCCACCTAACACTTTAAAAGACAGAAAAATACCATGCAGGAACCTGCAGTGTGTTGGGAAAGAAGAGCAAGCACAGTGCTGAAGTAGCAGTGCTGGAAGGCATTAGGATGGTTCAGTTTCCCTGGTGCTACTGCTGGGAAGTAATTAATGGCTGTAAGCTGGAGCATAGGAAGTTCCGCACCAACATGTGGAAGAACTTTTTCACAGTGAGGGTGACAGAGCCCTGGGACAGGCTGCCCAGGGAGGTGGTGGAGTCTCCTTCTCTGGAGATATTCAAGACTCCTCTGGACGCCTATCTATGTAATATGAGATAGGGAGCCTGCTTTGGCAGGGGAGTTGGACCCGATGATCTCTTGAGGTCCCTTCCAACCCCTAAGATTCTGTGATTCTGTGATTCTGTGAATTCTTGCTTCATAAGTGCACAGGCCCTCTCAGCATATGTACTGCAGGCTGGCAGCAGGGCCATAGCTGGGCATCACCCTGAGCAGCACAGCCCTCGGGCCACTTGCACTGGCTGCAGGACCATGCTTCTCTCCAGTCCTGCTGCTCTCAGTCCTGGTAAAGGCCTTTGTAACAGAGCCCTGCGTTGTGAAGCACACAGGGTTTCAATATGAAGAATGCTAGATTTTACAATGGAGGTATATATGTCTCTGTGTAGGCATATATATGAAAAGAGGGAGAAAGAGACTTTATATGTAAACACATGCATGCACATATTTATTTTCAAGGACTGTACCTTTTAAAGGTAAAGTAGTTTATGAAAACAACAGTGAGATGGAGTCAAACTTCGGGGTGTAGCACTTGAGCTCTGGTCTCTGGCATCATGTTTCTTGTTAGCCTCAGTATTCTCATTTGAAAAGTCATTTATATTGACATTATTACCAGACACCTGACTCATAGTTGCTATGTAGAGGTTAATTAGCTAGGAAGGTCATGGAAGATGAAGAGTGCTGTAGTGCGTTGTTGCTATGTTGCTGTTTCTTTCTGCGGTAGGTCTGGCTGACAGTGTGCTGAGTACCTGCTGTGTGCTGGTACAAGTGCAGGTCCATGATGCATGTGTTGTCCCTGTGCTCTACAGTTCAGAAGCACTGAGGTACAGAAGAATAATCAAAGGGATTTGGTAATGGTACCTTACAGAACTGGTGGGGACCGTAAAACTGCAAAGTTGCTGCAGGTGACATCGTCTCGGTTTTCCTTGACTTGCCCGATGCACCTGCTGGCATGTGTTCATGCCAGCTGCATGGTCAGACAGTGCAAAGCAGGACCTCCTCACATCTTCTTTTCAGCTTGCTTTCTGGG
>VZTU01017674.1:0-18837 GCA_013400835.1 Zapornia atra | reverse complement strand
GTTTCCAAGCTTCATACTGTAGTTACTAGTTTACAAATTCTAATTGTTTTCTTTCTATGTCTCATGACTTTTATATGTAGCAAAGCAGCTCCAAAAGGAAAATAAAACTAGGAAAAGAAAAATAATTAAGTGGGGTGGGGTTGGGTGGGAAGTGGGTCTCTTCCCCACACACCCCTAGTGAGGTGATCTAGATGCTTAATTTTAGCTTTGGAGGTACAAAACTAAATACATTGTGCAAGTTATCCCATTTCCTTGGCTACTACACTACTTAATAAAGCACGTATGAGACTACTCTCACATCTGCTATTAGTTTTAAAATTAGTAAGATACAGTCAGTTAGGTATATGCATACAAGACAGAAATCCCAAAATGGGAAAGACTTGGAAAGTATAGATATCTAGGATCCAGTCACGGAACCTTTAGACAGACCCTTTCATGATGTACATCATTAATTGCTTGATACATTGAGGTTTTGAATTATACATTGAAGATAGCTATTGACTTTCACTAGGTCTGCAAGTGCCTCATCACTAAAGGCAGATGCAGAGTCTAATTTTTGCTAGAGGTATATGAATTGAAGATACCTATTTAAGTTGACCCATTATTACTACAAATTCTATTACATTTTTGAGCTGAAATAATGTCAAACTAGTTCTAACTCTACCCTATGAATCCAAAGAATATACAAAACAAGGGAAGCTACACATATGTATATACACACATGCATACATATACATATACACATATCGATACAAAGCCTTAGCTCAAGGTTCAAGAATTTTCTTTTTTTGGGAATCCTCTTTGAAAAAACTTACAAATGCACAGCTGGAGAGAATTTCTGAAGGTTGGGATGTGATTTCCTCTCATTGTGCTGAGCTGCTAGAAGTATAGAAGTTTTTATCTTACAGTGGGTCCCTAGATATATGCCTGACTTCAGGGAGAAAAAAAAACACAGTGCTTTTAAATGGAAGAATCAAACCTTTGCAAGAAATCTGGCCAATTGTCATTCTTACAGAAAGCTGAACTGAGATCAAATAAATATAAATACTTGGAAAACTTACGATTAGTTTTGGTCTTTCTTTTTAACCTACAATTATATAACTGTCTAATTGAAAAAACAAACCTGTTGCATTTAGCTTTGAAATACCATTTTATCTAAATAATAAAATCTACACCAAGATGTCAGTTATTTATCAGAATAACTGATCCTCTAAGTTAACAATACAGACATTAACTTTGAATATGTAAAGCAAACAACCTGTGTTGCAGAACTCCAAATGATAACCACATAGAAATACGGATGTTAATATTATAATTGCAATCATTCAGAGTATACTTCATAAGCTTCTTTTAGAAAGTATAAAGAAAGCTTTGACCGAAAAAAAAAATCCTTAGTTATTGACATAAGAGGTTTTAATATGGACAACTATTGCTCTAAGAGAAAACACATTAATTCCAAGCTTCTAGAGTTTAAGCATTACAGATCTTACACTGAACATAAAAGACTGTAATTATTTTTCAGAGAAAATAAACCTAAAAGTTCACCTTTGTAATCAGAGCAAAGTATGAAATTCAATTAAGAAGCCATATTAAAAATGGAAATTACAAAACCCACCAATGAATACATTATCTTATTTAAAAGAGGTAACTTTCAGTATTAATAAATTGTGTTTTACCTCAAATTCATTAGGAGAACATATACCATACTTGGTCCATACATTGCTTCTTAAGAGTTATAATATAAATTTAGTCAAAAAACCTCAACAGCAGTCTCTGTGACAAGAGAAATGTCTGTATTTCAGTTTTAATAGTCAATGGTCAAACAAAGCTCTCATCATCTTGAGATCTTTATAGTCTTTGAAATTGCCTTTAATTTTGTAAAGTGGCTGAAAGTATCTTTATGTTAATTTCAGTCTGGATCAGTAGAGTGCTTTTAAAGGTAACCATCCCCCAAACCATGATTTGATTGACTTTGTAGCACAGTCTCAGAGCTCAACTGGATTAATTTCAAGTGAAACTAATCTGAAGATGCATATCAAAAATACACTCAGTGAACTCCAGTCACTAACGCCATTCAGTCCATGGAGGCAGACAGAAGCCAATGTGAAGTAACCCCACATGAACAAGCTAATGGTATATGTCAAGTTATTGACAACTGCTTTGATTTACAAGTCCATTTCTATGGTACTTTCTTACTAGCTAAAGTAGACATAACCTACAAGATTCACCACTTAGGTTTTCTGGAAATTTTGCACGTTACAGTACAATCAATGAAAAATACTTATGCTTTTCTCTAGAGAACACACAAGTTCCCTCTCCTCACTACTATTGAACACAAGTGCCCATCAAAAGTTTAAACAGAAGGAGCCTAATACTGTGTCTCTTAAGGGCAGTGAATAGCTACAAAATAGGAAAAATAATTTAAAAATAATAATCATAGAGTGACAATACTCAGGTAACATCCATGTAAAATGCTAATAAGTAGTAGGTCTGCTTATGCATCAACTGTCTAACCAGAGAGAAAAACTGAATGGAAAATTTCTACCACAGAAAGCAGAAGGAAATTACCAAATTATTTTTTTTTTTGTGTTACATGCCAGCAATGTTTTCCCTCTATAGAGCTTGCAGTCTAGATAGCTGGAAGAACTACAAAACCAAATAAGAAAGCAAAAGAAGAATGTTTAAGTAAGCTACACTTGATACGTCTAAACAGAAAATTTAGCACTTACAAGCTAGCTATTTCAGTGACTGATAATGCTTAGCCTGAATAAAATGGAATCCAAACCTCTGAGTTAAGCACTGTATATGAGAGATTTAGGTCTTTTTGAAAGTTTCCAGAATTCCTTCAAAGTAATAATAAAACATTTACAATAGCCTGTGAAAAATACTGAACATGAGATGCTTTTGAACTTCTGCCTTTCTGCAAGGGCTCAGATACGTATCTTGGGATGAAGGCAGAAACTTCTGTTCAGTTAAGCTATCAAGCCTAAGAATCTCTCTGGTGGTGTTTCAATACATCATTTAAAGAAGATTTGAAAAGTTCATGTAATACTTCAGTAGAAAATGACAGCATCCAGTTTCAAGGGAACACAACTTCATCATTCTTAAAAAACACACAATGGCAATTCCGTATTACTACCCACTCGGGTCCTGCTATGTTAATGGAAAAAGGGAGGAATAAATGTGTCATGAGTTCTTGCTGTATATACAAAAAGCCAACACATGAATGGAACACAGGACCTCACATATGAATTTGATCTAGGAAAAAAATATATTGCCTATTTCTTTATATATGGACACGTTTGGGTTTTTTTATTTTCACATTGCTGCAATGTTTTCACATTTCTGAAAAGAGTTAAGCAAGTAGAACTGCTCCTGGGGAGAAAACTTGGACTACCTGCACACATCAAGTTAAAGGTGTTCCTTGGAGCACTCCATTTAGAGAACTGCACTAATCAACAAGTTACAGGGGTGAGGAAGGCCTCTCTGTCCTCTATGAGATGTGGCCCTGTGGTGGTGTGACCCTCCATCTCTTGGGTCAATGCTTGGTGCAATCTTTCCCCCTTATTTGGGCCACATACCCAAGAAGCACACCAAAGTGTTAAGGTACCCCCTTGACATGCTTGATTCTTGCTACCTTGGTAACAGGAGCAGCCTGAGCAACAAAACAGACTGTTAATTAAGGCATCCCCTTAATGTGCTTAGTTGGTTCTTCCAACTTCCAGGAATGGCCTGATACATCTGTACTCCAACCATAACATTTTTGTTTCCCTATTACTTGGGAATAATAGTGATAATCGATCACCTCCTGATCACCTGGTACACCTGTGCCTGAGCCATGGCCCAAAAGGGGTGATACCAGATGACCAGTAACCCCACCTGAACCAAAACACCCCTTACAGCACAAATGTTCCAATAATCATCTGCCAAGGTGAAGACAGGCTCCTTGAGTCTCAACTATCGCCCATTGAGGAATGCTGATACATTGTGAAAATTTAAACTCAAAGAGGAAAAAAATTTATAAAAAAAAAAAAGAAAAGTTGAACCAGCTCTCCCTGTGGTTATTTGACCACTAGAACTGACATGAAGTTAAAGGATGTATGGTCTGAAGATTAGGATGGCACTGCCAGTCTAGCTCAACTTCCATTACATGTGGAATGTCATCCTCATTTTCAAAGCTACAGGCACATAAAGCCTTAACTATCACCTGTTGAAGAATGCTTATGCATTGTGTGGATTTTCTTTTAAACTTGAAGAAGGAAATCCTATCTATAACCTAGATGACTGTAAAGGAAAAACTTCATTTACTAAACCACAAAGAGAAGATTTCACAGCATGAACATACAGCCTAGTGGTTATTTTATTTGTATGCAGTGGGAAATTCTGATCAGAATTTTTTTAGTTGTGAATGAAAATCCATAATGATACAGTGTAAGATAGACAAAAAGCAAGATCTATTGCCAGGTTGGGTGTTGTAAAGAGAATGAGCATACAATGGACTACTTGAAGAATTGTAATCCTGTTTGCTGAAGGAATTCAATTCTCAACCCAGGTTTCAGTTCATTGAATTATGCAGCAGTTCCCTGATTTTTTACAGGACAACTCAAGACTGAACGATCTACACAGCTCCCCATGGGCTGTCTCTGCTGAGATGAGGCCTCACGGCAACCCAAGGCTGAGTTGTTGTACAACCCCCCATGAGTCACCTGATGGGCTAGACATTGCTGAAACCTGTTTGTGGAACACTGAGCCAGACGATTCCTTACATTCCACCCCATGTCCTGAGTCGCTATTTAACCACTTATATGTTCTCATTGTCCAATGTATGGGTATAAGTTTCATCTGCATCTTTTAGCAGAGCTATGTATTCCTCATTTTCTAATTGAACCCTTATCCAAGAGAGCAAATTTACCATAATTCTTTAACACAACCAACAGCAAAACTTATTACAATAATGCAAATTATAATCATTAACANCCCCACTATTCAGCTGCCTAGAAGTAAGATAAAGGCAAGCATTTGAAGGTCCCCATTTGGCTTCAATGGGCCTAGACAAAACAAAGATGCACAACAGTTAAGATCTATGTGAGATAAACAATAGTAACTTAGAAAGATACTGCATTATGCTCAGTAAGCTCATAAATACTAATTTTCTTAACCGATGGGAAGCAGGAACCTGCCAGACATTCAATGTGTATTATATTATGTACTATTGTGAAGAAGGCACCTTGGTTGAACCTGTAAACCTTGGAAATACCTAATCTATAGGTAAACAGGGGAGGGATTTCAGATGGGAATATGGTATAAAAACGCTGCAAACTCTGACCACAGGTGTGTCTACTTTGCTAGGTCACCTGCTCTTGCAAGAACGTATAATAAATTACTGCTTCACTAGTATGTCTACTGCGAGTCCTTTCTTAGGACCTTTGGCATTTCTAACAGTACCCATAAGGATCATCAACTCCAGCTCCTGGCTCCACATAGGGCCAGGCAAGTCAGAGCATGTGACAGAGTAGATCATCCAGACTCTTCTGGAACTCAGTCAAGCTCAGTGCTGTGACCACTTCCCTGGGGAGCCTGTTCCAGTGCCTGACCACCCTCTCAGTAAAGAACCTCTTCCTAATAGCGAAACTAACCCTCCCGTGTCACAGCTTTATATTGTTCCCTCAGGCTCTATCACTGGCCACCAGTGAGAGGAGATTGGCACCTGCCCCTTTGCTCCTCATCATCAGGAAGCCATAATTTTACATCAATGTGTAACCTGTCTTCCAGAATATAGCATTCCTAATATTACTTTTGTGTCCTTTGGCAATATTTTCAACATACTCTATATCTACAATATAAGATGCACATGTCACCACAGGCCTCTTAAATTTAAGAAAGGATTTTCTCCTGGACATTTTTTTGAGAATAGTTTTTGTCTAAAGTATCACTAGTCTTTTCTTATAATTCAGTAGTTTGTATGCAAGGAAGTGGTGGAAACACTTACGTCTTCCTACTTTTTTGTATGTTTTCTTTTATCAGTTTCACCCAAGAATTGTGAAAAGTGGAATGACTTCTCTGAGCTATTGAAAAAAAATATTTACAGAGAAATATTATTTTAACAAAGTCATCTTACAGATGTTTCTGACAGGATTCATAAAGCTTCTGGCCTAGGAGCTATTTCTTCAAACAAACAAAACAAGTGTAATAGAAAAGCATATAATCAAATGATTAGTAAAACAGAGAAAAAAAATCCTCTCATTTATTTAGCAATGCATATTTCTATTTATAGCAAAATGCAAATATTCTAGGATTAATTCACCACACTGCCCCACAAACAATGTGAAAAATTGTTAAATGGAAAGAAAAATGTGAAACATGTAAAATTAAAGGAAGCATTGTGGTGATTATGCAAATGCAAACATCATTAACCAGCATAATTATAGAAATATGCTCTTTTTGGTTGTGCATAAATGTTTCATAGTCAGGTCCCAAAAACTCAGAAATAATTTCTCGCATATTTAATTAGTTCTAAAACATTTAACATCATTTTCATACTACTTGACCTTATGACTTATGGGTTACTGGACCTCTGGAGAAATTAGGGTTTTCTGGAGATGTAACAAATTTATTAAAGTTTCATTCTCAAAATTGTCTAAAAATAAATTAATAAATTGTACAGTAAATATGTCTTACTCTTGCAATTAATATTGGGCCACAGAAGTTCATTTGTTTGCTACATGACTGTATACAAGGAAGTCAAAAGATGCCAAATACAAATGAAGAGGTTAGAATTCTCTTTTTCTGTCATGGAACCAACAGTTCTTGGGTCAACCTCTTTACAGAGAATCAGAGAATGTAATGAAGCAGTTGGGTTGTGTGAATAGTAAATAGCACCTTTGTATTGTGGGTGCAGGAAGTAATATGAAAAGAAGATAACCTCAGCGATATAAATGGGGAAAAAAAGCAATAACATGAGGAATAACAAAAACCACTCTAATAATATTGAAGATTAATGAATATGCACCAAAAATACTGAAACCCACTTAAAGTCACTCATGTGCAAGCAAAAAATTATACAAATTCTTATTCAATCACAATTGAATTTCCCAACAAATGTCATTTTTCAGTCAGATTAAAAATTGTACATGTTAATATCTTACATTAATTCTAACTCACAGTGTATTACAAGGGTAGCCATCTCTACTAACTTTGACTTGATGAGTTGAATGTGAAAGAATATATAATTAAGAACATGCCTTCAGATAACACAGGTGTATAATCTAATACGGAAATATATTTTTAGTCCTGTATCATGCATTCCTTCCATTAGTGTTTTAAATATTTTGTCTCTGTCTTTTTTTAAATTTTCAACCACAGAAACAATACTACTTAGAGAATTAACACATTTCCTATTTATTGAAAATGACTTTTTTGAAGTTGTATGGTTTCTAAACAGATCTATGGGATTTTGTTCACCCTGATGTCTCTCCACACTCAATACCAAACTAATTGAAGAAATAGCTTTACTTTGTCTCCGAAGTTACCTACGTGTTCATGTTGAATGTCTATATATTTGTTAACTTTGCTATCTTTATTTCAACCTTTATTTTCTTTGCTGTTTGATTTTATGACAGTAAAATTATTTCCAAGTTTATCTCAAGACCCACTTTCTCAAGAGCTAAATCTGTGTTTTAAATTGGTTGCTGTCATCAATAATCTTCTCATTTCTTTGTCTAGTGATTTTACATCCATTCCTTTTAGAAACAGATGATGAATTCTGCCTGAAAAGTAAAAAAGGGGAACAGAGAATGGCAAAGCAGAAATATTTTGTGTCTGTGACTGAACAACCAAAGAGGATCCTCAGTAGAATTTTTCATTATCACTAAATACCAAATGTAATGGTGTATGTTGTTTCCAGAGCCACTTAATTGGAGTAAATGGGACAAAGAGCAAACTACTAGAAAGTAATGATCTCCAAGTTTGTTAATATCTCACAGGAAATATTGAGTGACAGCTAAACTGCCTTTTTTTTTTTTTAATCCCTGGGCTGTTCTGTCACTTCTCTCTCTTATTACCCACCTACGTCCCATTTCATTTTCCTATTTCTCTGGCATCTGTCTTGCTGTGACTTGACTTTAAAAATGTGTACGAAGTATTTCAACTGCGTATCAGGTATTTAGCATTAGCAGTTGTCGAAGCTCTTTTCATAATGGTGGCTTAGCTTTGCAATTGTCAAAGGCAGCTGTGACCCCTTGGCTTTCCTAGGCAATTATATGATTAATCTTTTGTCATATTCATTATGTCATTCACATTTTTACTTAATTTGCAAAGTATATTGTTCTACTAAATTTCTTTGTATAAGGATTCTAAGGCATCTATATAGAAGTCAAAATTTAGAAAAGCTGAAATTTTGAAATAATATAAATTTAAAAGCTGCTACTATGTTCTTTATCCTCAAATGCTTTATAATTCTTCAGACACAGCTATGAATGGGCTGCACCCAATCCATCAATACAGAGCTTTGCAGGAAATCCTTGGTTTTGATTCAGATAATATTACAATGTAACAGAAGAAGGTGGGACCAAAAATTATTTTCTTATGAGGCTGAATTTCTCCTCTGTGTAACATGTTCATCTCACAAAACCAGGCACAATAGTCTAACATGTTTTCAGACAGTAAAAAATTTCTTGATGCAACAACAAAGAAGACATTACAGACCATGACAAACTAATGTTAAATAATTTTGACTGCAAGAATGGGGACATCAAGTAAAACTTTGAGGGTTTAGATCACTTAACTATGAAGTAGGTGCATTTCCTAATATTTATATTCACAAGATTACATGAAATGGAAACTTTTGTTTGTTTTAAAGACCTCCTCTGATATGCTACTTTTGATACACAAATAAGTCTGAAGCCATAATCATACAATCCTCCACCTCACAAGAATCTTCGTATTATGCTACCTCTGCTGCTGGACAGGAGTTAGGTTTCATTTACTTCTAAGATATTTCTTGGGAAAATTGCATTCGTAAGATGTGGTCAGCAAATAAATGTATATATGTGTGCAAATTAAAAGCTCAAATTAAAAAGCTCTACTCTATGTGATACTTAATGACTTTGTTTGCACAAAGCATATTTTTATGATTGTATCTAAACATTTTATTGATTAATGAAGGATGTATGGATCTTTTTCATGCTCTTATAAATCTCTTTATGCAGTTCCTATGGGAATCAGTATTTCCATTGTGAATATGGGAAAATTTTGGAATTTCTTCATGTTTAGAACCTAGTTCAAAAAAACAAGTACTATACTATCAATGTAGAATCAAACCTCTAAACTGATCTGAAATAATTCAGGACTATTTAATGGTTTTTTATTCATTTTGAGGAGAAACAATATTGAGAAGAAAAAAAAAACAAACCCCAAAAAATTGTAAAAGATAATATTCATTGTACTGATGTATTATTGATAAGGATTATCGAAGCATATCAAGTTGGTTTTTTTGCTTGCTAAATTTTTACTTTGATTCATCTTTTTCCTCTATTTTTCTGCCTCATTGCAAACTGGGATTTGATTTACTTGAATTTTTTCTGCTGTTCAGACTTGCTAAAGCACTCTTGTCAACAGTTCGGTGGTTGAGTGAAGCAAAGTGTTAGTTAATAGTGTGAAAGCTTGGGTGTGCTGTCAGAAAAGGGCAGGCCATTAACTTGTGAAATTTTGCTTTCAATGTTCCACAGCCCTAGTGCTGGCAGAAAAATCTCACTGTTGTTTTACTATTAATGTTACAAATGACATATGAATTTATGACACTTTGTAATTAAGCACCACACTTTTGCCTGGAGTAGTTAAGAGGGCAGACTATGGAAGATTGTTTATAATGCACGCGTCTGCGTGCACACACACACACACACACAGACCACAACCATACCAAAAACCAAAGCCACAGAAACCCACAGTAAAAAAGAAAGGAAAAAACGAGCCACACTGAGGACTAGTTCCTTTTCACCAGGAACAGTAAGCATTTCAAAGGACTGCAATATTAACATCACAATCCTGTCTTTAGACTATCAGATCTTTCAGCATCTGAATGCAACAACTGTGTTAATTAGTACAGTTTTATGAACAATAAGAACAGATTACCTTGAATGTTAAAAATAAATATTATCTTATTACATTTGTGACAAGAAAGGAAAGTGATACCTCTGAATTGCAATAGAGACATCTGAAATGACAAAGAACTTTTTTAAAGATAAATATTATGTAATTATAGGGTATATTACATGTTATTTTTCTGTCTTGAAAAATGGCATATTGTTGCCTCTAAAACCCTAAAAGACAGATGATCTCAGGTCTAGTAAATTTGTGTCACTCGTAATTTCTGTCACTACCTGAAGTTGCCTTCTAACAACTGCTAAATACTTACAGGCTTATTTGGTACAAATGAACAATGTTCACTTTAAGCAGACCTGCTGTGGACTTGTTGATAATGTTCTGACTGTGCTTTTTCTCTCCTCCCAAATTTGCTCAATTTTTAGTTACATGCTAAAATAAACAATCATATGTCACCCAGCAAATCTTGTATTTCTATTGTTCGGGTTGATTTTGAAATATTATGTCATGCAGTTCTGAGTAAAACCATTAATTTAATTCCCTCTTTTTATTGTTGCTGCCTTTATATTTGACACTTCTTAATATGTCGATCTCCCGTTAGAAATAAAAGAAATCAGTTGGCCATTGAAAATTAAGCTGAAGACCAGTTATAGAAAGGAAGACTTAATTGTACAAATCCACAGAGGTCGATTAAATTATTCATACTTATTATAATTTTTGTCATTCCTTTCATCTACTCTCTTTTAAAGCTTCTGTTTCACCTGCATGCTCCATCTTATTTAAAGTTCTATTGTGAATTCTTCGGGATGGACCTGTGGGGTTTTTGTGGCACAAAATGCATAGTGATTTTTACTAGATTCTTGAGTTTATCAGAATATAAGAATCCCCAAAATTCAGCAGGCATTATATAAGGCTTTAAAAAAAAAATCAGCAAAGTTATTTGCTTAAATACAGACCTCTGAAACTGTGAAAGTCATGCTCACAAAGTAGAAATTTAAGGTTTCAACTTGCAGAAAAAACAAATGGCAAAACTTCTGTTTTATTCAATAGTGAAAGAGCTAGATTTTTCAGTAGGCCTGTATTCAGCATCCAAATCCAGAACACAGATGAATTTTGCAATGTTCCAAAACATAGTTAATATTTAGAAAGAACCTGTCAAAATTCGTTAACAAAATGTTCATTAACATTCAAGTGTAGATACATCAGAGGAAGTCAAATAGCAATATTGTTTCTGGACCTGGGACTGTGGGGGACATCATTCATATGTTACATTAAAAGATGCAGGTAAAAAAAAAAGCACCACACTGGTAGCAAGAAGTTTATTTTAAGAGCCCAGACTATACTCTTAGTGGTAAGTGAAAAAGCATATGGCACTTGCTCTTAAAACACTTGACAGTCTCCTGTTAGTGCATGACTGTACAATGTATACAGACTGTCCCTGAGCATTGATGAGGAGAAATTGCTGTTGTAACTATGGGTAATTTTCTGAATCACAAAGTGATAGCCAGAAAGTCATTCCATGGCATTGTCAACCAGGGTGAGTATGAGTTTTAGCAGAAGTTTATTTCATCTTTAAGCATTGATCCAACACATCTAGTGATGCGCAATTATAAGCCAATTGCAAGTAGCATACCAAAATCTCTTGAGGAAAGTTTCTTTAGGTTTTTTTGGTTCATAAAAAGGAAGCTAGAATAGCAGCATTCAGGGGATGTAGTACTTTTGGTATCATGTAACCTTTAAATATCTTTTATGGTGTGTTTTTTAAATATCAGTCTATAATGATTTATTTTTAAGCATCATTATTCCATGTTTATCGCTTTCCCAGATTTGAATCCTATTACTATATTTCTTATTATTCATATTAAAAATATTATTATTTTAGGAGGGGATGCACAAGAATTAGAGGATGTTTCCTTTATAATTCAAAAAAAGTTAGACTGACTGCTATAAACTGAAGGTCTTTGCAAAAGAACAAATAAATCAAGTTTTTCAATTAAGCTGGATAAAATTACAGAGACATACATTCATGCATGTATCTGCTTCTGTATGGACAGTTATGAAGTCATCAAGAATGCACCTATATGGCATGGTTTTTAACAGGCTAGTTCTCAAAGCATAAATAAAATGATACTTTTAACAATTTTTGCCCTGATTTTTATTTATACGATAAGTGAAACAAGAACAAAACAATTGAAAAATACTGTCACATTTTCTAGAATCTCAAGAGTTGGTGGTCTCCTGTTGTAACTTTGCCAACTATTTCAGCTCAGACCAGATCTCATACAAGCAACTGTCATAAAGCTGTTTAAGATCTATTTATGAATGCATAACTGTCCTCTCTTTTTCTATTTTTTTCTGACTTACTGGTTTCAGCCTATATAATCATTGAAGGTATAATCACAACAGAGAACTAGGTTCAGGTTTTACACAACTGGATTATTAATTGTAGTTACTATGTCATTGTAAGGAAATGTAGAAACCAAAAGTGGACAGATTTCATAGATGAGACTCAAACATGGGACAAAAGGTGGAGACAAGCTACATGAAAATGCAAAGATAGCATTGGGATTTTGTAGTCCTACATCACCTCTGGGGCAGAGACTGATGGCCCCAAGCTTGGCTGAAATGGGGTTCTGTTTTTTGGGTAGAGTGGGTGAAAGTCCCTGATGGGCCTGGGAAAGTCCAGTCAGGCCTGGTACTGCTCTCAGAACTCTGATACCTTCTCCAGCCTTTAGTTTAATGACTTTTTTTTTCTTTTTTTTCCCCTGAAGACACATTCAATCTTGTAGGATTTCTATTTGACAGCTCTTCATCTGAATTTCTGTTAATCATGTCCTCAGGTACATAAGTTTACCCACATATTTAAAGGGATATACATTCCATTAAAATCAGGACACTTGCTGGCTTAATACTGTGATCTCTTGAGTCATGGTATCTTTAACAAATACAATCTAGGGATTTCAAGGTAACCACTTTAGTTTAATTTTGAAAATCCAGCTTAAGGTGAGTAGAGCCCAATCCTTTCCATGTATTCAATGTTCAGTCTGAAAATGTATGTCTGAAGGCCAGGTGCAGAATATTCAGTTGCTACTGTAAGAAGTCAGAATTTTTGCAGATTATTTTAAAATTTGATCATAGTAGCCATTGGCTAGAAGTCAAATTTTCTCTAGTTTGGTGTTTGTCCTATGACTGAACAACATTGGCTGTCTGTTCTAGTTGTAACAAGTATGCAAGAATACCTTAAATATCACTTAGTTTCCTGATGTCGGGCTCAGGATGTTTTGAGTTGGATGTGATTTTTTTTAAAACTAGTTTCCTTTGATGAAATTTTCTGAGTATATAGCCATTTTTAATCCAATTTACTCGTTCATAGATCTATATTTTGTAGAAAGCAGAATTCATTGCAGAATTCCACATCTTGATTTCAGCTAGTTTTGTTATTTATTTACTTATTTGTTTATAAAACAATGAACAATTACTTGTTATTTGTGCTTTTTATGATTTTTCAGGCAACACCGTATTCCTTCTATGGTATCTCTTCTCTAACCTTCAAAAAGTCAGAAGCTTTTCCATAACTTTGGTCATCACTGTTATCTTCCTTTGAATCTCTTCCAGTCCTATTACACCTTTGTAGTAGATTGAGATGAACGGGGTGAATGTTATTCTAAATGAATATCCAAATTAGACTGGTTTAGCAAATAAAATGTTATTCTCTCTCTCTGATTTACTTCTGTTTCTTTTCTAATCAGTCCTAACATTCAATTTACTTACTTTCACTGCCAATGCCAAGGTAGTTAATTAGGTGCCCACAAGACAGAAAAATATGCAATTAGTGACCAACTATGAAATGTTTGGTTAAAACACTCCTTGGCATCACATAAAAACTCAATGGCAGAAGGCAGATTTCAAATGCTCGAGCTCTGGAAGGCTCTGTGTTCTTTTTCCTGTAATCCTCTTCATCATTCATTCCCAAATGTGAAAACTGTGCCAAATGAAAGTTCTTATGGAAAACGGTCCGCTCTATATCTATATAGCTGAAATCTACCTGACATCCTAAATACAAACGTGTAGTGAGTGACATATATACATTCATTTATGTACTGCAGTAACAGATATTTCAAACATTTAAGGTATTTTCAATTAGGGTAATTAGGTAAAATTTTATTTCCTACATACAATACTTTTGAGAATCTCTTTAATCCAAGTAGACCTGTGCAAATGAGACACCAGAAAAAACTGAGTTCCACTTAATAACAAAAGCCCATTGAGTTATCATTACATAAGATGAAGATAGTCAAGATTAGAGTCCCCTTTCCAATCATTATTGTTCTACCATCTCAGTATCATTTATTATTTAAAGTATTTTTTGCATGCATAACATCTATGCCTTTTGGTATCAGCTGGAGTTTCAACAGGAAAATTACTGCAGGCTGGACCCAGATGGGTAGGAATTGAGTTAAATGGCCTGGAAGCTTGACTTATTTGAACACTTATGTTGTCACTATAATTTCAAAGATATATTTTTGTGTTTCAAAACAGCTGACAGCTTTACACTATAGTACAAGGCACTCTACTTTTGACTGGCACTTAGTAACCCTAAAGATGGTTGTGTAGTCTTTTGTTTTGTTTACAAAAAGTTATCATTGTCAGTTGATTGGTCGATAAGACTTAGGAAATTATTTTCCTACGTGTTGCCAATTATTATTATTCATACCAAGAAGTGTTCAGAATCCTCACACCTTATCTCTTTCAGAAGTAGTTTTCTCTGATACTAAAATAACATGAAAGTAAATACTATTTTCAGAATTATCAGAGTTGCTCAATGGCCATTCATAGGGCAAGATTTAAAAATTCTTACTTATTCCCCCAGATTTTGAAGTTAGTTGATCTACATCGAGTTTGAGTAAGTATCTGAGCAAATACCTCCTGGACAAAATGAAACATGCTTTATCTTAGCCCTGAATTCGTCAAGCAGTTGGACGAAATTATCATTGTAGATCTGTTCCAATTGAAATAATCTATTCTATTATTGTCTTGACAAACACAAGACAAAAAGCATACACAGTGTAAGAAGAAACACGTATCTTGGGAAGTATATAGGTGTACTGTCTGGGAGTTTAAGGATGGGATCAGGAAGGCTAAATTACAACTGGAAATGAGTTTGGGCGAGTATGTGAAGAATAATAAGGGTTTCTACAGTGTCCTGGTTTTGACTGAGACAGAGTTAATTTTCTTTCTAGTATCCGGTATAATGCTGTGGTTTGGATTCAGTATAAGAATAATGTTGATAATAACCTGATAATTGGTTAATGTTAAAAGCTGTTAATTGGTAGGTATACTGCTTACACAAAGTCAAAGATTTTTTATCTTCCCACGCGGTGTCACGTGCACAAGAAGCTGGGAGAGAACAACTAGCACAGCTGGCACAGGCTGGCCAAAGGGATGTTTCCTGCTCTACAGAGAAGGACTTTGGGGTATTGGTAGATGAAATGTTGGATATGAACCAGCAATGTACACTTGCATCTTAGACTACATAAGGCCAAGGGAGATGATTCTGCCCCTCTGCTCTCATGAAAGCTCACCTCGAGTACTGCACCCAGCTCTTTGTCCCTCCAGAGAAGGGTCAGGAAAATTACCAAAGGGCTGGAAACCCTCTCCTATAATGAAAAGTTGAGTTATGTTTTTTCCACCTGTGGAAGAGAAGAAGTAATGTTTTTAACCTAAAAGAAGGTAAATTTAGACTGGATATAGGGGAAGAAATTTTTTACAATTAGGATAGTGAGACAGTGAAACAGGTTGCCCAGAGAAGCAATTGATGGGACCCATCCCTGTAAATGTTCAAGGTCAGATTGGCTAGGGCTTTAAGCAACCTGATCCAGTAGAAGATGCCCTTGTTTGTGGTAGGGTGTTTAGTATTGACGATTTTTAAAGCTCCCTTCTGACCCTAACCATTATGAGTCTTATGATTTTTTTTTTTTTTCCAAGTCCACTGTGACAATTTCTGATGGTTTGTATACTGTGGTCATTTAAGTTTTCTTGAGCAACTTTTTATTCCTTTCTCTCACACAGTTTTCTCCATTCAATTCTGTCTACCTATACAAAAGATGGGTGAAATGCTAGTCCAATTAAATCAACACTACAAGATCCATTAACTTCTCTACGACAGAATTTCACTCACAGTTCCCATTTTTTTGGAAAGCCGCTACCTTTTATCAAAGTTATTTCCTGCATTATGAAAGCTCCAGTAACTTGGTAACAAGTAACTAGCTTTGAAATAAAATTGAAACACTGAGAGTAGTTGCAATGTATTTAACAAGTATGGTTCAAATTTCATAAATTGAACTACCCTAAAAATTCCTAATGCTGCAACATGGATGTAAATACAGTCAGATCTCCATTAATTCAGAGATTTGCAGCATTCAGCCCTGCAAGAACAAAAAAATTATCTAACAATCCTGTATGTCACTGTAACTGAATGTCACTTATGTTAAAGTCAAACACAAAAATAACTATGAACCAGAATGATATCCCACAAATCTTGATCTGAGGAGTAATGAGACTAAGATTCATCACTTTCATTATGATCATGTTTCAATTGTTAAGCATGCTTTCTGGGTTTTTTACTTTATTTCCTACTTGAATGTGCCAAACCTCACTTTTATGCTTTTTGTTATTAGTAAACTTTCCTGGTTAAATATACAGCATTTTCTTCCATCAATGGCATTTATACTTAGTAATCAGGACACTTTTTGGTCTTCACTTGGTTTCCTTTGGATTAGCTACAAAGACTATGTACATTTCATTTCTTGTTGTGTAGATTTTTATTTCAAGCTCTTACTGTATTTTATGGCTTCTTCTCTAAATTTCTTTCTAGGTTTCTATCTTCTTTTAAAAAAGAATAGCAAAACTGAATAAAACTTTCCAGCATATAGAGTACTGTGTGCAGTTTTGGGCACCCCAGCACGAAGGACACAAGACTATTGGACTGTGTCTGCAGGAGGGCAACAAGGATGGTGAAGGGCCTGGAGGGAAAGTCTGAGGAGATACAGAAGTCCCTTGGTTTGCTCAGCCTGGAGAAAAGGAGGCTGAGGGGAGACCTCATCGCGATCTATGGCTCCCTGACCAGGGGGATCAGAGGGGCAGTCACCGATCTCCTCTCTTTGGCGACCAGTGATAAAACCTGAGGGAATGGTATGAAGCTGCAACACTAGAGGTTTAGATTGGCTCTTAGGAAGAGGTTCTTTACTAAGAGGATTGTTGGGCACTGAAACAGACTCCCCAGGGAAATGGTCACAGCACCGAGCTTGACTGAGTTCCAGAAGCATCTGGACAATGCATTCAGTCACATGCCTGACTTGGCTGGCCCTGTGTGGAGCCAGGAGTTGGAGTCAATGATCCTTATGGGTCCCTTCAAACTCAGGAGATTCTATGATTCTAAGATTCTATATCACCTTTATATTTACATAAGTATCCCAGGATTACACATCAAAAGCTCTCATTCTCTTTTATTAACTTACCAGTGCACTCCAACTTTATAACTTCGAGTTGTCCACTCTAACTCCTTAGATTTGTGTGCACATGTGCATACATGCATGTGTGCATTGGGACATTTATTGCATAAGAGTTTTATGTTCACTTTGCTTTTGGATGAAAATGCATTTTGTTTGAAAATGTCCCATGGCAAGCATCCTTAATGCACTTTCTAATTGCTTTTTACTTGTTGGCTACCACTTCAGCAGCTGGAGTTAGTTAGTATCTCCCCATTTATTTCAAATGTTACTAAGGCAGTGCCCTGAAATTAATTTTTATAAGATGTTCATGCTTCATTCTTCCAAAGTCATGATGTACTGTGTGCAAAAGCTCTTATTCTTTTTCAATTGTACAAGTCTCAAGGGAACATTATCTACCTTTACAAAAATGACACAGATATGAGTTATAGTTTAAGCCCATCACGAGCTGTTTTGTTTAAGGTTTATCATGCTCTTAATATGTTTGTGAGAATGCAAAGAGCTTGAAAGGATTCAAAAAAGTGGAAGTGCTGCAGGCTTCCTTCCTTGTTTTTCTGTGCTGTGTTCTGTTTGTGCACCACTTTCATTTTTTATGAAAAAATATAATTTTGATTGCTGTGAGAAAAGATTATACTGGAAAATATATAATAAACTGATGGCTTTGTGTAAACTTCTGGAATAAGATTAGTTTGATGAAATTCCTTTATAAATCCAGGACATGATTCTCATCTCTGTTCATTACATCAGCGCCATACAAGCAAAACTTTACTGAGAGCAATGCAAGTTCATAAGGCCATTGAGGAACCTGAACATACACAGTTCTGCGGGACCTGATGAAATACATCCCAGAGTCCTGAAGGAACTGGCTGATGTAGATGCCAAGCCACTCTCCATCATATTAGAAAAGTCATGGCAGTCAGATGTAGTCCCTAGTGACTGGAAGTGAACCCATTTTTTAAAAGGGTAGGAAGGAGGACCCTGGGAACTACCGACCTGTCAGCCTCACCTCTATGCCTGGGAAGATCATGGAACAGATCCTCCTAGAAGCCATGCTGAGGCACATGGAGGACAGGAAGGTGATTTGAGACAGACAGCATGGCTTTACTAGGGGCAAGTCCTGCCTGATCAATGTAGAAGCTTTCTAGAATGGCGTAACTGCATCAGTGGACAAGAGAAGAGCTATGGATATCATCGATCTGTATTTTTGCAAGGCCTTCACAGAATCACAGAA
>VZTU01017672.1:22887-53651 GCA_013400835.1 Zapornia atra | reverse complement strand
CCCGACACCCCTCGCGCCTCCCTTCCCGACATGCCCCGCGCGGGCGAGGCGGGAAGGCAGCCGTCAAGATGGCGGCGGGGCTGGCGGAGCGGAGCTGCCTGGAGCTGACTGCCGCCGCTCGGGCGCCGCCGCGGCCGCTTCGGGACGTGGTTTTTAGCCCGCCGGGGACGGCCCCGCTGCCCACCGGTCGCTACGCGGACAGCGCGGGCGGCTTCTGCTACCAGGAGAGTGCGCAGCTTGCCGCCGCCACCAGGAACCGCTTCGTGCGCTGGTGAGGGCGGGCGGGGGGCCCCGGGCCCGGCCGGGCCTCCCTTGCTGCGGCCCGCCTCCCCGCCCTCCTCACCGCTGCCTCTTCCCTCTCAGGACCACCTCCGGGGACACGGTGGAGCTGGTGGAGGAGTCTCTGGACGTCGGCCTGCTGAACAACGCCGTGCGGCTCCGCGTCCGCGGCTGCCCGCTGCTGCCGGGCGGCGTCCACCTTTGCGAGGTGCAGAGCCACCTGGTCGTGCTGCTGGTCACGGCGCAGACGGTGCATCGCCTGCTCCTACCGCACCCCGCCCGCACCTCCCGCAGCGTAAGTAACGGCCGCAGCTTACCGGCAGCCCGCGTCGCGGGACCCCGGCCTTCGGAGCGGCCGCGGGGGCGGAGGGCTGCGCCCGCCGGCGCGGCTCCTGGCTGCGGGGGGTTTGGTTCCCTTATGCTGGGACTGTGTGTGGGACCTGTGCCCGGAGCAGCGGTGGCTCGGCTTATCGCACAGATTCACCCCAGAGCTGTGGGTGTTGGAAGGGACCTCCAGAACTCATCGGCTCCAACCCCCTGCCAAAGCAGGGTCCCTAGGACAGGTCACTCAGGTTGGCGTCCAGATGGGTCTGAGTATCTCTAGATAAGGAGACTCCACACCCGCTCTGTCACCCTCACCATGAAGTTCTTCTGCAGATTGGTGTGGAAAATTTCTCACTGCTCGCCACATGAAGGGGTTTGGGGGTGTGCAGCAGTTTGGGAGGGGGTGGGTGTGACCAGGCAGATGATCCAACCTAACCAGAGGGATATTCTTTGTGTGCTCGGCAGTGAGGGGGAAAAGTGGGGAGTTGGGGTCAGGGTTAACCACCTTTTGCTCGGGAAACAGCTGGGTGAGTCTATCCAGGCTTTGTTTCCCTTGTTTACTTCTCTCCCCTGCTTGACCATCACTTACCAAGCGATTATTTTACTTTTCCCGACAACCAAGCAAAGAGTGGGGCAGGTGACTGTCGCTTGGGGGCTGGCTGCCTTGGTATTGCTTTGTTTGGTTTTATTTTCTTATCCTTCCTCTTTCCTTCGCTTATTAAGCCATCTTTACCTTGATCCAGGTGTTTTTGCTGCTCTCATTCTCCCGTGGCTGGCCCACCGCAACTGATTTGGCAGGGGTTGGTACCTTGGGCTGGAACCCTCTGGTGTTTCTGGAGGCACAGAGCTGGAACCTGTCAGGTTCCTCCTGAGTTTGTGGAAAACTCTGCACTTCTGTTTTTTCCTTTCCAAACTTTCCCAGTTAAATCTTTATAGATATTTTGAACTGTTAAACTCCTAAATCTCCAGGCTCTTGGCCCGATACAGTGGTTGTGTTCACTGGCCCAGGGCGGCTGTCAGTGTACGAGCGAGGCTGGGGAAGAGTTGGGTAGGAAAAGCAAGCTGGAAACCCCTCGCTTTGTTTGGAACTGAAGATTTTCAGGCCTCAGGCTGGGGACAGTGGCTGAAGACTTGAGGCGTTTGCCCTGAGGCTGGGGATGTTTCAGATTGGTGAACAGGGCCCCGATTTTGATGAAAGTTGATGTCATGACCTGAAATAATGATCAGGGAGGTTGCAGGTGGTTCTGCTGATGGTCCTGGAGCCCGGCTTTGAGGTAGGGACTGAGTCCTTTAGGGAGAGGCCTGGCTGTGTTCATAGGTTGCCTCTGCACACAGCCTGGAAGATGGCTCTTGCACTTTCCTCTCCTGGAGAGCTACTCTCTCGATTTTAGGCAGCTTTTCCCTGTGGGGTGAAGTGCTACCAAGGAGCTGTTCTTCACAGCACTTGGTACCAGCGTTTTACTGTAAGCCACTTCGGAGCAGCTGACAGACGGCGGGGCTCCTTGGGCGTGTGACAATATACAAGGCGAGGAGAGAACGAGTGTTCTGCTAGCAAACTCCAGGTTTTGAAACCCCTTTCCCATCCTTATAAAGAGCAGTGGTCCTGGGTGAGCAGTAAGGGAAATGGGAGTGGAAATGAGGAGAGGTCTTCCCAGAAAAATCTTCTTTATCCAGTTGCTGTTCCACAGCTGTCTGCTTGTTTTCCCTGTGTACGCACGCTCAAGATTTGTTCTCTCTGCCGCTTTCCCTCCCCCAGGAGGTGATAACGGAGAGCCACATGCACTCTGTGTTTACGGATATCAGCAAAATCAACTTCAGAGATCCTTCAAATTACTACGTGATTCCCAGCGTGCCAGGCTTGGCCTCTAATTCTGTCGCCTCGGCAGCATGGCTCAGCAGCGAGGGGGATGCTCTCTTCGCCCTGCCCTCTGCTTTGGGGGGGATCTTCGTGCTCAAGCTGCCTTCCCACGATGCGCCTGGTAAGGAGCGGGAGCGGGTGGCTTCCTCGCAGAGCACCGCTCCGCGTGGCATCCCCATTTGAGCTCTGAGCTTGGTTTCGGTCGGGTTTTGGCACGTGTGTCATACGGATTCGCTCCGTGCACACGAAAGCTCTTTGACGTGGCTGTGAAGCCCCCTGCGGTAAATACTGTGTTACTGAGCGCTTTGTATGTGTCCCTTAACCCTGCTTTCGTTTCAGAAGGGACAGTTTCGCTTGTGGAATTGAAACAGAGCTCAGTGGTGCAGCGTTTCCTTAACGGCTGGATGCCAACTGCCATCAGGTGAGTGTCTGGTGCCGAATAAGCGGGACTAATATCTCTTTGATTTCCTCGCCTGGAGTTTCCAGCTGAAGTCAAAGACTTCAAAGTGAGCTGGGTCACGGAACCTATCGCAGTTCGGGAGTTGGGACTTGAGCTGCAGGTTAATTTGTCTTAACAGGGTCCCACTGATCCCATGTGTCAGTATCTGCAAATGTGGTATATCTAGTAATTGGCCTCGAAGGATTTGCCCGGGGTGTGGCTCGCAGCCAGCACAGATTAAGGATTACAGCACTTGGATGTTCTTGCCCTTGTTCTGAAATGTCAGACTTGTTCCTGCCTGGCAGAGGTTGCGTGTGGGTGACATGGGCGCTCCATGTGCAGTCTGGGCTCAGTGTTTGATTGTAATCCTTTCAGTATCTTAGAGCACCCAACCAAATTCCAGGCTCTCTTGCTTGGAAATGGGATGCCCTGAATGACTTTGACTATCAGCCGTGCATTGCTCAGGGCTGGCCGGATCCTTGCTTCCCTCCGGATCCTGTGTCCGTGTTGTGCAAGCACTAGGCTGGGGCTGGTGAAGCTGGGGATGCACTTCAGCTCTGCCAAAGCTGCCGAACAACCAGGTGTTACTGGTATGGTGGTGTGGTGGGTTCCTCTGCGCCTCAGGCGCTGACTTGCGCCATCCCAAAACACTGCTTGCTCCTGGTGTCGCACCACTGACTCTGAATGTGGTGCAAAGGAAGCCCGCAGTGCCTTGCGTCTGTGTGCTGGCCTCTCCTTTCCAGCTGTTGAAATAAACTCTCTTTTCAGAGGTGATTGTGCCCCTTCGGACTTGCCTGTCAGCCTCTCTGTTCACTGCCTCGATCATGATGCCTTTCTCTTTGCTCTTTGCCAGGACCATAAACTTCGAATGTGGTCCTACAAGGTGAGTGAGGCATGGATTTGGGGGAGCAGGGCCTTGGGTCACTGCTCGGGTGGCAGTCCGAGGTCTATGGAACGAGGGCTGGGGTGGCTGCCATAGATTTGATCTGCTGTTACATTGCAGCTGCAGCTCCTGCATGCTGGGATTCGGGGCAGTTTGTGAGGGCTGTTGCAGTGTGTGTTTGTCAACATGTTTGCAAAGTGGGTGGGTTTTCTCTCCAGCAAAGCTTTGTGCGTAAAGTAAGAGGCAGCATTAGGTCATTTCCATGTAGGGGAGCGTTCAGGAAGGTGGGCAGGAGTGTTTTGAGGGCTGAGGCCATGCACCAAATGTCCTTCCTACTGTTTTAGCAGCCATAAGTGCTGTAACATGGCTCCTTGTCAACAAGAAGTTAATACCAGCCTCTGCTCGCTGTGTGCTGCTTCCTCCAAATATCAGAGCCAAAGCTAATTGGCCAGGGCAACTGCTTTCACGGCTCATTTGCGCTGGAATTCGTTACGGGAGGGAGAGGAAGGTTTCTTCTTGTGCCTGGGCCCCGGGCCCCAAAAGCCCATTTGCTCTGGGGGGAGAGGGCACAGGTGAGTCGAGGAGAGCTGCACAGATACCTGTAAGGATGCTGTGCTTCCACCCTTCAGGGGAAGACAGGGAAGGGTGAAGGAGATGAAGGAGAAGGGGCAGTTTCTCAGCTACCTTTCTGATGCCTTTATCTTGTGCAGGATCAGATGTGCCTGATGGTTGCAGACCTGCTGGAATTCATGCCAGTCAGCAGAGACCTGCGGCTAGCAGCGGGGACTGGGCACCGGCTGCGCCTGGCCTTCTCTCAGTCCCTGGGGCTTTACCTCGGCGTGTACATGCATGCGCCCAAGCGAGGGCAGGTATGGAGGGATGGGGCTTCCTTGCTGTGAACAGTGGGTGTCTTTCTTGGGCTGTACGGAATATAATGTCGTTCCCCCTTGGATTTTGGGTCTGTAAGGCAAGAAATAAGGGAAAGCTTCACGTCTGACCCTCTGGGGAGAGCAGTACTTTCGGAATAAACAAAGTTTTTATTCTCAAAGCACCGCATGGCCGAAGGGAGCAGAGCTCCCTGTGTGACTAAGCTGATTTGCGAGTGTGACTTCACTTGCTCACCTCCTGTTTGGGTAGGATCCCAAAAACACATACGTGCCGTGGGAAAAGGAAAGGTCCGAAAGGAGCTAAAGGGATGGAAATACTCATAGTATATTTCTGTTGGGCTCCTGGGACTGCATGGACACGTGGCTATGCGTCGCCAAGCCAGTTCTGTGGAACTTCTGCTTCTTGCGGTGAATAATAAATTTAGCAGGGCAGGAGTGACGGCACAGAGCAGTCTCATCTGTTGGACAGCTTGTCCTCTCCAGTCCTGGGGGTATTCACATGTGGAGTAGAAGGATATATCATGAGCTCTGTTGTCTCGCTAGCGCTCTGCTTGCTGTGGTGAGAGCGCATAGAACTTGGTTTGCAGCAAGTGCCCTGAGGATTCGGGGCTTTTCAGGTCAGTGGTTTGCTCAGCTTGACCCAGCCCAGAGGGGTCCGGTAACCGCAGCATCAGGCAAGGAGAGGGACTGGAGAGACGAGCTTCCCTGTGATGCGCTGCTTGTTAGTGCTGATTTCCTTTAGCAAATCACTTATGAGGCATGTTTGTAGTTCTGTGTCTTCCAGCTGGTGAGCACCGAGAGCAACCGCTACAGCCTTGACCACATATCCTCTCTGTTCTCCTCGCAGGTGAGTGCCCCAGAAGGCACTGAGCCCAGTGAGAGGGTTCTTACCAGGTGGGCTGGAGCCCTGGACTCGTGGGGATTTAACTCTGGGTGAAGAATTCTTTCCAAAGTGTAGCTAAATTATATGAAGGAACATTTTTGCTGCTGTAACTATGCATATCTCTCTGCTCTGCTTGAATCTCTTACAAGAAGGTAAACACGGACTCTCTTTCTTAGGAGACTCTCGTTGACTTTGCCTTAACCTCGGCTGAGATCTGGGCGCTGTGGCACAACGAGGAGAACCAAACTGTTGTGAAATACATCAACTTTGAGCAGTGAGTTTTGGCCCTGGGCTGCTAGCGTTGGTAGCCTCATGGGGGAAGATGCGGCTCATTTGAAGAACCGATCCAGGTTGACCCTTCTCCTGTCCCGTTTTCCCAGCTGAAGCACCTGGAGATGCAGCGCTGCTCAGCTCTTCCTATCACAGTGTTTGTGTCACATGCACAACTGTGTCTTCCCGCAGTATGGATTACACAGTTTTGGGGGTGTTTTGTTTTCGCTTTATTATAAAGCGACAGCTCAGCTGCAGGAATGTGAGGAATGTAGAAAGCTGAGCAGCAGGCTCGCCAGGAGCAGGGTCCCCTGTGAGGGCTGGACTCCACAGAGAGCTGCTTCAAAACAGGAACGGGTAGGCTCTTCCAAGAAGGACAGTTTTGAGGAGCCCAGCTATGTGAAAGCATTGGCTCTGTCAAGCTGAGAGTGCAGGCACGGTGCATAACCGGGCTGGGGCGTCCAATCCGGGGTGGAAAATGCTGTGAGCATGCAGGTTTAGGCAGAAGAATCCATCCTCTGGTCAGTCTGGGAGTTGCTTTCTGACCATGTGCAGTGGGGAGAGTGTTGATAGGAATTAAGGAATCCAACCTGCTGCGTTATCTCAGGGCTGGGCATGCTGCTGTTCAGCTCTCCTGTTGCTCTTCGCTGACCAAAGCTCCTCTGTCACCACATCTCAGGGGCCGGGGCTGCTCTAAAGTCTACGATCGTTGGTGAAATAAGGGACAGGTCTGGTTCCAGCACCTGCTCCCCGGCACGTTGTGTGGGAGCACTGTGATGCAAAAGCTGATCCTCGTTTTATTTTTCCTCCAGAAATGTCGCGGGCCAGTGGAACCAGGTCTTCATGCAGCCTCTGCCTGAAGAGGAAGTGACAGTTCGACACGACCAGGACCCCAGGGTGAGCCGACTGTGGAACAGCAACAAAAAGTAACAAAGCTTCTCTGCCCAGGGGAACATTAAGACAGTTCCAGTGTGCAAAATTATATTGATTCAGTCTTAAATGTACCCCAAATTTAAGGGGACAAGCCTTAGCCTCTGTTACCACAGCATTAAAGCGTGGTTATGAAACCAGAACCTGAGGAATGAGGAGAATTTCAGGTCAGTCGAGAGGGAGCCTTGAGACGAGATATGTGAATGAGCAAGATCTGGAGTGCGCGGGGACTAGCAAATGATCACAACTGCTAGGGGATCGGAAGGGGGAAGCTTGGAGCAGCGTGGGGGTGTGAACTGAAGCTGGAAAAAAACACAGATGCTGTGAATGAGCTGGAGAGTGGGAGGAAAGATGGGAAGTGGCCTCTTGAATGCTCTCCTCTTGACACGTGTGTTTCCTTAAACCACAGTCTCCTCTCTTTGCAGGAAACCTACCTGGAGTATCTCTTCATGCCTGGTCGGTTCACAAATGCAGCTATCCAGAAGGCTTTGCAGGTCAGTGGGAGGGCGTTTGCTGTGCTCTCTTCCTTTCCAGCCTTCTAGATGTGAGGCAGCAGGGCTCCTCAGAGCTCTTGGTGGGTGTCAGTTTGTGTTTGATAGCTTGCAGACCTGTCAGTAGTCACTTAATCAAGTTAGCAGCTGTTGTGCTGTCCCTCGGCCAGCGTGTGCTAACAGCGGGAGGCAGAATGTGGTGTCCAGAAGATGTTTTCTCTTAGGATGGTGGGTTGCTGAGCTTCCTTTTCATTCCTGCTGCTTTAGCCAGGTGATACACCCGCTCAGTGCTGGCTCCTCGAGGTCAGGGCAAGGCAACGCACGATGCCTTCTCTTCAAAAGCGGAGCTGCCAAACCTCTGCTGACACTGCCTGTTCTGGTTTTTTTGGTCACAGTAACCCCCAGCAGTGCTGCAGGCCTGGGGCAGGGTGGCTGGAGAGCTGTCTGGGGGAGAGGGACCTGGGGATGTCGGGGGACAGCTGGCTGAATGTGAGCCGGCAGTGTGCCTGGGTGGCCAAGAAGGCCAACAGCATCCTGGCCTGTGTCAGTAATGGTGTGACCAGCAGCAGTGGTAGTTCTGTTGTGCGTCCTCACCAGAGCTTGAGTACCTTGAGTGCTGTGTCCAGTTTTGCCCCCTCACTACAGGAAGGATATTGAGATGCTGGAGCACATCCAGAGGAGGGTGACGAAGCTGGTGAGGGGTCTGGGGCACAAGTCCTGTGAGGAAAAGCTGAGGGAGCTGGGGCTTTTTAGTCTGGAGAAGAGGAGGCTGAGGGGAGACATCATTGCTCTCAACAGCTCCCTGCAAGGCAGCTGCAGAAATGTCGGAGTCGGTCTCTTCTCTCGGGTGACAAGTGATAGGACTAGAGGAAATGGCTTAAAATTGCCCCAGATGAGATTTAGGTCGGCTATCTGGGAGAATTTTCTGTACTGAAAGGGTTGTAAGACATTGGAACAGGCTGCCCAGAGAGGTGGTGGGGTCACCATCCCTGGAGGGGTTGAAGAGGCGTGTGGATGAAGTGCTTAAGGACTTGATCTACAGGTGGGCTGGGCAGGGTCAGGCTGTGGTTGGACTCGATCTAAAGGGTCTCTTCCAACCCAGGTGATAGTGTGATCCTTCGTGCAGTGACCTGACCTTAAGGGGGGGCTGCAGTGACGTACAAGAGAGCTGCTGTGAAGGTGTGCAGCTTTTGCCTTACACCCCAATGCACTGCCACCTCCCTCTCCACAGGAAGAGTGAAGCTGCCCGTGCGTCCCTGTACCCCACCTTTAGCAAGTAGTCACGTGTCTCGATACTTGCATCCCATGGAGCGCTGGCCCACACTCTCGCGTTTGGTTTGCATCGCTCAGTGCTGTTTGAACCTCGGGGAGGCAGCTGTTGCTTTGAAGTAAGAATTCACTGTGCTGTTTTTCAGATCTTTTCCCAAGGAACTGAGACACATGTGGATCTGACGTGGGAGGAGTTGAAAAAAGAGGTTACCTTAGCTGTGGAAAGGGAGGTGCGTTGTTTTTTTCCCCCCACAATATTTTCTTACGTCTCATATTCAGCATTGTGATGGTTTGGTGCAGTCAAATGAGATGCAAAGTGATCCCAGGCCTTGTATTGTCCTTTGTCCTTCCAGAGCAGTTTAAAAAAATACGGATCTTCATCCTTCCTGCCTGGCTTTTCTATTCTCTCCTCTCCTTTGGAGTCCTTTCTCTTTTTCGTACTGTTCTGCTCTCTCTGCTCTCAGGGCATGCTTTGCTGGTCACACATCCCATAGTGCCTGTTGACAGCTCCCTGCATGTGGGTGCTGGCTACCACGGTGCAAAGCTGTTGGTCGTAATTTTGGGCACCAGAAGATAGTCTGTTTAAGGGATGTAGCTGAAAGATCAAAGGGCTGTCCTTTTGGGCCTGAACCTTCCCCATTTCATCCTTCCTTCTGGAAGCTGTTCAGACTGTTGATACAAAGTTCATGCAAAAACGCAGTTTTGTATCTTCTGTAGCGTGGTGGTGTTAGAGGTCTGTGGTGCTGCCCTTGTTCTTTATCTGAGACTCTGTAGGAGCGGCTCTGGTGGGCTCTGTTCTCCTTGCTGTGTGATTCAGTGCTTTAGGGAAGACACACCTGTAATGTGTCAATGAGAAGATGGTGGGGAAGGGAACCATAACTGGAGTTGATAAACCTTGTGACCATCCTAGTGTGTTCCCCCTAGTTCCAGGGCAGCATGACGGAGTACGAGTGCTCGCCGGAGGAGTTCTGGCAGCTGCAGGTGGAGTTCTGGTCCAAGTTCTACGCTTGCTGCCTGCAGTACCAAGAAGCACTCTCGCGGCCCCTGGCCCTGCACTTGAATCCCTACACCAACATGGTGTGCCTGCTGAAGAAGGTGAGGATGGGCACGGTGGTGGGCTCTTTGGCCCAACTGAAGCCATGATCACTTTTGCATGAATTTGGGGAGCTCACCGAAGCACTTTATCCTCACCTTTCTAGGGCTCCCTGTCTTTCCTCATGCCCTGCTCCTTGGTGGACCACCTCTATCTCCTCTCTAATGAACACCACCTGAGTGAGGATGATGCTGCCATCTTTGATGGTGAGTGAGGAGACATGGAGGTCTCACAGTGTTGGAGGCTGAAACGCTGTGTGTTGGGAAGTGAAAGTTTCCATAGAGGCCTCTTGCAGTGCTCCCAGCTCCATGATTATCTACACGGAGGTAGTTTTGTCCATTGGGTGTTGGTAGGGAGCTTTATTAGTGACACCTGCCACTGCGCTCAGGCCAGGCATTGGAAGATACTGTCAGAGCTCCAAACTTGCCACGACTCATTCTGAGTAACTTTGAGAAGCCACTTAGATGTCCCATGCTTGTTGCTCAGTGACAGGGATCTGCGTTGGTAGATCCTTTGCCCTCGAGACCTTACAAATGGCCCATGTAGGCTGTGGTTGGTTAGCTGGTGCCTTCTTCACATGCTCTGTGGGACAGCTCTGCCACGTTGGAGCTCGATAGTGTGCTGGCAGGTCACCAGTTGTGTTGGGGAGAGTGGGATGGAGCAGCTTGTGTTCGAGCATGGGGGTGACTCCCCAACACGATCCCAGTTTAACATGGGCACTGGCTTGGCTTTGTTGCCCCCTCCAAGAGCCGTAAGGTCTGCTCTGATGCAGTACAAGTAGTTCTGTTTCACAGACACTCCTAGAGTAAACAACTCCCGTCAGAGATTCTGGAAAAGAAGGACATCTGTGGTCCTCTGAGCACCGTCTCAACTGTCCGGTTCTGCCAGCTTTGTTTTCAGTGAAATGTTGTAGTATAAATGTTCCTGTGTAAGCTGCAGGAAGGACTCTACCCGTTTCTGTCTCAGGGAAGCAAACCCCAGCATGCTCAAGAAGTTGTCGTTAATATTGTCACCACTATGCTTTGCTGGCTGTGGAATGGCGTTTCACAAGAAAAAGGCAGTGGAAAATGTTCCCTAAGCTCCACTTCCATGCCTGAGTTAGCTATTTCTGGATCTGAGGGAAGGGATGCTGGAGGCCGGGGCTAGGTTTGGGAGGCTCGCAGTTCCTGCTTTTCAGACTTCTGCGAAACTTCTCACAAAAAAAGAAGTGATTTAATTTTAAAAAATCAGATGTGAAGGGCTGGGTGGCAAAGCAGTGGTTTAAAGCCTTGGCACAGGATTTTCCCCTCTCCCGGCCGTGCGAGGCAGTGCTGTAGACAGGTAGCTGCTGTAAAGGGAGCGTTCTGCTCGGTGGAGCTAAGCGGAACCCCTTGCTCTGGGTTTTGTGGGGATTTTTCACTCTTACACTGCACTAATTCCTTTCAACCTGTGGCTGGGGGGAAGGATTCCTGGGAGGGACTGTCACTGTCTTGTTGCTGCGGCAGTGTTTGTTACTTTCCAATCAAAAAGCCCAATTCTTTCCCTTGTCAGCTCCTCTTAAGTGTTCATTTGGCCTCAGAGTTAATGGGGAAGGGTCAGTCTGACATGCGGGACTGAGACTAACTTGCTGCTAGTGGTTTGCTGATGGAAGCTGAACTAACTGGTTTCTGAACGGTCCTCCTGCCTTCACTTTGAAATTCCTTGTGAATGTACAGTTAGATTCTTTCATTACAGATTTGGAGATGTCTCGTGATGTTGTCTGTCTTGTCCAGTGCCTTCAACTGATCGGAGAATCAATTTCCATGGAAATGGCATTCATCATGGAAATGGCTTGCTTCCGCCTCCAGCCTCCAGAAAAGGCTGCAGAGCAGATCCTGGAGGACTTGATAGCTAATGACACGTAAGGAGATGTTTCTGCAGAAGCTCCCTGTATGGCTGAGCAGGGATTACCTGGAGCCGTCCTTGATTGGCGTCAAAGTGCTGTTTGGGAAGTCTGGGCTCTCTCCCTGTGCTGCAGGAGACTTTTCCAGGGCTCCTTGGAGACAGGACGTGTGGGTATTGGTGACATTGGCAGGGGTTTCCATCCAAAGCCCTCTTGCTGTCGCCTGGGGCCCTTCTGAAAATGCATTTGGGGGATTCTCAGATGAGACAGAGCAAGCAGGAGAGGAAGAAGTTCCTCTTAGATGATCGCTGCAGTGTGGAAAGCAAGTGCCTGCAGACCTTACGTTAGGTAGAGGTCAGAGCCTTGGCCAAGCCCTGTGGTTATGGTGCTCACCTCCTGCAGCCCATGCTCACCTCCTGTTCCATGGAATGCCAGCTATCCCCAACTGTTATTTCCTGGTCGCCTGAGGGAGCGCAGTAAATACACTGGTCACTGCAGGTGATGCAATAAAACTCGGAGCCAGAAGAGGATTCCCTTCAGGAACGTTCAGGCTGATCAGATATGCAGTAAGGGAGGAAGAGGAGCACTCTTGTGTTTAAACATTGTGTGGCTCACTTATTATCTTTACTTGGCAGGGAAAATGTCATGGAGGACATACACAGCAAACTGCAGGAGATCAGGAACCCCATCCATGCCATTAGCATGCTCATCCGAGAGATGGACTACGAGACAGACGCTGAGATGGAAAGAGGTGAAGGCTCTGCAGCTAGGGCTGGGAAAGCTCAGCAAGTGTTCTTGTCCTTCTGGTTCCTCCCCTTATCTCCATGATTTTATCTTTCAGCCCATCACCTAAGCATGTGCATGAACCTCACCCAGCTGTATGGTAGTGGCACTGCTGTCAGCGTGGTTTGCTGTGGGGTCTGTAAGATTGCCACGATCCGTTTCCTCATCTGTCGGGACCTGTTGATCCTCCAGCAGTTGTTGCTGCGGCTTGGAGATCCTGTGAGTACAGCCCTGAAGTGCCGCCGTGCTCTCTGAGCTTTTGGATCTGGGGCTCTACTGGTGCCAGCCTCTGAGCTCTGCTCTTCCCACAAGACAACAGTAGCTGGTTGAATTAGCCCAAGGCTTGGGCAAGCCCTGTTCTCTCCTCAGCTGCTTTTGTCACCCTAAGCAAAGCAGCGGTGTGCCGCACTCAAGCCATAACTCCCTCTTTCCATGCTGAGCATCCAGGAAGCAGGAAGTAAAACCCTCTTTGCAGACATTGTTTCAGGCCTCCTGTCTGATCCAGCACTGCCTGAGCACATACTGTTCTCCCATCCATTGCCCATCCCTCCCACACCACTGCGCAGGTTCTCTGGCAGTGCAGCACCTTTGCGTCACAGCGGCGGTGTTAACCCAAACGCCATGGTTTCGGCCTCTCTGAGGCAGCTCTAGCCAGTGCAAACAGCTGCTGTGGTGGCAGCTGTGGTTGTGGTGGGCTGGGCAGGATCCGTCCTGTTGGCTGTGTGGCCACACAAGCAAGGGTGGTTTGGGTGGACACAGAGATGCAGAACGTGTTCCCGGACAAGGAGAGTGTTGTTTAAACCAGTATTTACCTGGAAACTGCTGCAGTAGTTCCTCGGTTGAAAATAAATCCCTTCTCCTGGGTAAGTTTGCCCTGGGAGCATTTAGAGCCGGCTGCAAGGTGCCCTTCTGGAACCAGGCTCTTGAGGTGTGTGACCTGCTGCTTGCTTGCTGAGGAGCTGCTACTTTGACATTCTTGTGTTCTTCCTGTGTCACCCAGTCATGCCGCTCTCAGCTGGAGCATGCAGGGGTGCCATACCTGGGTGGCAGGGCCCAGCCCTGGGCTGGTGTCTGCAGCAGAGCTGCGATTTCACTCTCAGTGGTGTTGCAGCAGCGCAAAGCACCTTTCTGCTGGTGTCCCCGGCATCAGCAGGTGCTGGCCTTTGCAGGTTAGAGAAGCACTTGGGGTGCATGTAAGTCAGTTTGTCAAGCTTTTCCCGCAGGGTCTGGGTCACCAGAGCAGCTGACTTGTCCCTTGGTCCTGAGGTGACACTGTATTTTGTGCCTGGGTTACTCTGGTACATGCAGGAGTCCTGCTGGTCTCCCGGGTGGGTTGAGTTAGCACCCGGGCTACTTGCAACCTTGGAGTTAGCAGGAGGGGTGAGCTGGGCCTGATACGGACCTCCACCGATCGCCCTCGTTCTGCCCACTCTGCACTTGGCCTCTCAGTGTGCTGACCTCTGTGGTCTGTTCGCAGGTGGTTTTGGGAGGGGGACAGCTCTTCCAGTCCCAGCAGGACCTGCTGCACCGCACCTCTCCCCTGTTGCTGTCCTACTACCTGATCAGGTGGGCGAGCCAGTGCCTGGCGTCAGATGTCCCCATCGACACGCTGTAAGTCTCTGCTGTGCCCGTTCTGACTTGGGATGATTGTAGGTTCCTACTAAATGCACCTGAAACACCCTTCCTGCTGTGCAGAGCCCGTGGAAGCACCGCTCTGGGAGCTGGGCCATGTTGAGGAGGGCTGGGTTGGGTTTCTTTTTCTGCTTCAGTGCTTTGGGCTGACTCTTTGCCTGGTGCTAATCCTGTCTCGCTGTTCTGTGTGCCATTGCCTTTTCAGCAGTAGGAGTCGTTTGGTTTGAACCGCCAGCATAACTAAAGCAGGAGGCATTTTGTTTTCTCTTCACTGAAGCCTTTTTTTTCTTTCTTCTCCAGGGAATCTAATCTGCAGCATCTATCTGTGTTGGAGTTAGCAGACACCACTGCCCTAACACCCCATAAACTAGGTGAGGTGCCTGCAGGTCATCAGCTCTCTGCTCCTGTTATTTATACATCTTGCACTCCGTGTCTCTGCCACCTGAGGGAAGTGCTTCCTGCAGTGAACTAATGAAGTGCCTGGTTGAATGACCCCACTCTGAGTGGAGATGTTTGTCACGCTCTCTGCCAAAAAACAACGATGACAACAATTTGTAGCATTGGACTCGGACCAGAGACATGGATCTTATTCTCGGCCTCGCTTGGCCAAACATTAATTCTGTCCCTGTCAGTGCCAGTCAAATTCACTCTTGCTCCATGGACATTACCGTGGCTGTAATGGGCCAGGTCCGTCCTGCTCGTTAGTCCTTATCCCACAGGGAGCAGGAGCAGCAGCTCGAGGATGCGGAGACCGTAGAAATACTTCCCCAAAACTTGCTGGTGCTTCCAGCACTTTGCAGTTCAGACAGGAGCTCAACAGCTGGTAGCTTGAGGGGGAAATGGCAGGCAATAATTTGCTCGCGTTTTAAATCTGGCTGCCAAGACCTATGCTCCAGGCTGCTGTCTTGGGGGAGAAGCCCTGATGGGGGAGGACGTAAGGCAACTTAATTGGGAGGATACATACCTTGAAGTGGTTAGAAAGGGAGGGTAGGGGAGGGAACACACAGGTAAGAGCCTGCTCTAACTAGTCTGTGTGGCACTGTGAGGCTCTGAGATGCTTCAGAGGGAGCTGAGAAATGGTGACAAACAGGCAGCAGTGCCGCATGTGAAGGGCTGTGAGGCGGAGAAATATTTCCTCTGCTTGCTGACAGACCTGGGGCATCTGTGCTCTTTGGGAGCAGGCTGCAGTCTCTTTGAGTCTGAACCCTCCCCGAATGAAAGTCTCAGTTCAGGAGGCAGCTCTCTCCACGGAAATGTCAGTGCGTGAAAGTCACATTGAAAACATCCTTTGTGTTGTGCCAGTGTCGTGGGTTATTTCTTGGCCCGCTCATGAGGAAAGTCCTGTTTGGCTGCTGTGCTTTCGGGGGAAAAGTATGTGAAACGTGGGGAAGATAGAAAGGAGATGGCAGCTTGGGGAGAGGCGTTGAGAACAGTTAGCTGCTGGGAGATGGGGCTGCTTGGGGTGCTGGAATGAAGGAGGGGGGCGTTTGAGCAGAGCCCGATAGCCAAATCAGCACTCCCTCTGCCCTGCCCTGCAAAACGCTCTGTTGTGCTGGAAAGCTGGAGATGGGTTGTGAATAGTGTAACCAGAGAAAGAGCACAGCCCTTTATTCTTCGTGGTCTAATTGAGTTGCGGTTAATAAACGTTGCAGTATGTGGTGCTTTGATCTCCACCTACTCCCTCTGACTTAACCAGACAGCAAGAGAAACCCAAAACCAACAAGTTTGAGTATTGAACGTGCTTATTGTTTTGCTCTGACTTAATCCCTGACGTTCGGCATGATGAGTGCCACACGGAGTAGTGAGCCCGGGACCTCTGCTGCCGTCCCTCTCCTCAGTGTTTCTTTTAACTTGCATTTGTAGTATCCGGCCCCCAGACAATCGTGGAGCTGTTCTTTCGGGAAGTGGCCAGAAAGCACATCGTATCTCGACTCTTCTCTCAACCGAACACCTCTTTGGCTGAAACAAGTTTGAACTGGCCCCATCTCATTACCGCCATCGTGGCTGACTTTCTGCCGCTCCTGTATCCTTGGCCATAAAACTGCTTGCTCTTGCTGGGCCATAACTGGGCCAGGGGTGGGGGGGGGGTTAGTTTCTGTGCCATGTGGCAGTGCTGGAGCCCCTGGGTGGGTTGTGAGAGGTCACATGGCACCTGCATATCCGTCCCAGTGGTGATGCTGGGAGCGTGGTAGGATGGCAGGAGGAGGGTTGAGGCCAGCAGAGGGGTCAGGGAGGGAGCTGCACTGTGTTTGTAGGCTGTAAGCTGGACGTTTCCACCACTAAGCCTAGCGCAGTTCCAAACTCAGTGTCTTCTCCACCCAAATTTCAAAGGCAAATCCCCTGAACAAGAGCCTGTTGTTCATGTTAATGAGATTTGTGGGTATTTTAAGATTTCATGGAATCCACCCTATTGAGGTGCACAGTAATGAAGGATTTGGGGGTTTGACTTTAAACTCCTGAGCTCTAGCAACTTGACTTGGCCGGATGCGTGGTGCTGGGAGATTTGGAAGGGTGACAAGATTTGGGTAGTTGTGGATTAGATGTACTAACGGGTTTGTTGTTACATGGATAAATCTTATTACAGAATAATGACTTGTATAAAAAGCAGCTTAATCTTTTCTCCTTTCCCCCAAAAAAACCCCTGAGCGCTGGAGGTCTGATGAGTTTCAGACTAGTTCTCCAAGCTCTCTGGACTGGATTGTCCTCTGTTCCTTAACCTCGGCTCAGGTGGCCCAGCAATCCCGGCTTCCTCTTCCCTGAGTGCCTGATGGGGAGCTGCCAGTACACCCAGCTCCAGGTGAGTCCCTCGCTGGCTCTCTCCCAGGAACTGAACAGGGAAGAGCAGGAGTGGGTCCAATAGTCTCCTTCCACGTGGGGGTGCAGGTCTGCACCTTGGCCCATGCAGAGGTGGGATGCAACGTGAGCTCTGTGCGCAGCCGCCCTCGCTCTGCTTAGAAAAACCTACCCAAAATACCCTCTTCCCAGTTGCTGGAGTTGGTTCTGCCTTCTCCTAGTTGCTGCTTTCTGAGCTCAGCCATGAGCTAACCTTCCCAAGCATGCTTTGCTTCCGTGTCTCCCTTTTGGATATGGTGGGCTGGAAGTCTGTCCTGCAAATGAAAAGGGCTGGTTTTTTTGGAGAAGCGTTAGAAATCTCTCCTACAACTATCACAGCATCAGTGCAGGGAACAGATTGTAAGGTAGCAAGTGTCTTTCACCTTCCTATCACATCCCACTCATTCCCTGAGCATCCCCCTCAACCTTTGCTTAACAGAAGGGCTTTCTGCTAAATATCTCATGCCTAGAAAATGCTGCAGGGTCTATCAGGCAACGATTCAGGATAGCAGTCTTATGTATTTCCTCTTTTACCTGTTTTCAAGAGAATCCAGGTGTAGATGCTCAGGATTATTACACACCCTTTTCGTGGAAGAGTTAAGTCTTCTGGGGCCTGTCTGACAGCGTGATACCATGCGCAAGAAGTGTCTTTGCGGAGCTTGTTTATCACAGCAAACTTGTAATCCGGTAGCTCATTAGCTGCTGATGTACCCGCTGCCTTTCCTGTGCTGCAGGCTGCCTGCAGGACAGGCGGGTCAGAGGGCTTCTTCAACCCAGCAGCAGACCTGCTGTTTCAGGAGGGCTCTTCTGTTCCTTATGTGCCCTTAAGTAGTGACAAACGGCATAAGGAGCTTGTGTCTGTTGTCTCTCCCTCCCCAGCTGTGCTCCTGATACCTGGCAGTGAGGCAAACAGGCTGCTCTTTTGGTATTCAAGGTGTCCCCATAGAGTGCTGTATTTCAGACCACTGGTTCTTCACTGTCTCTTCAGGGCTTGGCAGTTGTGCCCCCCTGTGTTTGAGCCCTGAACCACATGGTTTCTTGTCCACAGCGCTGTGCAACGCTGCTCATTCTCTGGCAGCTGGTGGCCCTCGAGGCACGCAAAGCCAGGCAGGCTGTTTTTCACGACCTGACCCGTTGACTCTTCGCCCCTGTGCTTAGCAGAAAACCTTTCATTCTTACAGCCCCGTACACTCAGGGGCTGAGTTGCTTTTTTTTGTGTGTGTTTGTGTTGCTGCTGCGGGAGGAATGTCAAACCCGCAGAGCTTTTGAGCCAGGAAATGCCAGGGTGTTTTGGGCAGCGCCGTTCTGCCTCCTGGCACGTGTGTGCCCTCGTGGCATGAGCAGGCTTTCAATTTCCTTGCATTGCTTTCGCCACGCTTGCGTCCCGCCTCAAGGAGATGCAAGAGACTTTTTATCTCCACATGTCCTGGTTTTGGCTAGGATGGAGTTAATTTCTAGCAGTGGATGGAATGCTTCATTTGGGAGTTAGGATGAAAGCAGTGCTGATGTTTCTAATAGTTCCCAAGCAATCAAGGACTTTTTCAGTTGTTAATATTTCCCTACTAACAGGAAAGGAGGGGATACAGCCAGG
Organism: Zapornia atra; assembly: GCA_013400835.1. Taxonomy (NCBI): domain Eukaryota; kingdom Metazoa; phylum Chordata; class Aves; order Gruiformes; family Rallidae; genus Zapornia; species Zapornia atra. The sequence goes on along the minus strand of VZTU01017672.1, from coordinate 35,346 downwards.
ACAGGTGACCTGAACTGGCCAAAGGGGGTATTCCATGGCAATTACATCATGCTCAGTGTAAAGGGGGGACCAGTGGGAGGAGGAGCAGGCGGCTCCAGGACGTGCGGTTTGTGGGGACGGTCTGGTTCTGGGACAGCTCTGGGCTGCATGGCCTGAGTTGTGTAGTTTGGTGAGAAACTGCATTGTGTATCACCAGTTTCATATATTTTGTGCTCTAAAGTCCTGTTACCATTGTTATATCTATCTTTCTGCTGTTCTAGTAAACTATCCTTATCTCAGCCCGCGGGGTTTTGGTTTCTTGGTTTTGTTTTTTTTTCCCTTTCTGTTCCCCCACTCCCCTTCCTTTTAAACGGTCGTGTGGTGCTCGGCTCTGAGCTGGGGCAAAACCACGACAGTCTATTTTGGCACCCAACGTGGGGCTCGAGGAATTTGAGATAAGGACACTAATTGGATGAGGGAATGGACAGAACAGACTGAACAGAGCTGGGTAATGTAATAATTGTAGAGACATTTCTGTTGGGATTGGGATTTTAAGCACCATTTTCCTATATGTGATTTGCAAAGGCGAGGGGTGGAATGTTGCAGTTTTGTGTAGCGTGCTGCTGAGATGGTTTTTGTTACCGTTTTCTGTTGGCCCCAAAAAGTGTAAGCATTGGGAGAAGTTGCTGTGACCCATGTTGCAGCAAGCAAGGCCCTGCCAGCATTTGCAGCCTGGGTGGGACCCAGAGGCTTAGAAGCCAAGGACGGGGAGAGATCATCCTATCATTAACAACATGGGCAAAACAGACGCCACAGAGAGTGAAGTAAAGAAAACCATCTCGTTTATTACACTACACTACAGAAACAGTGAAACTGGAGTCGGGAGTGCGACCAAATCTTAACAGAACGCAACCAGATCTTAAAGCACTTTCTTCCCACCACTCCCTCCTTAGCAGACTTTAGTCAGAATTTTGCTCCCTTCTTCCCTCCTGTTGTGACACAGTGGGGGCAGGGACTGGGGAAAATGGGGTTCTTGGTTACTTCTTCATGAGCTGTTTTCCTTTTCCAGATCTTAAAACACCTCTACCTTCCCACCCCCCACCCCCAGCTCCCTTCTTAGCTGACTCCACTCTAGTCATGATTTCACTCCCTTCTTCCCCCCCATATCGTAGCACGGGGTGGGGAGGGACAGGGACTGCGAAAACAGGGGCTTCGGTCAGTTCCTTGCCAGTTGATTTCCTCGGCCGGGGGGCATTCATTCCACACCCTGCCCCTGCTGCACCGTGGGGGCCCANACACCCTGCCCCTGCTGCACCGTGGGGTCCCACCCACGGCAGACAGTCCTCCATGAACTTCTTCAATGAGATCCTTTCCCACAGGGCTTTATCTCTTCAGCTGCCCCACCATGGATCACTGCTATGGGGTGCAGCAATAAATCACAGTGTCTCTTCCGTCTTCCATGGGGTTACAAGCCTCCCCCCAGCACACCTGTTCTGGCGCAAATCTCTCTCTCACTCATCTCTGTATCTCTGTCTCTCCATGGGCTGCAGGTGCTGGCAGGGGCTTGCTCGCTCCAACGTAGGGTCATAGAATCTTCTCTATGTCTCCACCTGCTCCATCCAGTGTGGAGCCTCTCCACGGGCTACAGATGGGGTCTCGGCCTTTTCCATGGACTGCGGGGAGGGAACGCCTGCTCCACCATGGGTTTCTCCACAGGCTGCAGGGGCATCTTTCTCTCCGGCACCTGGGGTGCCTCCTCCCCTGCCCTCCCCAGCCTTGGTGTCTGCACAGCTCCTCACTTCTTCTCACTCCTCCGGTGGCAAAATGCAGCTGCTTCCGGGTTTTTTTTCTCCTATATGTGATTCACAGAGGCGCTGTATCTCTCGGCTGCAACTTTGGCCTTGAATTTCCTAATGCTTACGCTTTTTGGGGCTGGCAGAAAACTGTAACTGCTGCTTACAAAAACCTTCTCAGCAGCACACTACGCAAAACTGCAACACTGCAGGAATGGGCTCTTCCTCTCCCCACTACCTTCTGTCACACTTACTGATCCCAGGCGGTCACGTAAACTTGGATGAAGCGCATTGACCTCAAGGAGCTGACACCAGATTTGCTGCGAGCATGAACATGGTGACCCAAATAGAGGTGAAGATTCAGGAAGCTCCCTGCGAGTAACAGGCAGGCACAGAGGTCTAGTGACCAAAGCACTGGCCTCGGACGAGGGCCAAACCTCTCCTCCTCGCTTGTTCGGTGTGACAAGCTGTTGAGCAGGCCTGGGGTGGGATTTATCTATTATAGCCAGCTAATCTGTGCAGTGAGTCCAGGCTCAGAGGACTCGTTGCCATGAGGCTTTTAGTGGACTGGTGGCTGGGCTAGGCAAGGTGCTCGTGCTGCTGCAGTTGCACACACGCAAAGGTGCAGGTTGGACAGTGAGACCTTGGCTTTACTGCCAGGCCTTGGCTTCTCCTTTCCTACCAAGTCCCAGAGCCCTGCTAGTGGGACATTTCTGCTTATCCGAGCATGAAGAGTGTATGCCGCTCTCCCAGGCAGGAAGGATGCCAGCTTCAGAGTTTCCATCACGCCTCCTCGCCACTTCTTGATAGGTGATGACATTTTGCAGCCCCTAGATTACCCTGACAGAGCAGGCACGGGGCCAGACTGTGTTGTATCACCCCAGTCAGCATCTGCGTTGTGGCTCTTCGTGTGGTGTGTCCTTGGTGCTTTCACCTCTCTGCCTCATGCCTGGCCATTTGTTGCTGCTATCTGTGGCCTTCCTTAACTGCTCTCCCCCTCCTCCTGCCCTGCTGCTGCTCTTTAACACCCATTTTGCCTGTTCTCCCGCTGCCTTCACATGTGTGTGCTCCCAGCCAGGCTCCGTGCATGCCAAAGTAACATTTCCTTTCCAGCTCTCTACAATAGGTTTACAGCAGTTGTAGAGAGCATTGTGTCCAATTTTGGGGGATGTTGGGTGCTGTTTGAGGTGTTTCTTACAGACATTTGAGCTGTTCAGAGCAGGTTGTTTCCTCTGGAGCATGGCGGGAGACATGTCGCCCCATCTGTGCACTAAGGGGATTATGGGACTGGGGGAATCATCCCTCAAGATGGAAGAGTGGGATTTTTGTGAGCAGCGTAGCTACAAGGGCCACCAAAAATACCACTTTGGTGCTCGAGACCTATTCCTTCCTCTGGCATGGGGTATTTGCAGGCCACAGGCTAGTGCCAGCCTGAATTGAAACTCTGGTTCCTCCTCTCCGATAGGAATACATTCGCCTGCTGCAACCGTGGTGCCACGTGAACATGGGCTCCTGCTGCTTCATGATGGGCCAGTGCTACCTTGTCATGGGTGAGGGGCACAAGGTAAGGCCCTCATCTCCTGGCGCTGCCTCCCTCTGGGATCCAGGACACTTTCCCTTGGGAAGGGGAAAGTGCACACCCTTGTTTCTGCGGTGTGGGTCAGGAAATGTCCATCTCCTCCTCTGCTTCCTTCAGACAGAGAAGGGGATTAGAGTGGGATGGTGGGATCTGCCCTTGGGGAAGTTCTCATTAGGTTGGGGCTGGCAGGTCCTGGTCGATGGAGCTGGAACGGACAGTGCTGTCCTCTCACCAGTAGAGCAGGCTGGTTCGGTCCCCCAAAGAGCGCACACACAAGTGTTTTTCTGGTGGTCTTCCAGGCTTTGGACTGTTTCTGCCAAGCTGCATCAGAGGTGGGAAGAGAGGAGTTCTTGGACAGGCTGATCCAACCTGAGGAGGGTGAGGTGGTCTCCACTCCACGCCTGCAGTACTACAGCAAGGTAGGGCTGAACCGCACTGGCACCCATGGTCCTGACTGAGTAAATCAGCACCAAATTGTTCCTCGCAGACGCTGCGTGGGGAGAGAATTCCCTCTTGGTCCCCAACTTTCAGGGGAGCAGCTTTGTGACTCACTAAACATACTTTTCATCTCTCCAGAAACCCTTAGCGTAGGCTGGTTACTTACTTTGGGGACGGGGGGGCGAGGTAAGTGCAGCGTGGCAGCTAGGCACTCTCCACCTGATAGCAGAGGACTTGATTATCCAGCAGAAAAAGGCCAGGTGAGATACCGCTGCTGGAGGCAGAAGCCAGACGTGTCCAGGTTTGATGTAGGGTGCTGCTTACGGGGAAGGGTATTAAGCTTTGGGGCGAATGACAATGAATATCTTACAATCAAGAGGGGATCTGCTTGAGCAGTGCCGTAGTTCAGGCAGGCCATGAGTGTGGACCAAGGCTTGTGGTAGGGGATTCCCTGACTTTAAAATCCAGAAAACAAGGATGGCCGTTGGAGAGGGGACTTCTCTTATACAACTGTGAGTGTGCTTGGGGACAGGATTGTTACCTCTGTTGCAGTGCTTTGCTGTAACCTCCCATGCTAAAATGCTCCCATCTGCAGAGGTGAATCCTTCAGAAGAGCCGTAGCCTGGTCCTGTTGTGCTGGGATCTGATCCAGATCTCCGCAACTTACCAAAGCCTTTTCCAAAAGTCTGACCACTTAAAGACATCAGTACAATGGTTTGACCACTCTGACGGTTAGTAGGGGCAGGAGCAGCTGTTCCAAACAAGCACGTCCCCCTCGCCAAGCTGAGCCCATTCTTCAGTGCTGCTGCAGCCAGCCCCTAGAGCATTGTCTTCTCCAGGTCCTGCGCTTGTTGGACATGGTGGGTTTACCAGAGCTGGTCATCCAGCTGGCTACCTTGGCTATCATGGAATCGGCAGATGACTGGAGAAGCCAGGTACTGGTCATTTCTTTTCCATCTAGTGTTTCCTCAGGGAGCTTCCATGAGACTTTCCTCTTTAGCTGTACAGCTCGCAACATGCCGGTTTGTGCTTTTTGGTGTTTTCAGGCTACTTTGAGGACTTGCATCTTCAAACATCACTTGGATTTGGGCCACAACAGTGAGGCATATATAGCCTTAACACAAAACCCAGATCCAGGCAGGTAGGTGGCAGCTTTGTGCCTTTACACTTGCTTGTCTCGGAGGCTCCTGTACAGATTTTTCCATCAGACTGAAAGGAGCTCTGTGATCCTTGGATTCCCTTCCAGCTCTGAAGAGTCTGTGATTCAGGGAAGACCAAAAAATTCTGGCTAAGGAATTGCATGTGGCATTTGTGTATTTTGCAAAGCTGTGTGAGTCCAGTCAGTTTGGTAAAGTCTTGGGGTCAAATTTCTGTTGGAATACCTTCTGGGCAGTGAGGTGGGAAGAGGAAGCTTGACCCTAGCAGAAGAGGGTGCGATAAGCAGGGATGACTGGAACGGACCTGCAGAGGAGAAGTGGGAATGTGTTTTAATTGAGGCTGAAGAAAATCTCATCAAATAGAGCTGAGGGAGGGAGACTGCCGTCCCAAGAGACCCTTACAGAGAGGTGGATCCCTGCTCTTCAGGATCCCCCTTTCCAAGCGCAGGACAAGTCCGAATGGACTTGTTGGTTCTAAGCCAGACATAAAACGCTCTGGAGCTCATCAGAGCGGCATGCTGGTGTCTTTAAGCCAGCGCCCTGACTGGGGGTGGGTTCCTGCTCCTGCTAAGCCCTGTGGCTTCTCTCCTCAGGCAGCTGGACTGTCTGCGCCAGCTAGTGGTGGTTCTGTGTGAGCGGTCCCAGCTCCAGGACCTGGTGGAGTTCCCCTACGTGAACCTTCTTAATGAGGTAACTGGTCGCGCTGGGAGGGTGGAAGGCAAAGCCGCTCTGTTCCAAAGGGCTTTTTGAGCCTCTGTGTGCCACAGGTGGTGGGAATCATTGAATCTCACGCCCGAGCGGTGGACCTGATGACCCACAACTACTACGAGCTGCTGTACGCCTTCCACATCTACCGCCACAACTACCGCAAGGGTAACGCTCGGCGTGGGCGCGTCGTGGTGTGAGGAGCTGGGGTGCATGCTGCTCGCTGTCTCTCCGCAGCACGGCCTGTCCCGGGCCCTGACTGATATGTTCCCCTTGTCTCCTCAGCCGGCACGGTGATGTTTGAGTACGGCATGCGCCTGGGCAGGGAGGTGCGGACGCTCCGAGGGCTGCAGAAACAGGGGAACTGTTTCCTTGCAGCTATTAACTGCTTACGGCTGATCCGCCCGGAGTACGCCTGGATAGTGCAGCCAGCTTCTGGAGCTGTGGTAGGAAACACTGAGCTTGCTATGAATCCTCTGACCAGAGCTCTCCTGCCTGAGGCATGCTGACAGCTGTATGTTAGGGAAGGAGCTTCCAAAATCCTTTCCGACATCAGTCCTGTCCCTCACCCTTGGGTTGTTGCCCTTTTTCAGGGCAGGGTGGAAGCAGGACAGCTTTTGGGAGCGGGGTGGTGTGTCTGTGTGGCAATGTATCAGCTTTAGTTGAAGACAGAGAAAATCCTTTGGGGGGGATCCAAACAGCAGGAATACCAGTCTGAAAGAGAATTAACAGTAACATGGTTTGCGTTTCAAATCTCTTCATGGGGAGGTGGTGACCGTAGCCTGGTTAGCTAATGCTGTGCTTCTGATAGCCAGAGATAAACGTAAGCTGAGCTGCTGAGTGGTGGCGTGGCTCTTGTCATTCAGATCAAGGCTTGAAACAGAGAGTTAGGGATGCGTATCACCGAGGGCGTTTGTCCCGTGGAAACCAGGTGGGCATAAACCCTCTTTCTGCCTTTTCCTTGCAAGTATGAACATCCAGGAGCATCCCCCAAGAGAACCCACGATGGGGAGTGCATGGCTGTTCCAAGTAAGTGCCCGGTCCCAGTGCTTCCTCCCAACTGTGTGCCCCACAGCATTTCCCCTGTGGCCTCTGAGCTCAGCTGCTCCTGCATGAGCTGGGAGAAGGCTCTGGGCAGCTCTTGCCTCTGGCAGATCAGTCATTTGGGGGATTTTAAGTTAGTTAACTGTCCCAGCTTTAAGTGTCTCCCGCTTGCCATGTGCTGCCATGTAACAGCCTCTGCGCATGCTCCTCTGCAGTTTGTCCTGTAAGCACTTTTGCTTGCAGTGGAAATAATCTGTAATTTAAACAGCCAGAAGCCTTTGTGAGACAGTTCCTGGTTGTTCAAGGATTCTGGCGTTTGTGCTCTCGGACACCCCACTGGTGCAGTGGTAAGGTCTCTGGTCCCTGGAGTTACACCGCAGGCTAAACTCGCAATCCTCAGCGCTACAGTAGGAGAATACAAGGCCAGGCATTTATTTTTACAACAGTTATTCCTGAATGAGCTCTTCCGTCCTGTATGCTCAGGGTTCAGAGTGGTAGCTGTAACCACACATCAGATAATGTGTTTCATGAAGGTTTGTCTCGAGGGGACAGGCACAGCTCAAGGTAGCAAAGAAGGGGTAGCAAAACCTGCCCCCTCTTGCAGTGCTTTGTACGGAATGACTCCTCTTAGGTTGGCAGAGGGGGGCAGACAGTTTGTGCGGTGTCCAAGGAGCCCTTTTGGAAATGCTGAGAGCCCTTTGTGTTACAGCAACCTGCCAAATTGAGATCCTGGAGCTGGAGGATTTGGAGAGGCAGTGTGTGTTGGCCCGGATCCGTCTGACTCTGGTGCAGCATGACCTGTCAACAGCAGCTGTGGCAGGTGAGAGGGATGCAGCGCAGCCACCTTGCGCTTCCTCTGAGGTCTCTGCTAGTCGCAGCGCTTTCTGGCCTCAGCGCTGGTGAGGAAGCACCGATTTGGTTCTGACCCAGCCAGGAGCTGGCAGGTACCGACCTCTCAGTTGCTCGGTTTGCCTCCCTTGCTGGAAATGCCCCCTAGATGAAGTAGAATTAGAAGGGACTAGAAAAAAGGCACTTTTGAGACTGAACTGATTGTCCTGGTCGAGCCCGCTTTGTGACATGGGGTTAGCTTATCTAAGTTGTTCCTCGTTGGGGAGCAGAAGGCTGTGACTCTCCTCCATTGGCATGTTCTGCCACTCTCTGATGCGAGCTACGCACCATGTCCGTGTTCTCCCCCTTCCAGTACCAGGCGGAGATGACTTCCCAGGCTATGATTGCAGGGAGAGGATTTTGAGGGCAAGATGGCAACGCAGGCAGTCGAAAGCTACCCTTTCATCTCATCTGCCACTGCCCCTCCTGCCTGTACTAGCAGAGCAGAGCTGATGCTTTGTTCACTTGGATGCAAGCCCACTGCGCCAGCGACAAGGCTGTCCCCTCCCTACTCACCCATGAGCAGCAGCAATGTTTGACTACGGGCTGTTCGTTGCTGCCTGCATCCCTCCCCAGCTTCCATGCTCTGGGTCGGTGACGAGGAGTACCTCTGCAGGGTGCTCTGCCGTTAGCATGGTGCTGCTGGAACTCCACCACTGAATTCCGCAGGGTTAAACCCCAGTAAGCACTGGGGTGTAACTGGGAGAGGCGCTTACACATTCCTCCTTTCCTGCAGGCAACTCGACGCCTGAGGAAACGCTTGCCCTCTTGGTCCGGGCCGGCCTCTTTGACACCGCCATCACCCTGTGCCAAACATTCAAGCTGCCCTTGACACCCATCTTTGAGGGACTCGCCTTCAAGTAGGTAGCAAGCTTCTCGCCCCCCACCCCGCCTTGAGGGATGTGTGCTGCATGACGCTTGGCAGGGCACAGCTCACAGCTCCCCTGGGGTCAGAAACCAGTGCTGTCCTGACCTGTCTGCTCGCTGCGGCTGCTAACGCTGTGCACAGCCTTGGCAGCTGCTGGCTCAACAGTTTTGAGGTGGATCTTGTTCTCCACACCTGAAAAGGAAAAAGAAGGGAGTCTTGCTGAGTGGGTAGTGGAGGGGAGAAGTTTCCCCTTGATCTTGGGGGTGGGGAAGCTGGTGTCTGGTAGTCTGAGCGGCTCTCAGAGCACTTGCAGTTCTGTCTGATCTCTGCAAACCGCTTGCTCTCTCGCCTCGCCTCTGACCCCAGGATTCCTCTTCTTCCTAGTCTCCCCATGCTTCCAGAAGGTCCGTTGTGCTCTCAGAGTTGTTCAAGAGCTCTGTTGCAACCAGTTCCTGTGGCTTGGGTACACAGAGGGCATCTCTTAACCAAAGCTTGCTATTATCAGAGCCGTTATTAATTCCTCTCTGGCTCTTAAAGCAGCTTAGAAATTGCTCTGGTAGCTTTCTCTTCCCTCCAGGCCAGCTAATGTGCAGCTGTTAAACCTAGGCGGGGGGGGGGGCTTCAATGCCGGCAAGGCTGGGTGGAAGGGCCAGGCACCCACCCTGGTGCCGCTCTTACCTTCCAGGTGCATCAAGCTGCAGATGGGAGGGGAGGCAGCGCAGGCAGAGGCCTGGAACTGGCTGGCAGCAAACCAGCTCTCATCACTGGTTACCACCAAGGAGTCCAGGTAGGTCCTGCTCCATGGGGGGAGAAGATGAGAGCCACGCTTCATGAGGAAATTGTTTCAGGAGGCAGAAAGCCTCGCAGGAAGCCAGAGGGGTCCACAGGTTCATTAAAAACCCCCTTAAACCAGACCCACAAGACCAGGGATGTGGGGAGAGCCACCTTTCCATGCTGTCACTGTGCTTTCCCCGGCCTGTTGGATGCAGCTAAACCCAGGCAGCAGGACGGGTTTCCAGAGCACACTGTGACCTTGCAGACCGTGTCAGCGGCTGCGCCATGGGTTTCAAGAAGAAATATTGCCTTGCAGCGCCACAGATGAAGCCTGGCGGTTGCTGTCATCCTACTTGGAGCGTTACCCGACCCAGAACAGCCTGTACCATCGCTGCGTCATCAACAAGCTCTTGGTGCATGGGATACCTCTGCCCAACTGGCTCATTAACAGCTACAAGGTGAGAACAGGGAGAGGGGGATCACTGCTACCTGCTGGCCAAAATCCCAGCTGTCCTTGAGCTGCCGGCTCACCTTCGCTTCACCAGGCACCTTCTCATCGCAAGCTTTGCCCCACCTTCCTGTTCCCAGCCCTGGGAACCCACACTGGATGCTTTGTGCCTGTTCCTGAGGCTCAGAGCAGATTCCTCTGGGCATCACAGCAGTTCTCAGGAGTGTTCCCTGGCTGAGGTTTGCCCCTCTCTGCTTGCAGAAAGTGGATGCTGCCCAGCTGCTGCGGCTCTATCTGAATTACGACCTGCTGGAGGAAGCTGTGGATCTGGTCCTGGAGTACATAGACGCTGTGCTGGGCAAAGGACACCAGTATTTTGGAATCGAGGTGAGCTCACCTGCAGCGTTGGGATGAGGAGGACTGGTCCTAGGGGCAGAGCCCACTTCAGGTTTGGGTTTGGGACCCACGACTTGCATGTGTTGCTGCTCGTGGGAGAAGTGGGTATAGGGAGACCCACACCCTGGAGGAGAGAGGGGACCTCTTAGTCAGACAAGCAGGTGTTGGGGCGTGGTTTGGGAGCTTTTCCTCACCGCGGCTGCCATGAGGAGTGTTTCTGTCACGAACATGGCGTGACACAAGGGTTCCCCTCTCCTCCAGTTCCCACTCTCCGCCACGGCACCCATGGTGTGGCTGCCCTACACCGCCATCGACCAGCTGCTCCAGGCGCTGCGGGAGAGCACCGCCAACCATCACAACGTCGTGGTAGGTACAGCCGCCCCATGGGAAGAGAAGGGTGTTGGTAAACACCCTCCACCAGTGCCCAAGCCAAAGAGAAATGGGAATGGGGCTGGAGTGTGGGATGGGGTGGGACAGGATGGTAGCCCTCATCTCTGCTGCCTGCTCTGCCCCTTGTCCAGCTCTACCAGAAGGTGCATGACAAGATAGAGGACTACCATGAGAAGGTCAGCATGGCCACCCAAGATCGCCTGTACCGTCACAAATAGCGACAGCTCCATCCCTCAGCCACCGTCCGCAGGCCCCCATCTCCACCGTGGGACGGTGCCTGCCTCAAGGTGCCATCCCACCCCGTGCTGCCTGAGCCACTGGTGCTGTTTTTACTCGTCTTCTCCGTAAGCGCCCGGTTTGAGGAGATGGGAGTGCTCCTTCAGCATGTGCCCTGGCTGCCCCCATCCATTCCGGGGGGTGGTTGGCAATTAGCAGAGCACCAGCGCACAACCATTGCCGCAGCAGGCCCCTTGCTCTCACCCTGTACCATATGCAACAGGTTTTTGGCATTTATTTTATTTATTGTTGTGGTTTTGGATGAACTTTAATAAAATCAAAGTATTATTACAGGTCTGTGTCGGGGTGGGTGCCGCTGCCTGAGCACACCTGGGGGTGCGGTGAGGGTTTTGGGGGGTGAAGCAGGTGGGGGGTGTAGGCCTCCTTGGCTGTCTGTGCTCACTTTCTGTAGGACTGTTGTATAGGGTGCTGTGGGGCTACAGGGTCACGCTCAGGGGTGGCACCCTGCTTTGGGGTTGAGGTGCAGTGCTGTGCTGTGCTGTAGGGCAGCCTGACCCATAGGCCCAGCATCCCCCTGGGACCCAGCTCTAGGCTGGAGGACTGGGCTGTGCTGTAGGCTCTGGCTGAGCCCCTGGACAGCGCTATGCTGTAGGTAAGGATGCTGTAACTCAGGATGGAGCTGTACACCTCAGGGCTGGGGGGCTGCAGGGGGAGAAGGTGCCGCAGTGGCACCCTGCTGTAGGGCAAGATGGAGCTGTACCTAAAGGAGCACCATGCTGCTGAAATCAATGCTGTGTGTATATACAGAAGCTATGGAGGCACCAGCTGCGTGGGGTTGGAAGGGGCCCTCAAAGCCATCCAGTCCCACCCTGCAGTGAGCAGGGACATCCTCACTAGAGCAGGGTGCTCAGATCTTGAATGTCTCCAGGGATGGGGCCTCTCTCCCCTCTCTGGGCAACCTGGGCCAATGACCCACCATCCTCAGAGTGAAGAAGTCTTTCCTAATGTCCAATCTCAGTCTTCCCTTTTCCAGCTTAAACCATCACCCCTCATCCTATCGCTCCGTGCCCTCAGGAACAGTTCTTCCCCATCTTTCCTAGAGGCACCTTTCAGGGACTGGAAGGCTGCTATAAGGTCCCCCGGCACCTTCTCCAGGCTGAACCAGCCCAAATCTCCCAGCCTAGCTTCACAGGAGAGGTGCTTCAGCCCTTGGGTCATTTTTGTGGCCTCCTCTGGATGTGCTCCAACAGGTCCATGTCCTTTGGACACAGCACTCCAGGCGAGGTCTCCCTAGAGCAGAGCAGAGGGGCAGAATCCCTTCTCTGGAGCTGCTGCCTGCACTCCTGGGGGTGCAGCCTGGGCTGCTATTGCCCTTTGGGGCTACAGATGCCTGTTGGTGGCTCCTGGCCAGCAGCACTGGTAATGACATCACCAAGTCATCTCCCAGTGAACCAGAGTGTGTGGACAGAAACTGGATTGAAAGGCAAGCTCCTCCCTTGCTCCCTCAAGGAGACAGGGCCACTGAGATGATAGAGGGAGTAGAACCCCTTCCTTAGGAGAGGCTGAGGGAGCTGAGCTTCCTCAGCCTGGAGGAGACTGAGGGGTGACCTTATCAATGTCCATAAATATGTGAAGGGTGAGAGTCAGGAGGCCAAAGCCAGGCTCTGCTCAGGTATGGCAGCGACAGGACACAGGGCAGCGGGTGCAGGCTGGAGGAGAGGCAGCTCCATGGGAATGTTAGGAGGAACTTTGTCCCTGTGAGG
>VZTU01017672.1:12578-22876 GCA_013400835.1 Zapornia atra | reverse complement strand
CCTGCTCTGGCAGGGGTGGGACTGGGTGAGCTTTCGGGGTGCCTTCCGATCCCTAACGCTCTGGGATTCTGTGAGATATATATATATATATGTATATATTTATATACACATACCCGCACACAGAGAACTCTAGGCCGACCTCCAGGCTGAAGAGTCGTGAGGCCTCCCCACGCCCCGCCCCTCACTCCTTCTTCCCTCCCACCGCGCATGCGCGGCCGCAGCCCCTGAGGCACCGTTCCCGCCGCCTCCGGCCTCCTCCTCCTCCCTCGGCCGCCANNNNCCTCGGCCGCCATGGGGAAGAAATCCCGAGCCGCGCCGGGCCGCCGGCCCATCCTTCAACTCTCCCCTCCCGGTCCCCGCCGTGATGAGGCGGCGGCAGTACCCCCGACCGAAGGAGCCGATTCGGGTTCTGAGCCGGGTAACGACGGAAGGAAGGGATGGGGAGGAGGGGGGGAGGTGAACACGACGCTTTGTTGGCGGGGCGCGGCCTCGCCCAGGCCTCGGCGCGGCCTCCTCGTAGCGCTGCGGCCTAGCGATGGGGCAAGGAGCGGGGATGGCGGGGAAGGGGGGGGGACACGCAGGCGCCCCTGCGTCACTCCTTTTCCGCCACCCCCGCTCCCCCGCCATCCCCGCTCCCGTTGCTCCCGTATCAAACGGCTTTTCCCTCACAGACGATCCCGAACCGGTGACCGAGCCCCCTCGCAGCGTGCCCAACCCGCCTCCCCCCGCCGTCAAGCCCACAGGTACGATGTGCTTTGGGAGGGAGACGAGACACGCACCTCCCCGCCCTAAAAAAAACCCCGCTCGGAAGGAAGGGAGGGGGGTGCGTGTCCCGGCCTAATCCTAAACAAACCGGATGGGTTTTGTCCTAACCGTGGGGCCTGGGGTTTTTTTAAAGGGGCTGTAGTTATTTCTTCTTTAAATCTTTGGGGCTTTGGGGGCCTCGTTGTGTCCTTCCCCCAAAACTTTTTGCTTTTTTTAAGGGAGGGGATAATTAACTATTTCCTAAACTATCTCTTTTGAGGCGATTGTTCTCTTTTTTTTGGGGGGGGGAGTTGGGTGTATGGTTATTCCTCCTCAACTATTTTTTTAAATCACTGTTGGGGTAGCGTGATTAGCCTGTTCAGTTAAAATGTTTTTTATTATTACTATTTGGCGGGAGTGAGGCCTTCTCCCCCCTATTTTTTTGAGAGTGGAGGGTGTGGAGCGGGTTCATAGCCCCTGCCAAGGTGTAAAACCCCCCCTTAGCGATTTGCAATGGTGAGGTGATTTCTTGCCTTTAAAATCTGGATTAGGAGATGATAAGGTTCTGCATTTTTTTTTCTGGGGGGATGAAGAAGTGGCTATTTTTTCCTCTCTTTGTTACTATCGTTAACTGTTAATTAGTTCTTAAATAAATTAAACATCAGTTTAACAAGTAAGATTTTGGGAAGCGATGACTTTGGGGTTTTTTCCAGACTTGAGGAATTGTTTTTTCCTCCTGATGTTATTCTGTTGTTCTGGATTTTTGCCATGGGGGGGTTATTTCCTGCTCCTTGTTGGGCTGGTGTGTTCCCCCTCTCCCCTTCTGGTATGTCCCCAGGGATGTTTTGAAGAAGGATGGGGTTTATCCCTTGAACATTTGCTGGGGGGATGTGTCCGTTCCCCTGAGCTGGTCCTGTGGCTCCCCACGTGGCTGCTCACCCCTCACAGGCCTAGGGGGATGATGGCAGGACCCCCATGCTCAGGAAGGAGAGGTTGGATCTGCTTCACCGCGGCAGCAGGAAGAGCCCCGCTGCCCATGCTGGTGGCTCTGGGGTGGGGTGCGCTGTGTTGTGTACCCCTTACTGAGGATCTACTGCTCCCCTCTTTACCCCTCCCCAATCAGGAGGCTTGTGTCTGCTCGGTGCCTACGCAGACAGTGACGATGAGGAGGGCGAAACCCCAGAGAAGTCAGCGCGTTCCGCAGACGCAAACGGCAGTAATTCAGCAGACATTGACAGCACGTTGGCAAACTTCCTGGCGGTTAGTGCGGCTCCGGGGAGCACAAGAAGGGAAAGGATAGAGGGGAGTTTTTCCCTGGGAGGGAGGAAGGATGCAGAAGGAGGGCGGTTTCACAGTCTGAGATGTCAGCTTCCCATCATGACATTGTTTTCACAGGAGATTGATGCCATCACGGCTCCTGCACAGCCCACTGAGCCCTCCACCACCTCCTCCGCGCCACCCCCAACTCCCCCCCGCCCAGAGCCAAAGGAGTCCGGCTCAGGCCAGTCCTCAGGCACTGCCAACGGCACAGGCTCTGCACCAGCCCCAGAATGGCAGTATGACACCCAGTGCTCGCTGGCGGGAGGTGAGCCTGTCACCCACCCTGGGGCAGGGGAGGCTGTGCTTGACACTGGGGAACGGGTGTGCAGGGGGGTGACAGCACCCTGGGGAACTGGTCCGGTCAGCAGTGAGGTTCTGTGCATCCTGTGGGTGACAGCCTGTCCTCTTCCTCCTCGGTAGTGGGGGAGCTGGAAATGGGCGACTGGCAGGAGGTGTGGGACGAGAACACCGGTTGCTACTATTACTGGAACACCCAGAGCAACGAGGTGACGTGGGAGCTGCCGCAGTACCTGGCAACACAGGTCCAGGGCCTGCAGCACTACCAGCACAGGTGGGCGAGACCCCCTAGCCCCTCAAGGGGGAGGCACTTGGGATTTTTCCCCGAGCCTGCCCTTCATCCCGCCTCTCTTCCTCAGCAGCACTGCGGCAGGCGCCAACGGCAGCTTCATGGTGGCTGCTGAGCTGTACCCCCAGGAGAAGGGAGCTGCCACAGGTGGTGTTGGCCGTGGAGCCAGCCTCACCAAGCGAGAGGTGAAGAAGGTCAGTCAGTCAGGTTGAGCATCGGGTTCTGGTTATCATGGGGACTTGGAGGCACCCCTTTGGGCTTCCTCAGCAGTGGGTGGGTTGTTCCTCTGTTTGCAGCCCAGAGAGGAGCCCTGGGAGCACAGGGGCCGTCTGGGCTCCTTCCTCTGTGGGCTGCAGTCTCCTTCACTGTTCGGGGAAGGTGCAGTGCTGGGGCGAGGGGGCAGAGAGAGGCAACAGCAGTTGCTGGAAAGCTCATGTAGGGCTCAACCTCCAGGAAGTCAATGAAGGCGTGCAGGCCCTCTCCAACAGCGAGGAGGAGAAGAAAGGGGTGGCTGCAGCCCTCCTGGCACCGCTCCTGCCCGATGTGGTGAAGGAGGAAGAGGAGCGCTGGAGGAGAAAGGTGATCTGCAAAGAGGAAGTTCAGCCACCCCCGGAAGAGGAGGCGAAAGCAGAAGAGGTGGTAGCTGCCCCCGAAGAGCCAGAGCCCAGCAGGGATCCCCTGGAAGACACGCCGCAGGAGGACCTGTGCAGTGTGGTGCAGTCAGGGGAGAGCGCTGAGGAAGAGGAAGAGCAAGACACCCTCGAGCTGGAGATGGTGCTGGAGAGAAAGAAGGTAAGAGGAAATGCTTCTCTCACAGAAGTGAGGAACAGCTAGAAGTAAACCAGGGGCAGCACATGTTTCCATCTGTCCGGGCTCCTTCAGGAGAGGGACCCTGCGTTTCCCATGCTGCTCCTGCACATGCTCTGGATCCATATAGATCTGGGCGCAGATTGACTGTGGTTTCACTTGGACATTGCTGATGACAAGTCATCAGCCACTGGTGAACTCCTGCTCTGTCTTTGCTGCTGTTAACACGGTGCCTTGATGAGAGCAGCTCTTTGCTCATCTCTCCTGGGTGGCTCGTAACCACCACTGCTCCTTGGGGCAGGCTTGGGTCCCTGAAGTGCCACTCACTGTCATGTCTCTTGGCAGGCAGAGCTGCGTGCCTTGGAGGAAGGTGATGGCAGCGTTTCAGGCTCCAGCCCACCCTCTGACGGGAGCCAGTCGGCCTCGCAGGATGCGACCCGCAGGCTGGCCTCTAAGCGAGGGAAATGGAAACTGTTTGTGGGAGCCACCAGCCCTGAATCCACGAGTCGAGGCTCCAGCAAAACAGGCCGGGAGAGCCCAGAAGCCGGAGAAGCAGGTAATTGGAAAGGCTCCCTTGGGAGGGAGGACCAGGTGTTTGGAAAGGCCACAGCCCTCTCCCGACAGTGTTTCTGTACCCTGAAGATGCACGGCGCATGCAAGAGCTGGGACGGGTGATGGAGGTACATGTGCTGTTCAGGGGACAGGCTCAGAGTGGGGGCTGTCACTGCTGTCATGCAGCTGAGCTTGCAGGCTCAGGGCAGAGCAGGGGTAAGCTGACGCTCTGCCAATTATCTTCATGATCCTATAATTAAAGGAAATAAACAGGAGAGCACCTGCATTCAGCACTGCATGGGGAAAAATGAGTAGGAGAGTGCCCATATTCAGTGCTTTGTCAGGAGGAACACATGAGTGTGCTAATGGCTGCTTCACGCCCCACCACCTTCCGCTTCCCTCCCAGCATTAGTCTGTCACATGTGGGAACCGTTACCTTCCTCTTTTAAAGTTCTGTTTCTAAGCTGCCTGGTAACAATTGCCAAATTTCCCAGGTGTTCCCAGAGAGCCTCTCTGGCTCCACGCTCGTTGGTGCGGAGGAAGTGTGAGGCAGGACCTCTTTGTGAGGAAGACCTGGCTCGTGTAGGGGTTGGTTGGTACCCAGCATGTGTTGGATATGCGGCTCAAGCCACAGCAATGCTCTGCTTCCGTGTGGCACAGCCGCGGCCCTTCAGGGCCTGTTACCAGATAGATGGGAAGAGTAGTTTGGTGGGTGTCACGGAGCACTGTGTGGATTTACTGCCTGGGGGGAGTTACCATGATCACAGCAGCACCGTACAGCCTGTACACTGCCTGTTGGGGCTGTTACCTATAGTGATCCCCAGGTCCTACTGAGCGCCCCCCGGCGCTGCGCTCCGTGAAATGTGCCTGTGCCTGCAGCCCTGACTCCTTTTCTGTGCCCTGGAAGGCTGACTGAGAAGGAGATGGCTGCTTTTCCCAGGAATAAGTATGGTAGGAGAGCATGCTAAGCTGCGCCCTGCTGAAGTGGGGGACAGGGCCTGCCCCAAAACAGGTTTGATGTAGCCCTGACAGGCGTCTACTTCAGACAGTGGTGTCATCTGGATGGCAGGCCTGGTGCTGCCATCAGCAACGATAGTGTTTGCCATGAGTGGCTCTGAGGGATGGTTTTGCTGGAGGGCTTTTCCTTGTGCCTTGCAGAACATCCCCAAAGTCGGCTCTTCCAGGGAACAGGAAGCTGTTACACTAAAACCACCTTTCGGGGCACACCAGCAGCCATGTTGGTTTGTTTTATTCCCCTCGTGGGCTTTTGGTAGGAACCCCTCTGAACGCTTCATTCGCTCCCTGGAATTTGTTGCTTGGAGAGTGAAGTAATTGGTTGTCGCTGTCCTGTGATGGAGCTGACGTGAAACCTTATGGCCTCGACACATTTTTAGGAGCAGCTCCATCTTTGATGAGTGTCCCAGCTGAACCCTCAGTCCTTTTCTTGACAAATAATCTAAACTGCCGGAGTTTGACGGTCACCTGCCGGGCGGTTGGCTCTGTTCATGCCTCCTGACGCCCCTGTGCTCCAGGTTCTTCCTCCTGCGCACCTGTAACTCCCTGCTTCCATGCTGTCCTTCTGGAAGGACCCCCACCATCGAAGCACAGAGGCAGTGACTCTCTTTTCTCTTTAATTTCAGGCTCTTGTTGCTGGCTCCTGTAGGAAGGATTCCGGCTCTTACCCAGCCTTCTCCTGCTCCCTGGCATGGTGGCTCCCAGCTGTCCGTTGGCAGCACTGTGGCGGTGGTGGGAGAAGGGCTCACCTGTTATTTCTTCTTCTGCAGTGGCAAGCACAGAAGCGCCTGATGCAAATTCAGACAAAGAGGCAGATTCTGAGGAGCCCCAGGAGAAAGCCAAAGCACAAGGGGCACCAAAAATAGAAGAGGAGGAGCAGGACCTAAAGGTACAGAGACAGGGAGTTGCCTGTTGCGGAAGGGATGTGGCTGGGCACTCGGCAACTCTCCCAGGGTCCTGACCAATTTGCTGCTCTCAGGGATTTGCCGTGCCAGCAGTGTGGAGGGATGTGCCAGCTCCCTTTGCCACCTCTGCCCAGGGGAGGCCAGCGGGGACACCACAGCTTTGGGCTGCAGGTTTGGCACAGGTGGTGTGACCTTGTCTGTCCCCCATGGTGCCAGCGGGGACGGCACTGTGCCCCTGCTGGAGCTCTCAGCCTCAGATTCCAGTGCAGCTGCACGAGCAGCTTGCCCCAGGAGAGAACAGCCGTGCGGGATCGCACCGGCATCTCTGCAGTGGGAGCCAGCAGCAGAGGCTTCAAAAAACCCCAGCAACCTAAAATAAAAAGGGTGTGTGTGGGGTGTAACAGCTGAGCCCTGGGGCTTGTGAGAGAGAGCGCAACACCTTTGCCTTGACTGCCCATTTACTGGTAACGCTGTTGCAGTCCTCTGGCACCTGCCTGTTTTCAGGCTGAAGGCTCCTCATCCATAACACCCATGTCTGGAGGCTGCCAGTACCCATCGCTCTGCCCTTTGCCTGCCACGACTGGAGTTGTGAGATGCAAACTTGGGATCTTGCAGCTTCGGGTTGATGTTTTCTCTCCTGAGCCTCGGTTTGCTCTGCCTGGCTGCAGCTGAACGATTCCCAGAGCCCCGCTGTGCTCCGTGGTGGTGCCACACAGAGCTACAGGTGCTGGGCGATAGTCACTCGGAGTTGTAGGGGAGATCTTTCCTTTTGATTCCCCGGATGCTCGTTACCCCGAGATCTCCTGCAGCCTTAAATTTAGCTCCTGAGTCACTCCATTTCGTTTCCCAATGTTGTCGCCTCCCTGTGCTGGGTGGTTTACGGATGGGGAATCACTGGCTCGTGGTAGAACCCAAGTCACAGCTGAGCTCTGGCACTGCCCTCATTTCCCACCGCTTAATCACTTGTCCAGCCTGAAAGGGAAGGGCTTCCTTACTGTCCTTGGGACAGATGTACCACCCCCTTTCAAGATGTGAAGTTCCCCATCCCAGACTGCCGAGCCCTCCCTCACTATAGCATCCACATGGGGCTGCTTGTCTGATTAATTTATTTCAAAAAGAAAAAGCCTGCTGCAGGCCCACACTCGTTTGCTGCTGAAAGCCACCTAAGCTGTCACATTTGCTGTCCCCTTTTCTCCTGGTACTGGCGGTGCTCTGTGACCGACTGTGTGCCATAGCGTGGTGCTTTCCCATGCAGGATCGCTTTGTCGGAGGAGGAATGCCGTCTCCTTGGGGAATGGGTACCGTTTGCTTCATCAGCTCGGGTTAACCTCTCTTCTGCCGGCTCTCTGGTTTGCAGGAGACCCGGGTCCTCTGCTGTGATGTCACCCTCTGCTGTGGAATCTTCCCTGGCTTCTCCGTAGCCACGTTAACGTGGGAATTCGTTCCCCTGCCTCAGGCTTCTCTAGCACTGTTTGTCTGTCTGGCCCGGCCCTGTCTCTAGGGACAGAGGCTGCCTTCTCGGCTTTGGGGACCTTCCAAAGCCTCTTCTGACAAGTGAAGGGAATCCCCCCCACCCCCTGACATTTTTAAAGCCCTACTTAAAGCAATCATGATGCCGCTTGTCGGCATCCACCCCGGTGGTGCTCTTGATTGCTTTCTGGCCTGTAGCTGCTTTCACGCAGCCCCCTCAGTCAGAGGGGATTGAGACGGGGGATCCCCGTATCCCTACACAGTGCCCGAATAAGAGGGTTGAGTCCTGCGGGATTCTGGGGCTGAGTAACGGGTGTCACTGCAGCTGGCCCAAGTCTTGGCTTAGATGCTGTCTCTGCTCAGGAGTAAATCCAGAGCTGCTCCCCGTCTTCCCGTGCTTTCCAGCTAGTTCCTCTGGAAAGCAGGGACTGACAAGAGTCCGGGATCCTGTCCTGGCTGTCCCCCCTGGGCAATGGTTGAAGTTCTCTTTAACCCTGCGTGCCCTGGCAGCCACTCTGCTGTAACTCCAGGGCTGGGGTCCTGAAGCAGACGCGAGCCCCCTACCCTCCTGCAGCTGTTTTGGAGCAGTGACTGCACTGGGAAGCGCTGGGGACTGTGGCTGGGAGCAGGGAAAGGTCTGCAGGGAAGAGTTGGGGGTTCGCTGGTGCCTCCCGCAGCAACATAGGAGGTCCTGTCCTGCCGCCCCACACCGAGCCTGTCCCTGGGGCGCAGGGGGTAGCAGGGCTTGGAGGAGGGGGTGACAGGCGCAGACACTCAGGGTGATGCATCCCGGTCCCGCCAGGCTGAGGAGCCGCGGTCCGTCCCAAGTCCTGTTTGCCGGGGAAGTCCTGTTTGCCGGGGAAGGCCTCGAGCCGTGGGGCCGCGGCAGCCCGGTGACACTACCCAAGTGTGGCTCTTGACTATCCCCTCTCTCCCTGGCAGTTTCAGATTGGAGAGCTGGCAAATACTCTGACTAGTAAATTGGAGTTCCTGGGCATCAACAGACAATCTATCTCCAACTTCCACATGTTGCTGTTGCAGACAGAGGTAACCGAGCCTTCGCCCCTCGCTCCGGCCTTCTGTTCTGAAGCGGATCAAATACTGTCCGCCGTTTGAGCGCCAGTGCTGCGTGAACCTTGTGGCAGTGGCGGTGCTGCACCATGCTGTGCGCCCGCCTCCTGCCAAGGCCCGCCCTCTGCGGGGGGAGAGCATGGCTTTGCGCGGAGGCCATGTCTTCCTCCTGGCCCTCCCTGAGTCCCGTGCTGTAAGGGAACCTCCTGGACCTCGAGTCCTGTCCCCAGGGCCGCATGCAGCCTCCCTCAATGGCTTCCCCCGGTTCTTGCCCTCTAGACCCGCATTGCAGACTGGCGAGAAGGTGCTCTCAATGGAAACTACCTCAAACGCAAACTCCAAGATGCAGCCGAACAGCTAAAACAATACGAAATAAACGCCACCCCTAAAGGCTGGTCCTGCCACTGGGACAGGTACGCGCTCTCCTACCTTTCTCACCTTTCATCTCTGACATCTCAGACATGATTTGTGACCATCACCACCCGACGACGTGGCGCCGTCCCTCTGGGAGACTGAGAGCAGCTTCTGTTAGCAGTGCTGGGCAGGCAGAGAAACGTCCGGCACTCACAGAGTTTGGGCCAGACACCAAACTGGAGGATCCAAACGGAGTGCTCAGTGCTTTGAGACGGAGCTGATTCCCTGATCGGACAGAGCTGGTTTTCACTCTCACGAGTGTAAAGCGCTGTGGAGGGCGGGCCTGGGGGGTCGCGCATGCGAGAGCTCTGTGAACTTTGCAGGATCTCTGGATCACCTCTTCTGACCAACAGCTCTGACAAAGGACAAACTTCAACTCACCGACAGAGTGAAGAACAAGATTTCTGTCTCCTGCCAGCAGGTCAGACCCAAACATTTCTTTGTCTTTTTGGCTTTCTTGATTGGTTTTCCTGTGTTTGAAATCTTTGCTCTTTTGTTTTTCAGCTCCCAGATCCGCTCCCTCTCTCTAGCATTCACTGTGTGTTTGACACCAAGAGTATCATAAAAGCGACCTCCGCGCACCACGGGGTAGGGGGGCAGCCACTTCCCTCCATTGGGCTGTTCCCCGGTGCCTCTTCTTGGAGGGCGACTTCCAGCCAGGGCGGCAGCTGAAAGTCCTGGTGTTAGCGAGATGTCGCTGTGCCGCGTGCTGGCCCGCGCTCGCAGCCCTTCCCCTCCCTCGGAGCGGGGGGCCTCGGGGCGACGTTCACGCGGCCAGCAACGCAAATAGCTTTGAGCGAGCCGGCTCGGGCCTTTCCTGCCTCTGTCCTCAAAAGTTGTTCTGTCGCGTTTGGGAAGAGCGGCAGCCCTGCTGCGGAGGGTCTTCCCTGCGAGAGCGCACCGCTGTCGTAGGCAGGCTCGCCTCGGAGTGTCGGTGGCGGGGGAGGGAATTTAAAGCCTCCTTCTCTTTCTTGTGATTTAGGGAGCATAGACGCTATTTCTATGTTAACGAGCGCTCGGGAGAGTCGCAATGGGAGTTCCCCGATGGGGAGGACGAAGATGAGGGACAGCGAACCACCGACAGAAAAGCCGACGGTCCTCCTAAACCACCTCCAAAAGACAAAGGAGAGCGCGCCGAGGACGCCACTGAGCGTACCACAGGTACAGACTGGCAGCGGGAACAGGGGGTAGTTGCTGGGGTGGGGGGGTTGGTGGAGAAGGGGGGGTGTTTGGGCCCCAAAGTGGGGTATTGCAGGGCCCCACTGAGCAGCTCAAGCCAAACATGGCGTTTCCAGCCTCCCTCCCCAGGCGCTTTGTGGTGACTTTAGTGAAGCTGGGATGACCGCCACTCAGTGCTATCCCCGTCAATTTTAGGCGTTGGCATGCCAGGGAAGGTGGCGTGTGGCTCACCGGTT
>VZTU01017671.1:25063-38201 GCA_013400835.1 Zapornia atra | reverse complement strand
TGAGGTCCCCCCACAGCCTTCTCTTCTCCAGGCTGACCCAGCCCAGCTCCCTCAGCCTCTCTCCGTAGGGGAGCTGCTCCAGCCCTCTGAGCATCTCCCTGGCTCCTCTGACCCCTCTCCAACAGCCCCACATCTTCCTTGTGTTGGGCCCCAGCTCTGGACACAGGACTCCAGCTGGGGCCTCCCCAGGGCAGAGCATGTTGCCAGCCATAGCTGCTCTGTGAGGGGGGGGGACAGTCCTTGCCCCCCACCTTGTCCTGCCAAACCCACCGTGCTGTGCTGGCCGTGCCTCCCCAGATCTTTAGCCCTGGTGTTGGGTGCCCAGCCAGCCCTGAGCCCCATCACCCACCCAGCCTCTGCTGCCATGCTGAGATAGCTTTGATTAACAAAACCAATTAGCACTGCTTTGCTCCACTCCAGATGGTTTTTAACTTCTCTTGCAAGACCAGATGTGGCTGGGAGAGGAGCAGCTCCTGGCTCTGGGCCCTGTCCTCCTCCTTCAGTTCCCAGTGATGGTCTTTGTCTCTCACCCCAAGCTGATGTCTTGGGACCATGAGCCCCCCCATGCATGCTCAGCAAGAGGTTCCAGGAGACCCCCATGGCTGCTCTCAGCTTCATGTCCCTGCCCACACTCGGTGCCCTGGCAGGATGGAGTTTGGTTTCCAGCTTGGGAAATGGGATTTGGTTTTGGTTTTCAGTTCCCAAACCAAAGGAGCCAGGACTGAAAGACATAGCTGGCCTGAAACCTCCCCAGGGACCCCACAAGCAGCCCCTTTCACCCTGGGGCTCAGAGCTTTCCTTTGCCAGGGAACCCTCCTAATACCTTTTGGGACCCATGAAGCTGCTCCTCCTTCCCAGGGCATCCCACCCACCCTGGCACCAGAGTTCTGGGACACCTCTGGAGCAGGGATGGCAGGATGGAGCAGGGTGTGAATTTACCTGTTACCTTTATTAGGACTTGTAAAAGCAGTTGGACAGTTGTGTCCCACAATTTACATCCTTCCCACAGGTTCTGAGGTTGGACATGTCCCTCACCAAGGGGATGATGTCTTCATGACGTTCTTGCCTGGAGAGGAGCACGACTTGTGCAAGACCCTCTGGATGAGGACTGTCTCCCCAACTTTTCCTGGAGTCTCTGAGGAGAAGGAGGTGCTTGTGGGGGATCCTCCATCTCAGATGACTGCTGGGCACACCTATGGCTTGAGAGCTGAGCAGTGGCCCAAAATCTGCTTCTCACAGCACCCACAGGGTGCTGCTCACCTTGTCTCCTCTGCCAGGGCTGCAGCTGGGTCTCAGGGCCCAGGAGGGTCCTTGCAGCACAGAGAGGGACCATGCCTGGTGCTCCCCATCCCAGGCTGGGTTGGAAGAGATCCACCACCCACCCTGGTACTTCCATGGCATAGACCATGCAGGAGCTCGGTGCCGTGGTGTGGGGTTGCCCCGGGGTTTGAGGCCAGTTTGCTACTGGGGATGGGGGATTACAGGTGACTCCTAGTTTCTACACAGGCTTTTGGGGTTCATCAGCAGGGTGGGAAGAGAGGCAGCCGTGGCAGAGCTGCCTTAGTGGGCACAGCAAAGTGAGCACCCAAGGGCAGCAGGACCTGAGCTCTGCAGGAGGCTGCTGGAGGTGGCTTGTAGCCCAGGATCGCAGCCTGGGATCCAGGTGTCCATCAGAGCCGTGGCCCAGGGCAGGAGCTGGGTGGGGGCCCTGGGGGTGCTGCCGGAGCCGGGCGGGCGGTGGGTGCAGGACCCCTCACTCTTCACCTGGGTGCTCCCCAACTGTCCACTTGGCCTTCACGTCCCGGAAAGGAGTGATGTCCTCGTAGGTGGCCATCTGCTCCACCTCCAGGCCCTGCCCCAAGGAGAAGGAGATTGAGACTGGGGAAGGGCATCCTGGGACAACACGTCCCCCCTTGGGACCCTCAAGTGGGGACCCATCTCTGGGCTGTTCCCCTGGAGAATGGGGCAGCTTCTGCCGGGGGAGAAGATGGAGAGAGATGGCTGGGCAAGCCCAGAGCTTGGCTTGGTTTTACAAGCAGCTCTTCGTGGCTGGGGTGCAACAGGCACTTGGGAGGAAGATGCCCTGCAAGAGGTGGTGGTGCCTGGCAGACACCCAGCCAGGGCACAGCCGGCTACTTCCAGGCTCAGGTTGGTACTACAGGGGCACCTCTGTACTCAGTGCAGCATTACCTCATAGGTGTGGTCCTCCTCTGGGCTTTCCTTGCCTTCACCCTATGGAGAGGAGCATCACAGGTTGGGTGTCAGCACCCATCAGGGTCCCCCAGCCCCAGCCTCATCCCCCAGGCCAGGTCCCACAGCTCCCACAGGCAAGTCCACGCAGTCCCACGCACCCTTTTTAGGGCCTTACTTTCCCATTCCAGCCAACCAGGCTCCCATGTGACACCCCCAAACCCAGTGCTGGGCCATCCCTAGCAGGACGCAGGACACCTCTGAGAGCACCACTGTGACAAAGCTGGGGACACCCCCCGTGCTGGAGACGCTGTCACTTACTTTATCTAGGAAGAGGAGCATGGGGACACTGATGAAGATGACCAAGAGGATGGACTGGATGATGATGATGGCATCTTTCAGGGTGTTCCTGCTCTGGATCTGCTGGAAGTTACCTGGGAGAGGCAGCGCAGAGTGAGCCCCAAGTCCCACCTCCATGCTGGGCTCCCAGGGGAACAGGGATGAGCTCGGCACGGCCACAGGTTTGTGTGTCAGCAGAGCAGGTGGGGGAGACATGGGGGACGTGTCCTCCTCCTTGGGAGAGGCCAGAGCATTGCAAACTGCCCTGGGGCTGGCAGCAGGGACCAGGTCTGGGATGAGGCACCCTGGGCAGGACCTACCCTCAGCCAGGACTGGGAAGAATCTGATGTATTTGGGGGTGCAGTCCCTGGGATGCCTTCCCATGGGACAGACGTGCTGGGCACTGTGGGGAGGGTGTCCTGCTGCTCGGTGGCTGGTAACAAGCAGAGAAACCTCTGTGTTGCCACGAGACATCTCCAGTTGTAGCTGAAGGGGGTACCACCAGCACAGGGAGGGGTGTAGGGGCGTGACGTGGGGTTCACACGGAGGAGGAAAGTGAGAAGCAGAAACGGGGTGCCTGGAGGATCATAGAGTCATAGAATTGTAGGGGTTTTGGGTAGCTTTTGGGTAGTTGGAGAGAGCGCTGAGGTCTCCCTCTTGGTCTCTTCTCCAGACTAAACAATCCCAGCTCCCTCAGCCCCTCCTCATCAGACTTGTCTTCTAAACCCTTCCCCAGCCTTGCAGCCCTTCTCTGGACACAGCTCAAGCATCTCAATGTCTTTCTTGGAGTGAGGGGCCCAGAGCTGAACCCAGTATTCACAGAATCACAGAGTCACAGACTCACAGGGGTTGGAAGGGACCCCCAGAGCCCATGGGGTGCAACCCCCTGCCAAAGCAGGGTCCCTAGGACAGGGCACACAGGGCGGTGTCCAGACGGGGCTGGAATCTCTCCAGAGAAGGAGACTCCACACCCCCTGGGCAGCCTGTCCCAGGGCTCCCTCACCCTCACTGGGGAAAAGTTCTTCCCCAGGTTGGTGTGGAACTCCCTGTGCTCCAACTTGCAGCCATTGCCCCTTGTCCTGTCCCCACAGACACTGAGAAGGGGCTGGGGAAAGGATCCCCATCCTTTCGGATGGGGAGCCCCTACTCACCCACGACTCTCAGCTCTGTCCCACACAAGTGTGGCCACTTCTTCTCCACGGTGAGGTTCTTCCTGTCACAGACATAGATGCCCCTGTCCTCGTAGCGCAGCCGGGCGATGGTGAGGTTGAGGAGGTTGGGCTGCCTCCCGACGCTGTAGCGGGAGACGCGTTGGTCCAGCTCCAGGAGCTGCTCGCTGTCCTCAGCCACCCTGTACCACTGCATGTCCTGGGCCTCCCGGCTGTAGCAGGTCAAGTGGACCAACATGTTCTTCTTGGCTGCCACGTAGCGGGGGTACTGCTGCACCATGGGGCACCCGTGGCCTGACAGGGGGACAAGGGTGGGCACGGTGGGCAAGGGCCCAGCACATGGGGGTCTCACCTCCCGTTGAGACCCTCACCTCCCATTGAGACCCCTCCTCCAGCACCTCCCAAATGAAAGAGCTTCCTGTTTGCATGGATAGTGCTGCCTTGGAGCCTCCAGCTTTGTCTTGGGGTGGGACTCAGAGACCTCTGGTGAGAGCGTGCCTTAATGGAAGCTCCAGCTTCCCATGGGAATGACCTCACCCCAACACTTGTTTGCTCCTCCCACCCCCTCACTGGACATTTCGTTAGTCCCAGCTCCAAAATTACACCCTGTGCTGAGACACAGCACGGGGGCTTTGCTAGGACAGACCTATCTCCCCAGCTGGCATCACACAGCACAGGGGCTTTGCTAGGACAGACCTACCTCCCCAGCTGGCATCACGCACCATAGGGGCTTTGCTAGGACAGACCTACCTCCCCAGCTGGCATCACGCACCATAGGGGCTTTGCTAGGACAGACCTATCTCCCCAGCTGGCATCTCTTAGGCTTCCACATGTTCTGCATTTTGCTGTAGTTCATATTTTTGCCCATGTTTTGGTCCCAGGGTGAATTTTGAGGGCTGGTTTGGGTGTCAGGGTTCGTACTCAGCACCCCCTGGGTGGGAATGGCACAAGCTCTGTGTGCCCAAGCCCAGAACCTGGCCCCCAGCACGGCTTGTTCCTGCCCTGTAAAGGTGGAGGGGAAACGCCTGTGTGCTCAGGGGAGACAGGACAGATTTGGGTTTGGCAGAGGAACAGCAAGGGTCAGGGCTGGAGAAGAGCCACGGAGGAGGTCACAGCCTGGGAACTGCCTCTGTGATGGGGAAGGTCTGTGGGTGATGGGACATCTCCAGCTCTGCGGGGCACCAGCACCTTCGCGGTGTAGCCAGTGGGGATGGGGACACACGTAGGGGCTGAGAGGTTACCTGTGCTGTTCCTGGTGCTGTTGTCTGCTGAGATCACACCTACAAGAGAGAAGAAGGGCCCTGAGACAGGGGCCAAGAGCCCAGGTGGGACAAGCCCATGTGTGATGTCCCAGGTGGGATGCGGGTGCCATGGGTGTGCCCATGCTGTGTGGGATGGGGCGCTGCCAGCACCCTGCCCAGGGGACAGGGCACAGCACAGGCTGGGGTACCAACCCTTCTCCTTCCACCCCATCTCCCCACTCTTCTCCCAGCTGCTTTCTGGCTGACATCCCAGTGAAACCTGCCTGTGCTGTTCAGACCCCCCCTCCATGCCAGCACCACTGGGGATGGGTCCAGCCAGGCTCACACCTCTTTATCTAACCTCCCCACCTCCAGAACCAACCAGAAACCCTTCCTCTGATGGGGGTTCTGATGAGGCTTCCCTGGGCTTGGAGCCCTGTGATGGCTTGGGGGGTGTTTCTCAGCCCCTCCATACAAGGGCTGGATGGAGCCACGGGACCTGTGACGCAGCGCAGGAAGTGGGGTGAGGCAGGGAGCCCCCCAGCACCCATGGGTGCCCCTGCCCACAGCTCCCGTGCCCCTGTGCCTCGGTTCCTCTTGCTGCAGCTGGGCAGGAAGCCCCAGCCCTGTTTACTGCCCTGCTTCAGTGCCCAGCTCCAGCTGCCTGATGAATATTCGCCCAACCACGCTGTGGGGAAGCTGGCACGGGGGTGGGGGGCTGCACCACCTCCCAGCACACTGGGGCAGTTGCAACAGCCCCCTCCCCCAGTAAGATGAAGAAGAAGAAGGAAGGTTGAATTCCCTACCCTGAGCTTTGCCCCAAGCCTCCCTACTCTGCTGCAGACCTTCCTGCCCAGCTTGACAGGGATCTCTGGGCTCAGCCATGGTGTCCCCTCCCTGCCTCAGAGCCTCTTCCATGCCTGTGCTGTCCTGTTCCCCCCCAACACCTGCCCACCTCTGCAGGCAAACTCTCCTCTCCAGCCCCACTGCATCCTAGAGATGGGGAGATGTGCCTTGTCTGGGCTGCATGTTGGGCACGTTCCCACCAGCCAGCCAGGACACAGGGCTTTGCTCTCCATCTTTTGTTACTGTTTCTAAACAAAGACAAGGCTCTCCCCTCACTCTGAAAGCCCTCACACCCCTCCAAAGCCAAGATTTCCCTTGCAGGGGTGGGCTGAGCACCCCTTGCCCTCCCTTGGAGCCACCACGAGAGCCAGCCTGCGACCACGGCTCCATGCTGGGCTTGGGTGGGCGCCCAACAGAAACCCCTTCAGTGCCCTTTCTCCTCTGGCCACGAGGGCAGGGGGCTGCTGTGGCTTTTGGTGGGTGCCCCTGCACCAGGCAAGAGGGGATGGGAGCTGTGTCCTGGGTTTAGCTGCTGCTCCTCCACAGGGATGCAAAGGGGAACCAGCCAGGCAGGGATGTTCACACGGGTCACCCCAAAAAGCCTTGTACCTCTCGTTTCTCCTGCACTGCTGGGCACCAAACCCCATGGACCAAAGGGATGGGGCTTGGCCATGGCCTCAGCGAAGTGCTGGCCCTGTCCTCAGGCCTCTGAGAGCAACGAATGATAAAAAAACCCCACCCAAGAACCCTTCTTTCCTGCCACCTGCAACCACAGCTGGGCCGGCTCCGCGCCCCCCCTGCGCCGGGCTCCCGCCGAGACCAGCCGGGCGCCCCAGCAAGCTCCCAAGCTGTGGGGTGAGCCAGACACATCCCATCCCTGTACCCCAAAAGGAAGCAAAACCCGAAACCCAAAGCAGGTGTTGAGCCTTGAGCCCCCATAGCCCTCCCTGCCTGCGCAGCGCCGGGGCGCTCGGGGCTGCCTGCACGGAGCAGGGCTGTGATTGCAGAGCTTAAACCCCATGTTCCCCTGCTCCGACACATGAACCCCCTGTCTGCTACCTACCTGTGACCAGAGCTGCCAGCCAGAGGTTTGCCTGCAGCACCCAGAGCCTGGTGCAGAGATCAGCCATCTTTCACTGCTGATGCTGGGGAAGCATCCAGTCTCCAGCCTTTGCTTCTGCAGAACACGGCGGCTGCCCCGACCAGCCCGGTCTCTGTACCTAAAAATGGCCAAGCTGCTGCTACATGAGACGGCCTCTTTCCTGCTCATGTAAATCCTCCTCAGCAGGGACTTTCCCCTGGGGGGTGGTTTTGAATGCGGCGCAGACGTTGGGGTGTTGGTGCCTGCGCCCTGGGCACCCTCCCGCCTCGTGTCCCCGGGCTCTGCTCGCCATGCTGGTGTTATTTGATGGAGGTGGCCACCACCAGTGTGGGTCTGCACTGGGGGGGCTGGAGATGAGCCCATCGGTGGAGCATTTGGTGATGGAAAACATGGGCTGAGCTCAGGGGATGTGTGTGGGGAGAGGGATGTGGTCACCGGCACTGCCACATCTCTGGGGGGGGGAATAAAGGGTGGGGGGTACCCCCAGAGTTGGACCCCAACTCCATAGCAGTGTGGGCAGACCCCTCCCCAGTTTAGCGCTGCAGGCGATGGGCAGGGTTGGTGCTGGCCCAGTTGCAGGAGTTGGCTCTGGAACAGGGTGGGAAGGGGGGATGTTTGTGGGGCTTCTGGTTATGGAAGGGCGCAGTGGGATGGGTCCCCCAGCTCCCATTCCCAGCCTCCCAGAGGGCTCGCACAGCTCCAGGGACGGGGGAAGCCTAGAAGAGAGAGATGGCCCGAACGATGCACCACCTCTTGGGGTGCCAGCCATGCTTGCTCCTTCTCTGCACCCCACCTGTCGTGACCAAGACCCTTCTGTGTGGGTCCTTTGGAGATGAATCCTTGGGCAAGTGCAGTCCAGCACCCCAAGGTGAGCCCTGAGGCGCCTTCCTTCCATGCCTTGCCTTACCAGCCGTGGGCAAGCACTGAACTGTAACTCCATGTGAAAAACACTTTTGGGTACTTTTGCCAGTTGTGTTGGTCCCCAGAGCCCGTGTGCCTCTGCCTGGGGCCTCCCCAAACCTTCATCTTCTACAGGTTGGGTGGTTTTCTTTGCCGGTTCTGAGCATCCGGTGGCTGCTGGGAACCAGCCAGAGCATCACCTCGTACGTGAGGGGACCTGAAACAAGAAAGAGGAGAAATAAAGGCTTGGAGAGGGAAGCTGGAGGGATAGAGAGGCCATGGGAGAGGTGCCTTCTCCTGGCAGAGCAGGAAGGTCATGCTGCACTGCTGGGTCCTGGCTGCTGGCAGCCCTGGCACAGCCCAGCCCAGCCGTGACACGGTGGCAAGGCAGCAGCGATGGGGGATGTCCGTGTGCTCAGCCAGCACTGGGGGGGGTTTACCAAGCCCTGGGATTGGAGCTGTGATGAGTGAGGCAGAGATGCTGGAGGTACCTGGGAAAGCCCCATGGGGCAAAAATGGGGAGCAGGGTACAAAATAAAGAGGGTTTGCAGCAGCAGAGGCCGGATAACCCCACCGTGCTGCCTGCACGGTCCTTGGCATCCTCTGATTACACACACAGACCTGGTCCAGAGCAGCTTGGTCTCCTCTTGCAGTACCCAGTGGCATGGGAGGTAGGGAGAACTGATGGTCTCACAGGGAGGCTCTGTGTCCCCACATCTCTTCCCCCTGGGCCACTCTGGCTCCCAAAGCACACAGCAATGGCCAGATTGTGCCCTGTGGGCAGAGCAGAGCTGCTGCCAGGCAGCTGCCTGCGCCCTTCCCCAGCCCATTGCTATTCATCAGGGCTTGGGTTTCACCGCTGTCCTTTGGAGGACGGGGACAGTGGGTCACACCACCTCCTCCCTCCGGCACAGGTACCACGATGCTCCACTTGAATTACACCAGCCATGGGACGAGTTGTTCCAGCCAGAGCAAACACTCAGCGGTGACGCTGTAGCACAGCCCTCAGGGACGTCAGCAGGTCCCGGAGGTGACTCGTCCTCCCACCACACATTGACGCAGACACCACCTTTGCCCACCCCTGCCTTCTCCCCGTGATGCTGAAGTGCTCCTGTGTGGCTGGTGGGGTGGGTTAGGCCCCACAGAGCGTGGCATGAGGCAGCTCAGGGGGCCTGCACATCCTCCAAACCCACCTTTCCCCTGGGCTGAACCTGCAGCGGCACCTCCCGTAGCTCCTGGAGTTGGGGCCCATTGCTGTGGGGTACCAAGGGCTGCACAGGACTTGCCCACGAGTAGAGCAGAAGCTCTGGGGGTCTTGGCTGGGTGTGCCAGGAGGAGGCAACGCAGGGGGTCTTGTGCAGGATGGGACCTACCAAGTCCTGCCAAGGACGGCAGGGCTACCCAAGGCCAGGCAAAAGGTCTCTCCATGTCCCTGGAATCACAGAATCACAGCCTGGTCTGGGTTGGAAGGGTCCCCAAGGGTCACAGAGCCCCAACCCCCTGCCACAGGCAGGGCCACCAACCTCCAGGCCTGGAGCTACACAAGGTTGCCCAGGGCCCCATCCAACCTGGCCTTGAACACCCCCAGGGATGGGGCACCCACCCCCTCTCTGTGCAGCCTATTCCAGCTCCCTCCTGGAGCAAAGGGAGGGACATTTACCCCTCCCAGGGGCAGGGCAACCACTTCTCCCTGTAACACACACCAGCACATTAGGTGTCAGAATAATAGACCATTTACAGTTGTTTATTTTAAGAAATGTACAAAGAAAAATGGCTTCAGCTCACATGAATCTCACTCTTTGGCATTTCCCCATCACCAACAACACATACGTACAAGCAGCATTGACTGTGAACCACAATCTGGGCTGGAAACAGCCGTGCTGTGGGTGCTTCCAACAGTAGCTCAGGCTCCTTGTTGCAGGGAGCATCACCCTAACACAGCATGGAAAGGAAGGGATGAGCAGGGCGATCCCAGCTCTGACACCTGGCCAACAGCACGTGGATGCAGGCAAGCTCAGCACTGCTCCTGGTCAGGCTGGATGGACATGGAGCATCCCTAACAGCTTGGCACCAAAATCAGCCCAAGAAAAAGAAATTATAATAATTATAATAATTATAATTTTTAAAAAAAGACAGACCTTTGGCTTTGAGGAGCAGCCCTTGTTTTAACTGGAAGAGGTTTTGGTTCGTTTTTGTTTTGATCTCAAGACTTTTTTTTCCCTTTTGAAGGCAGAAAACGGGCCAGAGGGGTGAAACTGGGGCCTCCAGTACATTTTTTCCTCATGCCCTTGCCTGTGTAAAGAGCAGCAAAACCCTTTTCCCCCTGAAAAACCCCACTGTGCTGGGAGGTTTCCTGGTGAGGACCTGCCTGGCCCCATCAGGCTCTGTAGACACCCTAGAACGTGCCACCAGGCCAAGGTGAGGATGCTCTGCCTGAATATTTTGCCATTTACACCTCAGTGGGAGCATTCATTGCATTAAGACCCCCTGAAACTGGGTGGCTGGTGGGATTTAAGGGAGCCTGTTGAAGGAAGGACGGTTCAAAGACCTGCTCCAACCCCCAGGGATGCATCTCATTAATGAACACCAACCCAGAGCGCTCCAGCAGCACGTTTCCCCTTGCTACAGGGCTTGAAAAAAACCCCCTTGAAGCAGTTTTGTTACAGAGCCTGGGGATTCTCAGAGGAGGTTCTCCAAGGTTACCTCTGTCCATTGCTTTCCTGCCCCAAAATCTGCATGAAATGGGAAAAAAACAGAGAAGAAGCATGAATATAAATACCATTTACATTCGTACCGTGGAGACCTGAATGATTCATGAGTTCAACACCTATCCAGAGACCTTTAAAACCTGATATTTAACCCTGAGAACATAGCTGCAGATGCTTTGCTTTGGCTAGGCAAACAAATCTTTAAGACATAATGGCACTTTCTCTGTATATAACAAAAAGAAAATAATAATAATAATAATAATAATAATCTGTAAAGCTTATTTATATATTCCAAAGAAAGGTGCTACTTTAAGACATTGGAGCTTTGTTTTGTTCACAAAACCTTGTCTTTTCTGTAATTATTCTTAATATTATTTCACTTGGCTCATCTTTCCCTGGCTGCTCTCTTGCACTCTGGAAGAATAATGTCCAAGAAAGTATCTTAATTGTGAAATAACATTAATAAATAATTAAGCAAAAGGACAGCCTGCTAATGGCTGAAAAACCATGATGACATCATTGCAAAACTAGGTTGTCTCTCTCTCTCTCTCCCTGACAAGAGATAGATTTCACATTTAATTCTTGTAAGAAAAGAAGTATTGAACTATTTGCAAGTGCAGTGAGCTGTAAAAGCCAGGATCCCCACGAGATCCTGCTTCAGAAGTTAGGGTGTCTACTTGAGATATCTGAAACGAGCTCAATATCTGAAGAGCTGTTGATCTGGGTGTGGAAGAGCTCTTGGGAAGGAGATAGAAATGAAGTCTTTCAAGGCTGGGTGAGGAATGGGAAACCCCTCCTGTTATACCAGAGACTCCTTCACAACGCGTTCCTTAGCCCATGGTTTGGCTTCCCCAGGAGCATCTCGAGTCTCTGAGCTGGGAACAGGCTCTAGACCAAAGGCAGGGGCTGTCTCCTCATCTGTCCCACTGTTCCCATACATCTCCTGCATTTTGGTGGCGATGAGACCTTCCTTCTCAGGTGCCCCTTCTCTCAGGGCATCCTCATCCTTACTGTGCCTGTACATGTAGGATGCCTGCTTCACCGAGCGCCTCAGGAGGTACCTCCGGAAAGCCCTCTGGATCTTTGTAGCACAGACCTCCTCGTGCTTCCTTTTCAGGGTGGTGGTGATGGGCTCATAGGAAACCTTTGAAGGGTTTGCAGCCATGAACTTCTCCTCCATGGTGGCCTTCAGGGCATCCATCTCTCCTGAGTCTCCCAGCACTTCCTTAGTCAGGGCAAAGAGGATATCCAGACAGTGGATTTTGTCCCCAGCAACCATTGGCAGATCCATGGTGATCAGCTTGATCTTGTTTGGCTTGGGAATTTTGAGCGGCTCCTGCAAGGTGTCTACGAAGTCAGACAAGGTGCTGTATGCAATGAACTGGGTGGCATCTGGGTCAAACTTCTCCCAGGTCTCATAAAACATCTCAAAGTCATCTTCACAGAGGGGTTCACTGCTCTCCTCCGTGGCCACGTTGAAGTTCTCCAGGATGATGGCGATGTACATGTTCACCACGATGAGGAAGGAAATGATGATGTAGCTGCAGAAGAAGAAGATGCCAATGGATGGGTTGCCACAGTTCCCTTTCACTGAGCTGCCAGGGTTCTCCAGGTCGGGGTCGCAGTCTGGGGGGCCGCTGTTCAGGATGGGGCTGAGGAGCCCATCCCACCCAGCCGACGTGGTGATCTGGAAGAGGCAGATGATGCTGTTCCCGAACGTCTCGAAGTTGAAGATGTCATCAATCCCTGCCTCCTTCTTCACATAGGCAAAGTTGGACATCCCAAAGATGGAGTAGATGAACATGACGAGGAAAAGCAGGAGGCCAATGTTGAAAAGGGCAGGGAGAGACATCATCAGAGCAAACAGGAGAGTCCGGATGCCTTTAGCCCCTCGGATCAGCCGGAGGACACGGCCAATCCTGGCCAGCCTGATGACCCTGAAGAGTGTGGGTGATACAAAGTACTTCTCTATGATGTCTGAGAGGACGATACCTGTGAAGGAACGAAGGAGATGTGAGCTCTCCATGCTCTACAGCCAACACAGCGGAGCTACTCCACTTCTACTGCTAGGGTTGGGGAGATAGAGGCAGGTGAGGCCACCCACGGTGGCACACAGCACCTTGCTCTGCTGGTGATGAGGAGAATACATTCCAAAATGTCTCTGAGCACAGAACCAAAGGTTTACAGAGTCACAGAGTCACAGGGGTTGGAAGGGGCCTCCAGAGCCCATGGGGTGCAACCCCCTGCCAAAGCAGGGTCCCTAGGACAGGGCACACAGGGCGGTGTCCAGACAGGGCTGGAATCTCTCCAGAGAAGGAGACTCCACACCCCCTGGGCAGCCTGTCCCAGGGCTCCCTCACCCTCACTGGGGAAAAGTTCTTCCCCAGGTTGCTGTGGAACTTCCTATGCTCCAACTTGAGCCCATCACCCCTTGTCCTGTCCCCACAGACACTGAGAAGGGGCTGGCCATTCCCCCTGCATCCCACCCTTCAGATATTGATAACCATTAATAAGGTCCCCCCTGAGTCTTCTTCTCTCCAGGCTGAACAGCCCCAGCTCACTCAGCCTTTCCTCACAAGGGGAGATGCTCCAGCCCCTTCAGCATCTCCAGAGCCTCCTCTGGACTCTCTCCAGGAGATCCCT
>VZTU01017671.1:8200-18294 GCA_013400835.1 Zapornia atra | reverse complement strand
TGGGTTGGAAGGGACCCCAAGGATCACAGAGCTCCAACCCCCCTGCCACAGGCAGGGCCACCAACCTCCAGGCCTGGAGCTACATAATCCACATGACGTGGACCTTCATGTCCCTGTGCCCCAGCAGCACCAAGTGGGCTCAAACTGGACCACAGGCACCTTAACGTCAATCCCATTGATCTGGAGGACCCCCAGCTGAGATGGGTCCCTGATGTAGGTGCTGAGTTGCAAGGTTGTGTTGCAGCAGCTCATGGGGAGGCACCTACCCTCATGCCTTCAAAGCGGGACAGCGCACGCAGTGGTCTCAGAGCCCTCAGGGTCCTCAGGGACTTGATGGCTCCCAGCTCAGAGTATCCCAGCCAGTTCGCTGTCAGGCTGATGATGGACACCTGGAAGGAGCAGCCCAAGGGATTGGCAGCATCTCAGATGGGAACACAACTGAACCACATCCCTGCAGCTCCGGCCCTTCCCTCTCTCCCCAGGGTGGTGGCCATAGTCTTGTCTTAGGACACAGGGACTGGCATTGAGTCTTTGGGGCCCTGGACAGCAGCCACCTGAAGGATGTCACTGCCTCTTGGCTGTGAGGGGGGAAGTGATGGGGACACAGAAATACTGCACAGGTGGAATGGCCTCCTGTGTCATGGAGCATTTCATAGAATCATAGACTGGCATGGGTTGGAAGGGACCCCAAGGATCACAGAGCTCCAACCCCCTGCCACAGGCAGGGCCACCAACCTCCAGGCCTGGAGCTACACAAGGTTGCCCAGGGCCCCATCCAACCTGGCCTGGAACACCCCCAGGGATGGGGCCCCCACCCCCTCTCTGGGCAGCCTGTTCCAGCCCCTCACCACTCTCTCTGTAAAGAACTTCCCCCCAATCTCTCCTCTAACCCTTCCCTCCTCCAGCTTCACTCCATCCCCCTTGTCCTGCCAGTCTCTGCCCTTTAACAAGCTGATTCCCCTCCTGTTCCTCTGCTCCCTTCAGGGACTGGCAGGCTGCAGTGAGGTCCCCCCACAGCCATTTAGGAGATCCTGTATCACTTCCTATCTCTCCTGGGGTCTGGTAGAACACTGTGGGCTTGTTCTTGGCTTCAGCCTAAACCAGAAAGAGTTTGAAAGGCTTCCTGCATCCAGAAGAAGTTGCCCTTCTTGTGGAGAACCACAATTTCCAGCAGTTACCCCACAGCCACCCCCCACCCTGTCCTTCAAAACACAACTTGGGCTCGTTGGCAGCACCCTGCTGCACTCCCAACCCCCTGGGCTGGTTGTGACTCCAGAGGTGACCGTGAGCCCACACTTACATCAACGATGAGGAAATCCAGCCAGCACCAGGCGTTGGTGAAGTACACCTTGAAGCCATAGGCCACCCACTTGAGCAACATCTCGATGACGAAGATGTAGGAGAAGACCTTGTCAGCGTACTCCAGGATGGTGCGGATCACCCTGCGCTGCTCGATGTAGATGTCCTCAAAAGCCTGGAAGGAGCAGGAAGCTACGTGACAGTCATCCTTCCACCAGCCCTGCTGCATGGCTCAGGGCAGCCACATCCATGCCCACATTGCCCCTGCTGTCCTACAGCCAGGGGCAGCTGGGTAAGTTGAAAGCCTGGCTGGGGGGTGGCGTTTCTTGATGGTCAACATGATCTAGCTCTTGGGTCTTGTTGGTTATGGGTGTGTGGGTGTCTGTCTGTCTCCCTTTCTGCTCTGCCCTGGGGAGGCCCCAGCTGGAGTCCTGTGTCCAGAGCTGGGGCCCAACACAAGAAAGATGTGGGGCTGTTGGAGAGGGGTCAGAGGAGCCACGGAGATGCTCAGAGGGCTGGAGCAGCTCCCCTATGGAGAGAGGCTGAGGGAGCTGGGCTGGGTCAGCCTGGAGAAGAGAAGGCTGTGGGGGGACCTCACTGCAGCCTGCCAGTCCCTGAAGGGAGCAGAGGAACAGGAGGGGAATCAGCTTGTTAAAGGGCAGAGACTGGCAGGACAAGGGGGATGGAGTGAAGCTGGAGGAGGGAAGGGTTAGAGGAGAGATTGGGGGGAAGTTCTTTGCAGAGAGAGNAGCCCAGCCCAGGCTGTGACTCTGTGATTCTATGTAGAGTGGTGCTTGTCCTGAAGCTGCATCAAATTCCCACCAGACTGAGCAGAAGCCAAATTCCAGGACACCAACCTGCACCTTTGGACACCCTGGTAGTTTTGAAAGTGCTCTTAGAAGTTTGAGCTTCTGCTGTGTCCACATGGCATGTAAAACACCATCGAGCAGAGACAGAGGCATGGTGACCAGGTGTTCCACAGCTGTTCTAGCACAGCTTTCGATTCCAGCCCTAGCTACAACCTCAGACATGCCCCAACTGCACTTGAGAGTGTGACACAGGCACATAAAGCATATCTGAGAACCATTTCAGTCCTTCTGTCCTTCTTCCCTCTCTCTTTACCCCCAAAACTGGTGGGGGAGTTGGTCTCCCCCATTAGCTCCCTGCATTTACAGGTGCAGCTGAGTTGTGTCCAGCTTGAACAGGGGAACAACAGGCTGAAAAACAGCTTCTCCTGAGGGAGATGGACACCCAGGTTCAGGGAGGGAGCAGCTGGAAGTGTTGAACAGCCAAATAATAACCAGGGATTATTTCTACAGCACCTCTGGACAGCCAGTCCTGGGGGCAGGGAGTGAGGAACCATCCACATGAAGCTGAAAGGATGGTGCAGAGAGCTCGTGGTTGGTGTTAAGAGCAGGAGGGGGGGCTGTAGGGGGTTGTATTCCTTCGAGCCTGTGGACCACAGACCATGATGGATGGTGGAAAGGCCCTGGAGGGCAAGGGGGGATGTTCAGAGCCCCTCACAAAGCTGTACATTGGGCAGACCTGAGGCCAAATGGGGTTTTAACCCAAACATCCCACCCACAGCTGTCTTCATTTGCACAGGACACAACCAGGCGATGCCCAGAGCCCCCAGTGCTGCTGCCCACACCCCGTTGCTGGGCTCCAAGCTGGGGAGCAGCTGCAGAGCAAAGAGGACAGGGTGGAGGGTGGGACCTACCAGTGCCCCACTGCTGAGGAGGATCATGAAGACGATGAAGGTCTCAAACCAGTCGTGCTCCACGATGCGGAAGCAGGTCCTCCTGATGTTCCACCACACCTTCCCTTTCTCGCTGGTGATGTCCACGTAGAGGCAGGGGAACCTCTTCACACAGCCTGGGGATGGAGAGAGCTGTAGGTTACCTCCTGGCCAGGGTGTTTCCAGCAGGACAACAGGGTTTGTCCTTTTATGGTCTTTGCAAAACCCTCCCAGGTGGAGGCTGGAGCAGGATCCTGCTGGGCTTGAGGGTGCACACACAAGAGGGGAGCCCCATGGGGAACATCTTAAGGTCTTAAAGGAGGTCTTAAAACCTTAAGGAAGGGTTAGAGGAGAGATTAGGGGGAAGTTTTTTGCAGAGAGAGTGGTGAGGGGCTGGAACAGGCTGCTCAGAGAGGGGGTGGGTGCCCCATCCCTGGGGGTGTTCAAGGCCAGGTTGGATGGGGCCCTGGGCAACCTTGTGTAGCTCCAGGCCTGGAGGTTGGTGGCCCTGCCTGTGGCAGGGGGTTGGAGCTCTGTGAGCCTTGGGGTCCCTCCCAACCCAGCCCATTCCATGATTCTATCTCCCTGGTAGCCCAGGAGGATCTGAAGTTTGGTCTGAGCTAAGTGAGTTATGCTGTGTGAATCGGTTGGCAGGGCCCCTTCCATACCCAGCTCCCCCCCTCCCCGGGGTCCCCTGCCCTGCTTGGTCCCTCACCTTCAGTGAAGCACTCCTCGGGCTCGTTTTTGTCCTCAGCCTCTTCTGCCACCTCCTCCTCCACTGGTGCTGGGGGCTTGTAATCCACAGTGCTGCACAGGGACGATGCGTTGTCACTGGAGAGGGGGTTCTGCAATGGGACAGGAGGATTCAGGCTGGGCTGCCCTCCAGAAGGGATGCTCCTGGGCTGCTTCATGCCCCCCAGCTCCTCCTGCCCCCACAGAGACCAGGCAGTACCAGGGATGCCAGCTGGTGGGGCTGCTCTGGGTGCCTTTCCTAGGAAAACTCAGCCTGGCGAGTTGTCCAGGCTGCAAACCTGGGAGGGTCACTGGTACATGAGCTTGCACAAGCACTGCTTTCATCCAGACTGAGAGGAGAGGAAGGTCCCCAGCCTCAACCCAGCACCACAAGTCCATCTCCCATCCTCCTGCACCATCATCTCAGGCTGATTTTCCTCCCTCCTCCTCCTCTGCAGGCCCCCATCCAAGAGATCCTCTGCCAAACCCTTTGGTACCATTAGACCAGCAGAAACCTGGGTGGTCACCATGGCACTTCTTCCAAACCCTGCTGCCTCAGCTCCTGCCAAAGGCCTTTTAGGCCAAGGTTCACCCAAGTTCAAAGCCTGCATCCCAAATATCTCTCTCCAGCTCCATCCCTTGCCACAGCCCTGCTTGGCTGTGTTCCCAGGCACCACTCAGCAGGGCCTGGAGGGGTTCTGATAGTGAGGGGAAGCCTTGGCAAGCCCCTGGGGATTTTTTTTCCTTGGGTTTTTTTCTTCTGTTTGAATTTCTCAGAAGACCTTCTGCAGCACTTGAGGAACATAAAGATCCCCAGACCTGCTTGTCCTAGCTGGGAGCAGATGATCTTGGGTGGGCATCTCCAATGCAGGATGGCATTGGCTTGGATGAGGAGGAGATAATCCTCTCCCTCCCCCAAGGTTGCTAGAGCTTGGTGGTGAGTAAAGCAGCTGCTCTGTCCTCTAACAAGGCAGGGAAGACCCCAGGGGTAATGGGAGGCTCTGCAGCCTCATGGGCTAGGAGGAAACTTCCAAAGCAAACTCCAAATCCTCCTCTGCTACCAAGGAGATGGTCCCCATGGGGCTCCCCTCTTGTGTGTACAACCCTCAAACCCAGCAGGCTCCTGTTCCACATCTCTAGGAGAAGACAGCACTTTGGGGACCCTTGCAGCTTGGCTGGGGACAC
Source organism: Zapornia atra (assembly GCA_013400835.1). NCBI lineage: Eukaryota > Metazoa > Chordata > Aves > Gruiformes > Rallidae > Zapornia > Zapornia atra. The sequence continues at coordinate 13,340 of VZTU01017671.1, read as the reverse complement.
TCAGGGCATTGCTTTGGGGAGCAGGACACTGCAGCAGGGGTGGCACAAGCTGGTGGCTCTGCAGGAGCAGTGAGGTGACCCTCACCTGGGGTTTGGGAGGGAGGATGGAGGGAGGGGCAGGGGATTAGGAGGCCTGGACACAGAGCCAGGCATGCTGTGACCCCAGGGAAGGACAGAGAGGAGCTATCTGCCTCCAGGATGAGTCTTGCAGAGGCAAGAGGTGGGGATGAACCAGCCCAGCAGCCCTGGAGATTGGAGCAAAGGTGCCCAGGGCAGGTCCTCTAGACAGGAGAGAAAGGGATGGCTGTGTTGGCCCCACTGCATGCCCCCTCCCCCAACCCCATCCTCGGGGGGTCCTGAGCCCCTCCCAAGCTTGTGACCAGCAGTTTTGCAGGGCAATGTGCATCACACCCCACGTAGAGCACCCCCAGCCTGGCTGGGTGCTTCCACCCAAATCCAGGGCTTTCCCCATCCTTATCAGCACCAGCAAGCCCAGACTCATCCCTGGGATTCCCAGCACCAGGCAATACTCCTGTGGTGCCCAGAGCATCCCAGGAGGCATCACCCTGCCTGGCAGGGGGTAAAAAGCCCCCAGGGAGAACCCTGAGCCACAGCACTGACTGACACAGCCACAACACACCCACACAGGCTGCCCAAAGAGGGGGTGGGTGCCCCGTGTCTGGGGGTGTTGAAGGCCAGGTTGGATGGGGCCCTGGGCAACCTTGTGTAGCTCCAGGCCTGGAGGTTGGTGGCCCTGCCTGTGGCAGGGGGTTGGAGCTCTGTGACCCTTGGGGTCCCTCCCAACCCAGCCCAGTCTGGAATTCCATGATTCTAGGATTCCTGTCACCTCCTCACTGTGTTGCAGTGCAAGAGATAAATCACCCCTAAGGTGCCAGAGCACTCCAGCAGAGCTGCCACACCGCTGCCATCACCCCTCTGCTGCGACCCCTGAGTCCCAGAAGAGTCTCTTTGCCTGGAGAAGAAGCAGCTCTGGAAGGGGGAGAGAGTTTAGGGGGGTTTCTGAGCCCGTGGGGAGAACCCCCCCCAAGTTTGCAATCGTGTCCCCATGTGAGGCAGTGTGCTGGGCTTTGGCTCCATCTGGAGCTAATCGAGGGCATGGGAGCACACCAAGCTAGCAGCAGGCTTCCCTGCCAATTAGCACCTGATTTCTAATTGCTAGTTAGTCAGTTCTCATGATGAATAAGCACCAGCCCCTTGCCCACCCTGGGCTGTTGATGCACCTCTCCTTGCTTCATGCCTCATTTAACATTCAACTGCATTTAGCCACCGAAACCAGCAACTGTGATGGGGTGAACTGGTGTTTACTGGTTGAGAGATGCTGTTTGCCCACGCTGAGCAGATCTTAAAATATGATCTCCTGGAGGGTGCTGGAGCAGGTGCCACTAGATGTCAGCTGAACACAGCCCCACAGCCGTGCTGGGACTCATCCCCTAGCTGCACATGGAGCTGTTCCCTGGTGTATCCTGGTGTTCCCTGGTATGTCCTGGTGGAGAGGCACTGAGATCCATGAGGACCCCACAGGCCAGGCTGGATGTCCCCCTCTGGGGTTGGCATTAGCATGGCCTCTGTGCAGGGAGATGCTGGGAACTGGGTGTGCTGGGGATTAGTGGTTCTGGACTGGACTGGACTGGTGGTAGAATAAATTGGGGGGAAAGTGCCAGATCTCAGCCTTTGGGCTGGCAACATAAAGGGGCCTCAAAGGTGGTTAAGGGCCTGGAGCATCTCCCCTGGGAGGAAAGGCTGAGGGAGCTGGGGCTGTTCAGCCTGGAGAGAAGAAGTCTGAGAGGGGATCTGATCAATGGGGATCAATATCTGAAGGGTGGGATGCAGGGGGAATGGCCAGCCTCTTCTCAGTGTCTGTGGGGACAGGACAAGGGGCAATGGCTGCAAGTTGGAGCACAGGGAGTTCCCCAGCAACCTGGGGAAGAACTTTTCCCCAGTGAGGGTGAGGGAGCCCTGGGCCAGGCTGCCCAGGGGGTGTGGAGTCTCCTTCTCTGGAGAGATTCCAGCCCCGTCTGGACATCGCCCTGTGTGCCCTGTCCTAGGGACCCTGCTTTGGCAGGGGGTTGGACCCCATGGGCTCTGGAGGCCCCTTCCAACCCCTGTGAGTCTGTGAGTCTATGAACATGAAGGGGAACAACAGCAACTCCCATCATCCCTGTTCCCTTGACCAAGGTGCTCCAGGTGAGTTTGTCCCTCCTGAGCACCTTTGCAGCACATTTGCCATGGCTCAAAGCCAGCTACCACTGCCAGGAGCCTGCAGCTGGGGAGGGAGTAGGATGGCTTTGGGATTTTGGGGAGTCCCAGTTCATTTTCCAGCCCCGTGTTGGGCTCCCTGTGCAGTCCCAGCCGGGCCCTCAGTGGTGGTTGTGGCTGCATCCAAACTGCACTGCTGCTGTGTGTCCCTGCACACTGCCCCGAGCTGGGCGAGCTGGGACAGAGGGTCTGAAGCTCCTCAGCTCCTGGGCAGGTTCGTTTGCCATTGATCACAGAATCAGAGAATCCCCTGAGCTGGGAGGGACCCGTAAGGCCCATCGAGTCCCACAGGCCCCACACAGGCCCAGCCCAGTCAGAGCACGGCACTGAGGGCATCGCCCAGATGCTTCTTGCCCTCAGCCCAGCTCGGGGCTGTGACCCCTTCCCTGGGGAGCCCGTGCCAGCATCTGACCCCCCTCTCAGTACAGAACCTCCTCCTGACACCCAGCCTAAACCTCCCCTGGTGCAGCTTCACACCATCCCCTCGGGTTCTATCCCTGGTCCCCAGAGAGAGGAGAGAGATCGGCGCTGCCCCTTCGCTCCCCTCATCAGGAAGCCACAGACCCCATGAGGTCTCCCCTCAGCCTCCTCTCCTCCAGGCTGAACAAACCCAAGGCCTTCAGCCTCTCCTCATAAGCCTTCCCTTCCCCATCCTCACTGCCTCCTCTGGACACTCTCCAAGAGTTTCCTGTCCCTCTTGTCCTGTGGCACCCAATCCAGGGCATAGTACAGTTTATCATCAACAGGGATGATAAACCCCCAGGTCAGAGCTCTTCTATCATCCATACCAGACCCCTTTCCAGACTGGGGAAGCTCCTCTCCACCACAGCATCCCCAATGCCCTGCATTGCCCCAGGACCTCAGTGCCACCACGCTGTGAGCAGTAACTTCCCACCAGGCCATCACCCTCCTCTTTATGTCCACCCAGGTCTCTTCCCAGGTTTCTTGTCTCACATCCCCATGCCATCCTCCCAGAGCACCAAGGCGACTGGTGTCCCATGAGCCTGGACAGTCTTCTCCATGCCTTGACACAGCAACGCTGGCATCAGCTTTCTCCTCAGCTTTGGATCCAAAATGCATGGCTTCATGTTCACTTGTGCTAAGCTCCTCCATCTGGTTTTGTGCCCTCCCTGGTGATGCTTTCTGAGGCATTAGCAGTGGATCCAATGTTAGTGCCATCAGCAGATTTCTCAGCATCAAATTCCTCTTGAACATCTTTAATCCCCAACACAGTGCTTTGACCCCTGCACCAGCCTGTGCTGCAGGAGGGGGTCCCCCATGGGTTAGAAGCAGAGAATCAGGGAATTTGAGAGGTTGGAAAAGACCTCTAAGATCATCAAGTCCAACTGTCTGCCCAACACCCCCATGTCAGCTCAGCCATGCCCTGGAGTGCCACATCTCCATGTGTTTTGAACCCCCTGAGGCATGGGGACTCCACCACCTCCCTGGGCAGCCTGGCCCAATGCCTGGCCACTCTTTCAGGGAAGAAATGTTTCCTTGAGAGACATCCCTTGAGACTGTTTCCTCTCATCCTCTTGCTGGTTACTGGGGAGAAGGGACTGAGCCCCCACTCACTGCACCCTCCATCCAGGGAGCTGCAGGGAGCGAGCGGGTCTGCCCTCAGCCTCCTCCAGGCTAAACCCCCACAGCTACCTCACTGCTCCCCATCAGACGTGTGCTCCAGACCCTTCCCCACTCTGTTGCCCTTCTCTGGGCCTGCTCCAGCCCCTCAGTGTCCTTCTGGTAGCGAGGGGCCCAAACCTGAACCCAGCACTCAAGGGTTGGCCTCACCAGTTTGGCCCAGGGCAGAGGGATGGTCACTGGTCTGGTCCTGCTGGCCACACTATTCCTGACACCAGCCAGGATGCCACTGGCCTTCTTGGCCCCCTAGGCACACTGCTGGCTTGTGTTCATCTGGCTGTCAACCAGCACTCCAGGTCCTTTTGCCCAGGCAGCTTTCCAGCCCCCCTGCCCCAATAACCCCATCAAAATAACCCCATAGCCTGACCCAAACTAGGCCAACCCCCTGGCTGGACACCCCCACCTTACCCTGGAGGCTGAAAACCCCCCAAGTTTGGCCCATGCCACATCATGTGGATGAGCCAGAAGTAACCAAACCCATCACCATCCTTAGGGCAGCAGAACAAGAGGGGGTCAGCCCCAGTTTTTGGGTCGAAACCCTGGCCCCCCACCTGTCTTACCTTGGCATCTTCGGTGTCGGACTGGGTGCTGGTCTCCTCGTAGAGGTCAGACTCCTCTGAGGCAATGGGCACCTGCACTGTCAGGTTGGGGTTGGTGATGAAGTTCATGTGGTCCAGCTCATCCATGAGAAAATGCTCTTTGCCAGTCACCCCATCCAGGTAATCCAGCTTGGGCTCCTGGCCAGCGTCTACGTGGTTTAGCACAGAGTTGTCCTTCTTGTTGGGCTCTTGCTCTTCCTCTGGGGCCACCTTCTTGCCCTTCCACAGCCTGCGGAGCAGCGTGAGGACAGAAGCCTTGGCAAAGTCGATGCCCCTGGTGATCCTGCCAATGGCAATCTGCAGGTTGTTCATCTCCCCGTCGTCGTCGGAGGCTGCCAGGCTGTCAGCACTGAAGGAGCTCAGCAGCAGAGCCAAGAACAGGTTCAGCACCTGGAGGGGGCACAAGCAAAGTGTCATCATGTCCTGTGTCCAGAGCTGGGGCCCAACACAAGAGAGATGTGGGGCTGTTGGAGAGGGGTCAGAGGAGCCAGGGAGATGCTCAGAGGGCTGGAGCAGCTCCCCTATGGAGAGAGGCTGAGGGAGCTGGGCTGGGTCAGCCTGGAGAAGAGAAGGCTGTGGGGGGACCTCACTGCAGCCTGCCAGTCCCTGAAGGGAGCAGAGGA
>VZTU01017670.1:316-72104 GCA_013400835.1 Zapornia atra | reverse complement strand
GCAAGGAATGAAAGGGGGTTTAGCCTCTGCCATATTAAATCTTATCTAAGTTGTGGATCGTGACACTCTCCACAATATGTTGCTTCTACTTAGCTCTTCCAGTTACTGCTCCATTGCATAGTCAGCAATCTCTCACTGAACAGTTTCTGTGGATATTTGGGCCTGGGTTGCTGTCTGAACAAGACAAAGAGTTTCAGGCAAAGCTTCATTGACTCTACTGCCCACATCCTCCACTGAGTGTAGCAGCCAAATGACCACTGGGCCTCAGGTGGGGAAGCAGGCAAGGTGGTCACATTTGTAGTTGTGTGACCCCCTTACAACTCCCACAGGTGCCTCTTTTTCTTTAACAGACATCAAGATAATAGTCCTTAGTGGTATAAATGGTGTTTGCTTGGTACACATATGCACTCCTGTTTTAGGGTTCCTGAAAATTCCCTTTACACAGAACTGTATAGAAAAATATAGGTGTGTATGTATATAAGCTTTATAACTTAGTGTTCTTAATGTCTGTGTATTTACAGCAATGTTACTGATAACATGTTTAAATTTATTTGATTATCTTCAAGATAATTGGAATCAAACAGCTCAATGGGAGATCTTACCTTTCCTTCTCTGCTGTGGGAAATCCTAGGTAACTTAGCTAATTTTAGATGAATTAAGGTGAGATGAATCAGGCTATTAGTAGCCAATGTGGATGTTAAATGACGTGTATTAGCAGAAGAATATTTCACATTGGCAAATCTAGATAGCTTACACCTGGGATTCTTAAAAGAAATTACTTTTAGGATTGTCTCCTGCAAATGTCAGGTTTGAATAAGTTTTTGCACGTGGATGGTTCTGAAGATCAAAAACATACTAATATTTTATGAGTACTCAAAATGTTCAAGGTGGAACAAAGGGTAACAGGAGGTTTGCTAGATAACGTCAGTTCTTGGCAAAATAGTGAAAAAATTATAAAGGCTCTGTTGATAAAAAAGAGAAGGTTTTATAATTAAGCTTGGTAAACATGATTTTATGGAAAAGAGGTGTTGTCAAATAATAGTTGATAAAAGTAACTACATGATGGAATTCTGTAAAGCATTTACTATAAATGGTATGCTGATAAAAATACTACATCTATGCAGTATCAATAAAGTACATCTTAAACTGGCTCATGGGATTCAAAGAGTACTTGTCAGAGGGGACTTATTACTGATGATGACGTTTTAGGAAAGTTCTCTAGTGATTAGTACTTATTCTTAATCACCTTTGCCTTCATCAGCTGTGTGCTCTTCACCATTTTCAACTGATTAGCAGAAAAAAATGAATAAACAAAATCAGTGGTCTTAATATTTGTGAATGGTCCAAAGTGGCAAAGGATGTGAAAAACAGGTCACCCAGAGTATTCCGGATTAGAAGGGGGAAAGTTGAGCTCAATGAAGCACACTCTAACACAAACTGCTAGAAGGACATATGATGAGGAATAAGGCTGTAGCTCTTAACAGGGCAGAGTCTGTGCCCTGGAAAACAGTAAGAGGTTTTAGTAGAGAGGCAGCATGGCATCCCCGTGTGATGTGCTATAAAAAGAGGTTTATGGTGCATAAATTCCAGAACTATAAGTAGGGAATATGGAAGTGATTTTACCTCCCTACAAAAAATCCCTAGAGTATGCCTATGGGATTTCAACACTTAAAAAAAATATAGTTGAAAGAACAGAGAGGGCAGAGAAAGGTCACAAAAATGACTCTGAGGTTGATGAAAATGTATCTTTGTTGCATAGTTAATGCACTGATGCACAGAACACCACTCCTTCGATAGTGTAGTTCTCCCAATCAAGTCTTTTGTTGCCCTCGAAAGAGTTTTATATATATTTACATAATCTCTCAAACAAGATGTTATATTGGTGCCCTTAAACGAGATTTATATAAATATTTAATATATTTATATGTATTTTATAAATGTGTGTGTGTGTGTGCTTCCTGACGAGGGGGAGTGAAGGGGCAGGTGCCAATCTCCTCTCTTTGATGACCAGCGATAGAACCCTAGGGAACAGCATGAAGCTGCAACAGGGGAGGTTTAGGTTGGATATTAGGAAGAAGCTCTTTACTGAGAGGGTGGCTGGGCACTGGAACAGGCTCCCCAGGGAAGGGGTCACAGCACTGAGCTTGGCTGAGTTCAAGAAGCATCTGGACGATGCCCTCAGTCCCATGCTCTGACTTGTCTTGCCCTGTGTGGAGCCAGGAGTGGGACTGGATGATCCTTATGGGTCCCTCCCAGCTCAGGAGATTCCGTGATTCAATGATATTCTCCTGACCTACATAGGATGAAGGCCAGATACTTTTCTTTGGTTTGCTACTCTTACACTTCTCAGGAACCCCTGCAAAACCTCTATGCATACCAGGATACAATACAAGATTCCCTTCCCTTACAGCAACACAAAGAACACAAAGCATATGTCCAGAAAGCCTTATGTATTAAACCAGTTACTTGAGCAGTTACTGAATGAAGAGATACAACATCTGGCAAAGTTCCGCAACATGATTGTTAACATGTGGGCAGTGCTAAATTAGATGCTGCTCATCAGAAATAGCCCACCCACTAAAATATACCCTGAGATTTTGAAAACTTATCAGAGGGTGGCTTTGTAGGAATATATAAGCGTTTTCAAAGGAAAAATGTGAAACAATAAAGGCTTCTCTGTAACCAAGCAAAACAATAAACATGTGCTTGGTTATTAAGAACAAAAGTATTGAAGGTACAAATTCGGCACATTTTAATTTTGTTTACTTTTTTAACAGCAAGGCTGATAAACAGCAATTGTCAAAAGAGGTTGGTTTTTCCACTGTTAATGTTATAAAATCCACGGTGGGTCTATCTTGGAAAATATGATAGAAATTTGCTTTAGGAGTTACTGGCCTCTGCAAAAGTATTTATGTAAAGTTTAATAGCCTGTGCTATAATGGAAATCAGACTACAAGATCTAATACTGTCACCAAAGGAAATAATCTATGAATAAACTATAGTAAAATATATTACAGGAGAAATTGGATTGGAAAGCACTGTTCAATTATCTTATAAATCACACCAACGGCTGTGATCCTTTCTTGAAATTCTGGGACAGAATCTTTTTTTAATTTCCCACTAAGGCTCAAGTATTCAATCTTGAATTGCCATGAAACATACATCTCTCTCACATATATCTCTCCTAGATAGTGTCATATATCATGTGATGTTCAGAAAACTGAACTGCCTTGGAAGGTACGCTGTAGGATGTGACTGTGACTCAGCGTCAAAGAGGTTGAGTGCAACAGAAAAAGAGGACATCTATCCTTTATTAAATGATACTTGCAATGAGGAGGTAATGGGGAATTAATATTGTTGGTTTTCTGATGCTTGAGATTGAAGCAGCATTACACTAAGTTCAGGCAGTAGTTACTCTTGCAATGCCAACACAGTACTTTGAAATTAACCTGTGTTGCTGCAAGTATGAAAGATCTTTCCAAAGCTGAAAGTAAAAAAGGATTCCTTAGCAAAATGCAATGCTGTTGACTTACTAATTAATTTAAAGTGGTGATTGCATGATCACTATTAATTGCTGCCATTAAATTGTTTCTTGCAGGAACATGCAATGTGTTTGTTTTGGGGAGCTACACCCGTGTGCCATGTGATTGTGAGGTCTAAGTGGAATAAAGTTGAGCCAAATTGCAGGAGACAAATTCAAGAGCTGTATCTTACAGATATAACAGACCCATCTGTTTTGTGATTCCTAATTGTTAGCAAGTCAGTAGAATGAAATGTGCTTTCAGAGGCTGCATTGCTGACTTCATCCCATTCAGCACAGAAGCCATCTCTCTGTATTCATGCCCTCTGAAAGTTCCAGTGGTTTATGCTGAACAAGTGAAAAATAGCTACGCACACAATAAAAGGACAAAGTATGGGGAACACAGGCTGAGTCATGGAAAGGAAAGACAAGATTAAAAATAAATGGAAAGCAAATGAATCAAAAAAATGTTGCTCTGGGCAGGCTGAGATGTGAAATAAATCACCAAATGAAAAAGAAAACTGACAAAATAATGACAATCAGAAAGAATGATAAATGATTATAGAACAGTGAATCAGATAAATATTAAATCTTAAAACTAGAAAAGAATCAAAATGAAGAAAGAAGATACAGAGTTACTCAGGCAGAAAGAAAATCAACTTGAGAAACGTAAATTAGAGAAGTTATTCATAGAAGGAGAGATCTAAAAGCAGTGAGTTGGTCAAAAGCAGATAAAAGGGTCATGGCTACCAAAGACAATTTTCAAAAGGTCATATACAGAGTATGAAATAATCAGTTTTAATGGGTAACAAAGACAAAGAATAAGGAAAAGCAGAGGGAAGAATCACTCTACTTCAAGCTTTCACAGCTATGAAACCCCAGTGTATGCCTCAGCTTCTGACTGCTGCACAGGTAATGACAGAATGGCCTGAAAAAGTGAATGCAGACTTACAGTTTTTATATTTTATTTAAGTCCAAGCCTTACTGAAATAGTTTTCCTTCATTGTAGAAGAATAAGTTGAGATATCTGGGGATTCTTTCTTTGCCTTTTGTTCATAACACTCCCCTTCTTGGGAATTAAAAAGTCTTTTGAAGTACGTGCTGTATTTAGTCCTTCAGTTTTAAAATACAAATGTATGTAGGTTTTTTTTCCAAAATGTTTACAGATTTTCAATATCTAGATTTCTAATAAATAATGCCAATTCTAGGACTCCCTTTTAGAATCTAGGACTGAAAGATGTCTCTTTTTAACTCACTGAAAAACCTTTACTGGTACTAAATGGCAGTCATGGGTTAGTCTAATCTACTGATCTAGACAGGATGTAGTTGATATGAAAGAATTGCTGTCTTCAGAAGCCTATTGCCAAACAATGTGCAAGATCTTCCCTCCTAAAAATGACTCACTGAGAGCAGAGGCACAGAAGAGCTACAATTGCCCTTTTTCAGAGAGACTAAAGAGCTCAAGTAATTTTCCATGTTTGAATGCAGGCCACCCATGATAAAGAAGTCTGTGTACAGCTCCTACATATTTTTTGACAGAGAGGCAAAAGTATAATTGTAGATTCTATTCCTCAGTCCCTTTTAGCTGAATGCAACAGGATTTCTGAAATGTCACCCTTTTTGCTGTTTTACATAGTATTTGCCTGAGTTGGGGTCGTGCTGCCTAGAGGTGGCTGCTTCCCTGGTCTCCTTGAGTCGCCTCCTCAAGGTGGGCAGCTACTCAGCTGTTTCCGTACCTCAAACTCTTCTGGACCCCTGAGAGGGTGCCAACATCACAGCACCTCACATACTGTCTGTGACCCCTCTGGAACACCACCAGGTAGGGACTTCCTTTGAATAAGCGGTAAATTTGACTGCTTAGCTCCACCAGCAGCTGCTTAGCTTTGTTGTTGAAACTGCAGTTACCAGGACTAAATCTCTTTAGGACCTACAAGCAGAGGTTTGGCGTACTGCAAGATCAGTATGGTGTCTCTGGCTCTCCTACCCATGCCTTTTGCCTTTCTCCTGCTGCCTCTCAGGTGTCACTGGGGCAGTCAGTGCCCTACATCAGGATACTCCACTGCCTCCAGAATTAACAACCTATGCTGTCAAAGGCTTGCTCCCAAACAGCTATGAATTGTCAGTGGCCACTTCCTTTTATTCCAGGCTACACAACCACCCTTAATTTTTTTCACTGTTAGAAAAACGTAGATGCTAACTTAGAAAAACTAAGGCAGCTGCAGTGAACGTAAACTGGCATCGACCTACCACAAACCTGACAGTTAAATAATGCAACTGTTCTTCATGTTGTACTGTTTGCTTTGACCTTAATGATTAATAAGTATTAATATGTTCTTGTTCCATTTTATATATAGAATAACGTATATATTTGTTCAGCTTTCCCAGCTTCTCAGTCTGTTGTATTTCATGTGTGAATTCTTCTACATCTTTCCAGATTGCAACCACTGACCTATAGCTCTTATTTGTCTCATTGCATGCATGTTTTAACACGGTAGCCTTTTGAAATGTTTTCTTATTCTTCATTAAATATTATGTTACAGCAATGTGTGAAATGTTTTCTAGTTCCTTCAGATACTTTGAGGACTTTGTGAAAAAAACTTCTGGTAAAGCTTCCCTAGTGTGTTCACTTGAAACCACGTCGAACTATGTTTCAGTTGTGATCTTGGTAGTGTTGGAGCGAGAAGAAAAGTTATTTATATATGTTTTATATATGTATTTTTCTTACTTTTTTTTCTTTTACATTCATATCTATGTTTGTCTTTCATCCATAGTGTTTAAATGCTTTGGATACAGCAAAGACTTTCCATTTCTTGTCTTTCAATGTCTTCCATATCTTGAATAGGTGTTTGTAAATTTTAACTACATGTTAATAGACTGTTTTTATGATTACATGCCCTTGGACTTTCTAGTTTTTAAGTGGAGATTGAATATAAAAAAGATGAGGCTAATTAGAGATTTCTAGAATGCAAATAATATATTTAAATGGACAGAACAATGGTCTACTATTCAAAGCATCAATAAAACTTCTCTTGGTGCCCTTGATTACTTCTCCAGTAATGGGAGCATCTTTATTTGCATCCACAGATCTTGAATTTAGTGACATAGTGAGCTCATCCATAGATGATGGACTCTGATCTCGGGTAGTACAGTAAACAAAGGAGGAAGATAAGGAAAATTAACTGTTGGAACCAACCAAAGAATACAAGTACATCACAACTGGAGATCTTTATACCAAGATCTCTAAAGGATAAGTTTTGGTACAACTCCAGCTACTGGAATTAAATTGTCAATTAGATCTTAGTAAATCACAAGGCATTTCTACTGCTGAAAGTCTAATTAGAAGATCACAAGACATTTTGTGTCTTAAATGTTATAGAAAGTCACTGATGACTACGAAAAACCAACTTTGCTGCTACCAGGAAATGCCTCACAAGCTCCGGTAAGATGTAACAAGAGATGTGTTAAATACTGTGGGCAGTTTGGGCCCTTGAAACTCTATAGTATGATGGGAGGAGTGCTGGCCTTGCAATATTACTATAAAGAAATGCTTATTATGTCCTTGGCTAGAAACCTGAACAACTTTTTAAACTGGCTTCTAGCCCCGTGGATAAGAACTTGCAGAGAAATGTTCCAGTGGCTGCTGAAAGCTGAATTTGAGTTAAATTATGCCACTGTGAAATATAAGCAACTAATTTGAATATAGGGAATTTAAAATCAGTATTAGAATGTTGTTACACTTCCTCAACTGATAATGGCATTGGACAGATGAATTTATAGTCAGAATGTAGCCAAAAATATCAAACTATTGTGATAATAGAATTAATTCAGCAGTATAAATTGCTGCGCTGCATCTGACCACTCTTTTGGCAACAGAGAAAAGAAGAGCACTGTTGTAAATATAGTTGCATGCTTGATCTCTGCAGCTCAGTACACAGCTGTTCTCAGCATGGGAGGCCTGCAAGGGAGGGCAAACGAGAACTAAGTCACACATACAAATCCCTAGGGCACTACCATTCTTGTGGCCAACAGGGTCAGCTAAGTGCCTTCTTTTTGGACCAGGAGTTATGATCTGCATACCATTAATTTGAGCAAAATAAAAGACAAATCCCGAAACAAGTTTTGTTACCAACTGGAAGTGGGGAAGAGCATAAAAAGACTCTCACCAAATATTCTGCTTACTTTGAGAATTTGAGAACCTGAAATGTTTATCAAGAAGACTCTGCAGAACGTATGTACAGGTGTCCCTGATACTGGGGGTTGTTTTGTGATGGTAACTGCTTTGGCTCTTGTGCAGATCACCTCATCTGAGAACACACAGAGACATATGAAACAAACACTGCTAAACTTAACGTTTTTTTTTTTTTAAATAGACAAGTATTGGAAGATCAGACTACAGTAGCTCACTGTGTATATGGACAAGAGCCTGGCAGCATGTGCTGCAGGGACAAAGACCTCTGACTTCGTCTTTTCTCCTCCTCCTCGTTGTCTGTCCTGCGCCCCCACAGCAGGTCCATCCCCTGCTGCACTGCGGTGCCAGGTGGAACTCATGACAGCAGAAGTGGATCCACTTCCAGCAGATTGCTGAAAGATGTTGGGTTTTGCTCTCTGTAGCAGATTGATCAAGATATAATCAAAGTATTTATTAGTCTCCTAATACTATTGCATTAGTAGCTCAAATGTTTTAGGTTTCTTTTTTCCAGTCTAACTGGAAATGCCTCCTACCTGTCAGGCAGGTTGTACCCATCCACCCTAAGCCTTTTCTGAAGTCCAGAAAGCACTTATTTTGGTTGCTTAATATTTCCTAGGAATTCACAGTGCTCTTGCAAATAATTTGTTTTACATGAGATACGGGCATATTTGGTTATAGTGAAGCAGCTGTAAAGTTTTTTGGAAGCTCATGCACTGCCAAAATGCAGACTGAATGTGCTGACCTGCGGGAGAGGCCACGCAGTGCCCACACAAAGCTAACAAAATCACACCTTCTCCCTGGAAAAGTGGAACCTGGCCATATAGTCAGATGGTCCTCTGGGTGGAAGAAACTAATTGCTAGGAGACACCAACAATTTAATGTGTTTAAATCTTCACTGTCATCATGGCTACAGTTTTGGGATGTATACATATATAGGAATTCCAGCCACTGCAGCCAGTCAGTCACCTTCATCAGGGGCCCAACTCAAAAACCTATATGCAAATGCATGTGGCATGGGGAATAAACAAGAGGAGTTAGGGATGTGTGCATGCCTGCAGGGCTGCGATCCTACTGGCGTCACAGAGATATGGTGAGACGGTGCGGTGAGATGGCTTCTATGACTGGAGTGATGGAACAGAAAGATACAGGCTCTATAGGGAGGGCAGCCAGGGGAGGTGGAGCGGGTGTCATTTTATGTTTCAATGACCGACTGGAGTGAACAGAGCTCCACCTGGTGATAGAGAAAGAGCAGGATTAAAGGGAGGGCAGGGACAGGGCACACAACAGTGGGGGTCTGCTACTGGACCAGGAAAACTGATGGCATGAGACCCTCCATAGACAGATAGGAGCAACCTCATGTTAACAAGCCCTGGTCTTTATGGGGGACTTCAACCACCCCAATTATCTGCTGGAGGAAAAATACAGCAGAGCATAAGCAATCCAGGAGATTCCTGGAATGTGTTGATGATAACTTTCTTCTCCAAGTGACAGAGGAACCAATGAGGAGAGGTGCGATACTGGGCCTTGTTCTCACCAACACGGAGGGGCTGGTGGGGAATGTGAAACTCAAGGGCAGCCTTGGCTGCAATGACAATGAAATGGTGGAGTTCCTTAGGGCAGGAAGAAGGGCATGCAGCAAGCTCACTACCCTGGACTTCAGGAGAGCAGACTTTGTCCCCTTCAGGGATCTGCTTGTGAGAGTACCATGGGAAAAAGCCCTGGAGGGAAGAGGGACCCAAGAAAGTTGGTTGATATTCATGGATCACATCCTCTAAGCTTGGGAGTGATGCATACCAACAAAGAGGAAGCCAGACAAAAATGCCTGGGCACCTGCATGGATGAACAAGGACCCCCTGGGTAAACTCAAATACGGAAAGGAAGCCTGCAGAGGGTGGAAGCAAGGACAAGTAGCCTGGGAAGCATACAGAGAAATTTTCTGAGCAGCCAGGAATCAGGTTAGAAAAAATAAAGCCCTGATAGAATTAAATCTGGCCAAGGATGTCAAGGACAAAAAGCAAACCTTCTATAGGTACATCATTGGTAAAAAGAACACTAGGGGAAATGTGGGCCCTCTCCAGAAGGAAACTGAGGTACTCAATGTCTTTTTTGCCTCAGACTTTGCTGGCAAGAGCTCTAGCCACACCGCCCAGGTACTGTGAGAATGAATAATTGCCCACTGCAGGAGATCAGGTTTGAGACTGTCTAAAGAACCTGAAGGTACACAAGTCCATGGGACCTGACGAGATGCATCCTTGGGTCCTGAAGGAACTGGAAGCTCGGTGACATTCTCACTGATTGGAGAAGGGAAAATATAATCCGTTTTTAAAAAGAGAAAACAGAAAGACATGGGGAACCACAAGCTGGTCAGTCTCACCTCTGTGCCTGGCAAAATCATGGAGCAGATCCTTCTGGAAACTATGCTCAGGCACATGAAAAAGGAGGTGATTTGTGACAGCCAACATGGCTTCACTAAGGGTAAAATATGATTGAGATATTTGGTGTCTTTCTATGAAGTTTAAGCATTGGTGGGTAAAGAAAGAGTGACAGATGTCATCCACCTGGGCTTGTGCAAAGCATCTGATGCTATCCCACATTATATCCTTGTGTCTATATTGGAGAGATAGGGATCTGATGGATGGACCACTCTGTAGATAAGGAATTGACTGGATGGTCTCACTCAAAGAGTTGTGATCAACAGCTTGATGTCCAAGTGGAGATCAGTGATGAATGGTGTTCCTCAGGCATTCCTCAGGGGTCAGTACCAGTCTGTTTAACATCTTTGTCAGTGGCATGGACAGTGGGATTGAGCGCACCCTCAGCAAGCTTGCCAACTGCCCCAAGCTGTGAGATTAACACACTGAAGGAAAGGGATACTATCCAGAGTGACCTTGACAGGCTTCAGAGCTGGGCCTGTACAAACATGGCCACATGCAAGTTCTTGGACATGGGTCAAGGCAATCTCAAGCACGACTACAGACTGAGTAGTAAATGGATGGAAAGGAGCCCCGAGAAGGACTTAGGGGTGTGGGTAGATGATCAGCTAAATGTACACTTGCAGACCAGAAGGTAAATCATATCCTGGGATGCATCAAAAGAACATTGCCAGCAGGTTGAGGGAGCTGATTCTGCCCCTCTACTCTGCTCTTGTGAGACTCCTCCTGGAGTACATACAGCTCTGGGGTCCCCAATAAAAGCAAGACTAGTGGAGTGAGCCCAGAGGAGGGCCACGAAGATGATCAGTGTGGTGAAGCACTTCTTCCATGAAGGCAAGCTGAGTGAGTTGGGTTTGTTCAGCCTGGAGAAGCGAAGACTCTAGGGAGACCTCATAGCAGCCTTTCAGTACATGAAGGGGCCTACAGGAAAGATGGAGAAGGATTGTTTATAAGGGGAGGGTGTGACAGGACAAGGGGTAAAGGCCTTAAGCCAAAGGAAAGCAGATTTAGATTAGATATCAGGAAAAAATTGTTCACAGGGGGTGTGAGGCTCTGGCACAGGCTGCCCAGAGAAGCTGTGGCTGCCCCCTCTCTGGCAGTGTTGAAGGCCAGGCTGAATGGGGCTTTGGGCAACCTGATCTAGAGGAGGGTGTCCCTGCTCATGGCAGAGGGATTGAAATTAGGTGCTCTTTAGGGTCATTTCAAGCCCAAACCATTCTATGACGATGATGACTCCATGATATTGCAAGATTGCTAAGTGAAAAATATGCTTTGATCATGGCTTGCTCAATTAATATTTGGAGCATGATTTATTGTCATTTATTGTTACTGAGCTATGGATAAGTTAACCACTGATGGCTGCTTCTGGAAAGCAGCGTGTCTCTCTCTGGGTGCTCTGCCAAACTGGGGTTGTTTGAGCACCACCTGCTGCTGCCATAAAATGGCTGCGCTGTTTGCTGCTGGGGTGCAGGCCTATCAGCACACAGCCAACATGAAAGCAGAAGGTGTATGCTTTTCTCGTCATAAGGCAAGGCATTTATGATGTTTTCTCCTATTATGCCTTACAGGGTACTTAGTCTTTTCTGCTTAATTTTCATTTCCACCTGTTTTTCAGGCAACCTGTAGCAAGATAAAAATGTACTATTTGTTCCAGCAGATGATACGTGCTGCAGTGGTGGAAGCTGACTGTCGAGGGGATCTCTCCACATACAAGACACATTGTGCCAGCTATGAATTGTTTTTTAATATTTTGCTACAGTTTCTGCAATTGCATGAATGTGGATCCCTCTTCAGTTAATAGACAGTAATAAATACTGAAGGAATGAGATTCAGTTAGTGATAGTTCCCCAAACTATTAGCTCTGTGTAAATAGTCTTCAAGACCGGTAATACTGGTCCCTCTATTCCCACTGGGTAATCGCTTTTATTAGGCATTGCTTGTTTCTATTCTTTTGTTGCAGCACTGGGGGATGTAATTTTATTTTACACTATATAGGTGCTTAAAGAAATTGCTGAAAGTTTAATGCCATGTTAAAAAAATGTCAGCTCTTGAGTCTCAATGATTGTCTTACCTGAAAGCCTGCCTTCTTTCCTTTCCGCCCCCCCACCCCGGCCTTACGTTAGATGTTTGTCATTATGGGTAGGAAAAATGAGAGAGTGCAAAATGCCCACCATATGTAGCCTAAAAGACAATATATCTAATACTATCATGATGAATAAACATGCTATATCTGTGGCTGATAAAGTGGGCCACATGACGGCAGGTGAAATGAAGTGTAGATAAGGGGAAAGAACTGCATGTTGAAAGGAGGAGCTGAAGACCCGCGGAACCACTATGTTGGTATGATCAGTCAGAAAGAGAAATAGACGTCAGCAAGAAGAAATCAATTTAATGTCTGCTTTATGCAAAACATCAATACAGGCAGGATATTAAACTACAATAAGAAAGGTATTTGCAGATAGATTTACAGGTAGACCGCAGCATTTAAAAATAGTAGGTGACTAGAAAAAAGAAAACAAATAGCTGGAAGAGACCTCAACTGAAGCAAAAAAATATATAAACACAGGATTAAAGTGAGCAAGAGATATTAGGATAGAGATATACAAAATAATGAATGGAATAGTGAAGGTCAGTTGGACATCCACGTTTCTCCTTTTTTCCTAGTGTGGGACGAAATGTTAGAATAGCAATCTGGAAAAAGAAATCAGTGTAAAATTCACAAAAGAAAGCACACGTTGACACAATGCATCATTAATCTACTGAGTAACACGAATTCCCCAGAGTCTGTATCTTCTATACTCTGCAAGACATGTTCTACCCTAATGCCCATGTAATGCAATTCTGAAGCTTTGCTATTGATCTTCAAGGCCATCATTGGATAAGGACCCAGCTCAATTGGATAGTATCCTTTCATCTGTAACTCATGAAGACAAATGAGCCCTCCTAGTATAATGCAAAAAGCTACGGTGACGTTCATGAGGACTAGGGATAGTATTTTCAGGCAAAGGGGATTCATAATGCAACAAGTAACCATAGAAGGTTATACTGAACCATGGTCTGATTGCTTTTAAAGTATAGAGACATATCTGTTTGGTAATAGTTTCCAACAGTAGCTGAAGTCAAAGAAATAAAAACATCACGCAGCTCAGAAGGCTGACTACCTAAAAATCTGAGAACCAGGGAGTGATCCAACACTCCAGATGACCATGATGCAAATTTAATTTATTTTACTAAGCACTTGGATTCTAAGGAAGTAAGTTGGATAAATTGCATATAAAATGTAAATGGTACAGGTATAATAAAAAACCACATAATTGCACCACAAAATGATTAGGCAGTAAGTTTCAGCCTTCAGGCAAAAGAAAATAAATTCACTAATATCTGAACACGCTCCTCAATAATTTTATCATTACTGCCTAAGAAAAAGATTCTTGAAATTGTTTAAATAACTAGATAGCAGGAGGCATAAAGTCAATGTGATATATGGAATTCTATTTTAAATACTCACAGAAGGGGAGGGGAATGATCATCCTCTGGAGGCACTTATCTCATTCCTAACCACAGTGGAAGCATAGACTAGACATGAATTTTGTTTCTGTGAAGTGTGCCAAGTTGAATCCCACCATTAGTAACTTTAGGAAATTGCATCTTAATTGTGTATGGAGGAAATTTAATATTGATTCATTGATGCCAATAGCTGTTAAAATCATTATATCAGCCTGGAAAGTCTACTGCTCTGGTTCAACATGGTAAGTATGATTTTATGTGAATCTTTAAAAGACACAAACAGCTGTTAAAGTACCCCTGATGTGTATGAGAGATTTCCAGAACTATCCCTTTTTAAAATTTCTCATTAACTATATATATGCAGTTGGTCCATAGCTTTGTTCTGTTTTGATCAAAGATGATCTGTCCAGCTCAGAAACATTTATCTTCATCATGTTTCTCAGTGCAGTTCGATGATGTTTTTTTCTTTCTACCCAGCAATTTTTATATTTGTCTAATACATTAAATCTGTGAGTGGATATAGATGCTTTTAGAGTTACTAAATTTTTCATGAAAAAGGATGCTTTCACAGACTGTGGCTAAAAAAGAGACCAGATGCAGAAAGCATTTCCATTGGAGCAGAATGCAGGAAACGAAGGGCATATTTGTAATTTGCTTTATAGAGCCTGATGCTGAAAAGTTTGGACTAACTGCTGTGAGCTCCAAAGACCAAAACATTCAGCTCAGCACTGTGTGCTGGTACTACTCTTGGTACCCATGTTAACTGGCTAAACTGAAGGATTATATGACTAAAATCCCTCTGCTTTTGCTATACAGATACATGTAACAGCTCAGTGCGTGGCTGCTGGAGTGCTAAACTAACTCTAAACGTCAATCCTCATTTTATTTACCTCCTCCCCCCCCCCTCAGTGGCACATGGGGATGAGGAATGAGGGTTGTAGTCAGTTCTGACATGTCTCTGCTGCTCCTTCCTCCTCACACTCTTACCCTGCTTCAGCTCCAGTATGGGGTCCTTCCCACAGGAGACAGTCCTCCATGAACTTCTCCAATGTGAGTCCTTCTCACAGGCTTCTCAAACTGCTCCAGCATGGGTCCCTTCCATTGCATGCAGACCTTCAGGTCCAGACTGGTCCTGCCAGGAGCCTGCTGCTGCACAGACTCCCCACGGGGTCACAACCTCATCTGAGTGCATCCACCTGCTCTGGCATGAGGTCCTCCACAGGCTGCAGGTAGAATCTTTGTTCCACTGTTAACCTCCCTGGGCTGCAGGGGGACAACCCACGTCTTCTCCACGGGCTGCAGGGGAATCTCTGCTCTGGTGCTTGGAGTACCTCCTCCGCCTCCTTCACTGACCTTGATGTCTGGAGAGCTATTCCTCTCACTATTCTCATTCCTCTCTCCTCTATCCCCTGTTGCACAGCAATTTCCGCCCCTCCCCACACCAACTTCTTAACTGTGCTATCCCACTGGCACTACCACCATGGCTAATGGGCTCAGCCTTGGCCAGCAGCAGGTCTATCATAGAATTGGCTGGCATTGGCTTTATCACACTGTCCTGGCTCTGCCCGGGCCACAGCTAACCTCCCCAGGCAGCCAGGAGAGCTGAATTAGCCCAGGCTGTTTCCACACCACCAGACATCACTCCCCCATAAAAGGGGCTCCTGGGTGCCTCCAGGGCAGTCCAATTGTATCTGGGATGTTGGGGCAGGCTTAAGTCAATTCTTGTGTCATGCAACACTCTGTTATCATTGGATTGGTAAGGTACTCTGTGTTATCACTGGGTGTGAGTGTTATTGTTCCCCTTTCATGGTGCTTTTGTCAGCAAACTGTCCTTACCCCAACCCAGGAGGCCCTGTTTCCCCTTGGGAGTGAGTGAATGGTGTGTGGTGCTCAGCCACTGTTTGGGGCTGAACCACCACACACACATGGGGGAAGCTTCTCATAGCTTCTTGCAGAATCCACCCCTGTAGTTTCCCTTCACCAAAATGTTGCCATGCAAACTCAGTACATATGTATTCACTTCTACAAAGTTCCTTTAAAATGAAAAAAGAGGGAAGGCTTTTGTGATTGCTGTGTCTAACTGGCAATCTCTCTGTCACTCCCTGTTTTCAATAATTTTGGTCCTGCTCCTTTCAACCTGGTCTGAGAAGGAGGGACGTCTCAGAGATCAGCAATTCTGACATGTTTGGTGGAGACTGATGGTTTTATTGAGCAAAAAAGCCCCATACAATCTTAAGTAGTTGGGCTTCTCGCAGAATGCTCTGTTTAGTGAAGAGACCTTTAGAGAGAATTAGAGCCCAAATCTGTCATTTTGAACATTCTCGCTTTCCATTAAACAGAGCCATTTGCAAGATTAAATGCAAAGGAATATATCTTATTAGTCATCGTTATTTGGGCTTTGTTTCTGACTCCTAAAACCTGATTTATTTGTTTTACCAGAAAGTGGCCTATTTCCTTCTAGTATATTCTAAACATATTTATTCCTCCTGAAGTAAATAGGTCAGCATTCACAGTTGAAATCACAGTTCCTCTAGATTGAGACTCCAGCAACGAGCTGCAGTATGAGTGGCAGTTTGTTCAAATTAGTTTAATTATCTCTGGTATCTCTGTCATTTCTTATTGCTGAATTACTGTCAAATAAGCCACCCTTATGATCATTTTAACTGACCCTTTCTCTAGTCTCTTGATTACTTTCTGAATGGATTTGTCTGTGTTTTCAGAAGTTCCTGCATGAGTGAGAGCTCCTTCTGATCTAACAGACAACTCAGTGCGTAAGTGTCTCTGACCAGTGCTTGACAGGACCAGCACCGCAGGTCTTGCTGTCTTCTAATACATGTTTTCTAACGGTGTTTTTCCCCTGTGCATCAGGGGATAGTTTTCTGCTTCTGCACTGCATTTTACAGTGGCCATGGCCCCAGGATAGATCTGAACAAGCTAGGGACTATTTAATTTTAAACAAATTAGCCTTGTCTGTTAAACAGAAAGGACTAACGATGCTATTCTGGTTTTCTGCTGGGACCCTGGGAAGATAGTCAGATCAGTGGATAGTCAAACAAATTTCAGGTTTAAAAGTTTGACTTATAATTGGAAATGACTCAGAAATTGCAGTGTGGTGGAGATTTATATAAGGTTATGCTCTTCAAACTGGTGATTATAATACAATTCTGAGAAGTTTGCTGTGAAGCTTTATTGTTCATCATCTGAAACTGCTAAGGTGAATGCAATGTGAATTGTGCAGGTTACTGCACTGTAAAATAACATTAATTTCTGCAGAAGTAAAATCACTCTTGATGTGGTCATATGTTTAGTGATAAAGGAGAAATAATATATATGATATTATCCATACCCCAGCACTAGTTATAAAGGATTCTGTCATTAAAACAATGTATGCCTGTTCCTTTACAATAGTTTCCTCTTTGGAGATGATTATTAGATGACTAATATTTTTATTTTTTTCTCTGAAGCCAGAGTAAGTTGAGGAAAGGCAGGAGTCCATTATCTAATGCTGTTTCATAATGAGTTATCATAATGAAGGCAATAGTAAGTATTTGGATATAATGGTTTGCAGAAGAGGAAGTGAGCCTAGCCAAACAATTTCAGAGAGATCAGGATTCTTTTAATGCAAAACTTGGCTCCTCCACAGATGAGGAAAATCACAGTTTGTTTTTTAAATTTAGTTAAATTGATAACAATTTTGTATGGACATGACCGCATTGAATCGAGTGAAAGTAAGGCCAGTGTTATTTACTGCTAATTCTTTTATGACTGAATTGATTTTAAAGATTCTGTCTCTGCTGCTTGCTTCAGCCCCCACTCACAGTGTCAGTTATCATCCTGTCAATAGTGTGGCTTCAACTGTTTGTGAGCTAGTGCTGTAAGCTGAAGCTGAGAAATCTTGCTAAAGATAGCCAGCAGCACAGAAAAAAAAATGAGGTGCATGTATAAATGCTTTTACCCTGGCTTGTTTCACAGGTCTGGTTTATTATATAGCCCCCCATGGAGCTCAGTTAGCAGAATGAAGGCTAGTGACCTGACTGGGAGGCAAAGAGGAATGTAGGACACCAGGAATGTCAGAAGCAGCAGAAAGGGCAGGGACTTTCTGAGGATTCTCTTGTACTCCAGCAAGGTCTGAACTGAAATGAAAAATCATAAGCAATTTTTGTTTCTAATATATTTGTTAAAAATATTAAATGTTGCAACAACTCTCAGTGGAGTGGAAAAAATAAGGTTTTGACAGACTACATGGCTGTGAAATTGTATATAACAAGTGACATATTTGACATTTACTTGGAACTAGTTTGTTGTTCACTTTTGAATTTATTTTCAAGCCCCAGACTGTGTGATTAGAAAGACAGAAAATTTCCATCTTACTTTAATGTGAAAACTGAGGAATAACCCAAAGCAAGATAAATTAATGAGCTTGTGATTGTTGGCATCATCATGATACTTGTACAAAGTCTCAAAGGTTTCTCATTTTCTGCTTGGATCTGATATTTCTTAGGTCTGATCTTCTGTCTCTTGACTTTCCTTAAGAATTAATTCAAGGATGAGAGAAACTACGTAGGAGTGTTCTCAGTTCTCTGGTGAAAAAGCGGAGGGAGTTTAATTCTTTGATAAATTAATCTTCTAATATTTTCTTTTTGTGTGTGTGTGAGTTAAGTACAATCATGTTACCATAAAACAGATTCAAGTAGTCTTACAAGAGAACTCCTCTCACATGCCTGCATTTCACCCTTAGTGCTTGCAGTGTTGTATTCCCACTCATACTCCAGTAACCTACAAAGGGGTGGCTATCGCTTGAATTTTTATGAGGGACAAAAAGATCTGTTAGCATTCTTCCCCACCAACAGAAACAAAGGCTCTTCTCTCTCCTTCCTCCCTCTGGGTTTATTGACCCACTAAAAATAGACTTTTTTTCTTTTCTTCCCTTTTTTTGTACTTTCCCCTGAACTGTGCCATCCGTGTTTGAAGCTACTCACATTTGACTTTTAAGACATAAATAATTTGAGTCCTCAGGCACTTTTGGGGATGGAGTAATCCAAGGCAAAACATTTTGGGTACATCAAAACTGATGTTTGAGGTTCTGTGTCCATGCTGTGTGTGCTGCTCCCTCCTCCTTGCACAGTAAAAAAGCACAACAAGGTCCCTTATCTACCTTCAAGTCTGGCTAAGGGCTGGTTTCTTGCCAACTTCATTTTACCACTTCAACTGCAGCATCAGGAGGCACAGGGACACAGAACAGGAGCACATATTTTACCACTCAGTAAAAGGGGGCAAGTATTAGTGTAGTCGCTGGCACCTCAGGCACCAAGCTTTCCACCAACAAAGCACGTTCGTGCCCTTCTTTTGTTCTGTGTACACCATGTCCGTGATTAACATGCATGCCTAGAAGAGAAATAAGGCCGTTTTTATTCCAATTTAATCCACCTCTACTTTAAGAAACCCAGGGCCAGAAGGGCATCCAGTTTCTAACAGCCCATGCTGTCCGGGGCCGTTGTTGGAAGGGGGCTGGTAGCAGGAAAACACCTCACGTGAACAAGCAGGAAATGCCTGCGCTCTATGAGGAGGGAATAGGCTCAGGCATCTCTGTACTGGGAAACACAGGCCGAAGGGATGGGAAGAGGGGGTGCTGTTTCCTTCCAGCTCCTGCCTGATCGGGTGGCCCTCCACCTGTCCCAACAGGCCTGTCTACAACAGCCCCCTGCACCTGCCAAGGCAGTAGTGGGCAGACTCGGACTGCAAGCCTCAAGGCTGGGTGGACCACAGGGAAACGCCACAGCTTCGGGCTAGGTGTCACCCGCTTCGGGCAACGACATCACGGGCCAGGAGCACCCCACACCCAGCGGGCTTTGCTGCCGGGCCGGGCCGCGCCGCTCATCTTGCCCCGCCCATACGCGGTCTCTCCTCTTTCGATTGGTGGGTTTGGAAGCGCCGCTCTTTGGCTTCCAATCAGCGTTCCGCGTCCGTTGCTAAGCGATCGTTCCCAGGCCGCCCGGGTGCGGCGGCTGCTATGGCGGCTGAGTGGCGGGACGTGGCCGGGGTGCGTATCGCCCCGGCCGAACTGTGCTTCAGGGACGCCGTGTCAGGGGGCCGCTACCGCGCCGCGCTCAGCGTCCAGAATCGGCGGCTGGAGAGCTGTCGCCTCCAGCTGCTGCCGCCGCGCCGGCCCCAGGTGAGGGGTGGGCGGGAAGGAAGAAGCGGCAGGGAGTGTCTGCCCCCCAGGCCCGGGCGGCGTTGAGGCTTGCTTGTCTCTTCGAGTCACCTCTCGGCTCTGTGCCTGTCCGCTCTCTCGCACCGCTCCAGCGTGCGTGAATAACGGTATCTCCTCGCGGGGACACCCCACCCCGAGTCCTGGAGGCCTGTATATCCCTCCCACCCGCACCTGTCCCTAGGAGCTGGCCTGCTCTTGCCAGGCGGGACACTGGCACGGGGAAAGCTGGCGTCACTTTGGTTTTCTGCAGTTTTGCGGGAATACCATCTGCACGCAGGTTTGCCCAGCTAGGTGGGTCTGGCTTGTCAGTGTTGGGCCACTACAAGGTGCCCGAGCAGCTTTTGAGAGTGACTGGAATGTGTCAGTGAATTGGAAATGATTTTAAAATAGTTGAATAACTGGGTAAGATGGAAAGAGTAAGAGGCAGTTCTTGGAGCCAGAGTTGTCTGAAGTGCAGGAGGGAGCTTGTTTCCTGGCTCACCTGTTTCCTGTGAGAACGTGTAGGTGTTATCTCTATGATAATTGAAAATGCTCTTATGTAGTGCTTTAAATAAGGCTGCTCATTCAAAGCTGGTAATTCAGAACAAAATGAACCCCAACCTTCACGGTTTTATATCTTCCAAAGGATGTGAGCAATTTGGAGAGAGCTTCCTTGTTTGTTAAATCCATAGTTTCAGTAGAAGTAAATTAGCCTTCTTGTATGTCTTAATACATCAAGTCCCTTGTTGGTAACAAATCTTGCTTAGCTCTGCTGGCTGGCTTTGCGCTCTCCAGAAATGTTATCCCTTGAGGAGGCTGTGAATTTGTTATTATTTCAGGGAGTGTTACATGGATCACTTTGCTATGGTGTGAGCACCAAATCTGTGAAGTGTTCCAAATCAATTGCAGGGCACAACTTTTGAAACTGTTTTTGCATGGATTTCCATAGGGCTGATTGATGGCTCTGTTACCTCCTTTCTGCAACGTATTCATCGAAATCTTTTGAGTGGAGTAGTCCATTTGTGGTGCTTGCTTGTGGAGAGCTTTCTCTGAAAAGAGGGTTTTCCAATCTTTTCTCAAGATACTACAATCACTGTCAATAGCATCTGATTAGTTCTGGAAAAATCATTGCATATCCAGAGTTTTTAAAGACAAATGAATCTTTTTAAAATTCTAACCAGTCTAGCCCTTGATGGGTAACCTGCATGGGCACAGCAAAACCCAGCTGTGGTTAGAAGTTTTAGATTGGTCTTTCATCTACCTACTTTATTACCTACTAATTATGTTATAATTAGGATCAAAGGATTGAACTGGCACTGGAGGCTGAAGAGAAGCTGATGTTGCTTTGTGTTAACAACAGCTTGAACTGTGCATAAGTGTATTGCAGGTTAATCATGAAAATGATTGTCAGAGAATTGAAGTACCTTGGATAATTTCACTATCTGAGTAGTCAGCCTTTCTTTTTGAGGACAAGAGTGGCCAAGACCTGTGTGCATTTTATTCCCTCCTAAGATTTCCTAATTTATGTGATGTGGACAGCTTGATTTTTATTATAGTGTAACTGAAGAATTTTGGAATGAGCTGGAAACTGTTGAGAGTGCTTGATTTGATATGGCTGTGATATTATTCTGTTTTGTTAGTTTTCATCAGCCTTATCAATTTTTCATGTGCTCCAGAAGTGGAAAGCCAGACTCAATTTTAGAAAAGATAAAAGGTTACTCCATCATAATTTATGAGTTTTTTGCCTCTGTGAGTATCTCACGCCTTTGTCAAATATTTTAATGCTATTGTGCGTGGGATGACCAATATGACAGTTAGTTAGGGGAAAAGATTTCACTTCATGTGCTTGGTTCTAGATAGGTCTGTTGGTTTTGCCTTTGCTCCTTCCTAAACTGTGTGCTGCTATCTGTGATTACATAGCTGTGAAGTGTATGAGTCCTTGTCAAATTTTCTGAGACACTATGATCACAGAGTGACAGAGCTGAAAAATATCCTTCCTTGAACTGAAATAGTGCATGTCCAAGAAATGTCTTCCAAGGAATTCAGCTAACAAAGCTCCATAGGTTTAATTAAAAGTTCTTCGTGCAATATATTGATTTTCCCTTGTATAGAATGGATATGCGTGGGTGTTTAATTCTCTTTAGAGAAGAGAGAAATTCTACACACTTCAAAATTAAAACATGACTTTCTTTCACAATAAAGTCCATAATCTTGATGCATCTTACATAACAAATTTCCTTTAGTTGAGTGCTTATACTGGTAGGAATAGAAGGAGATGCTCAGACAACAGAATTAACAAGTAGTAAATTTTATGTTTGCACATTTCAAAAATAAATTAGAAAAGAAAATATAAAATATTGGGATGACTCTCTTTCAGAAGTAAACATTAGACTGTACCTGTAGAGGAGAAATCTTCTGCATAGAGTGATGTGAGTTGTAAGGAGTCTGAAACACCAGAGAAGCTCTAGATCTTGCTGTGAGGATTTCCTAGGAACGTGGGGAGTACTGGATTTCCCACTACATGCTAGTAGGTTACCCATGTATGCTGTTGTGCCAGGGTGCTGGATATAAGCAGATGCCTACAGGCAAATCCGGAATTATTTTTTGAGAGAGGAAAAAGGTTCTTTCTCTCTCAGCCAGTTCTGTTTTTCTTTTTAAGTCTGTCATTTGACCCTCAAAATTGGAGGTGCCATAGGCCTTTCAAACAGATTTTTAATGTATGGTGAGATGTTCTGTTGAAATAAGCTGAATGTAGGTCAGACCTAGAGAAAACTCTCATGCTGTCTCCTTTTGTTGTTTTGGACTTAATCCTCGTTATTTTCTCAGGTTCCAGAAAGTCTGCATTGAGTTATAGCTACCTTAACTTTTTGTTGTTCTAGAAGGTTTATTGCAACATTAGGAAAAGCTCAAGCTCACTTGGAAAGACTAGAAATTATATTTTGCTAAACCAACTCTTCTGTGTAATATGATGGGTTACTATTCATTCTTTCTGTTTTACTGTAAAAAGGAGGAGAAATTTTATAAAATCCTGTGCATTTTAAAGTTCTTGTGAATTTTAAATCAACCTGTGTTTTCTTCTGAAAATGAACCACACAAATGTGTATTTTAATCTAGAAACATTTAACAACAACCAACTTTAAAGTGTTTGTTTGTTTGTTTTTAAATTACAGTTTAAATTGATTGTGAAAAATCCAGAAAAACCTGTTGCATCTGGGCTACAAGTTACAGCTGTTGTAGAATATTATCCCAAGAGTAAAGAAGAACTTCAAGATAGAGTACTTCTTTTAATAGAAGATGACATAGTTGAAATCCCCGTGCTTGGGTATGATTCTTAAAAGTTTATATGCTGCTATTAATATTTGCAGTTTAATCCTGTGGAAAGCTTCCTAACACGTCATGTATAGCCACATAATTAATCTGTCAGTTGCATTGAAAACAAAGTTTCCTTACAAAAATAAGATTTTTTTTTTTCCAGAGCCACACTGATATAAGAAGGTAATTGGGGTGATAGCCATCTAAGATCCTAGAGAGTTGGGGTTTTTGGTTTTGCTTTATTCTGAGTTGGTTGTGATAATACTGATAATTTCTAATTCTGCATCAGCATTAGAAAAGTTAACATCTACTCTTAATATCTTCCCTCCTTACTGAACCACTTACATAAAAGATTTTATAGTAATTGTGCATATTTGCAAAACTGGACTAGTGAAACATACAGTGCCTAATTCTAAAAAATACGGTGTGCCTTTTAGAATAAGGTCATTTTCATCAATCCGTGTGTGATTGTGTTTGCCTATGTGTGTGTGTATGGATGTATGTGTATACTGTATATAACATACATACTGTTTGAAAAAAGTAAGCTTTTAAACATAGTTTATCAGACTTGGGCAAGGTGGTTATCTGAGGATGAGGGAAAATTGCCCTGAAATACCTTTCTCTCCTTTATCTATGAAGAGAAATTAGAATGGCAAACTTCTGTTTACAGGTTCAGCTTTTAGATGCCTATAATTAGATTAATCCCATAAACTATTACGAATCATAGTTTTAATGGAAATCTTAACATTACAAATTATATGTACAGACAGGAAGAAATTTCCATGGAAATTACTGAGTGTATGAGTTGTTTTAAAAAATTGACTAAGCCCCAAAATGTCTCAGGCTAGCCTGAAATGTGTAAGGATAAGCAATACTTAATCCTCCATTTTGTTTTCCTCTTATGTTATGATCTGCTTTTCCCTGTTTCATCTTAACATTTGTGGGATATATTTTTTTAAAATTTATTTTTATTTTTTATTTTAATGTTGTGCTGCTGTTAATGTAAGTGTTCCGGTTCTGGGCAGGCCAGAGTCAACCTCCCCAGGCAGCCAGCCCAGGGAAGATGAGTCAACCTGGTCTGTTTCCTCTCCACCTGACATCACTTCCCTGCATAAAAAGTGCTGGTCAGGGAGGGGTGCTCCTGGGGTGCTGCCTCCAGGGCAGTCTGAGCGAGTTCCTCTGCTGGTGTAGTGGTCACTGTTACCGTGGGGTCCGTAAGGTACTCTGCGTTCCCAACCCAGGAGGCCCTGTCTGTTTCTCCTTGGGAGTGAGCGAGTGACGTGTGGTACTAAGCCACTGTTTGGGGCTGAACCCTCACATAGTTAAGTCTGCCATGGGGTTTTCAAGTTTACTTTTTTTTTGCCACCTCTATTTTTACTTGTTTACTTTTCTATTTTTACATTTTAAAATTTTTTATTAGGGTAGTGTTGTGGATGTAAGACCACTTAGGGTGATAGTGCCACTGGTAAATCCTTTCTGGAAAGGACTGGTGGTAGATTAAGTATTGCAAATCTTCATGTTGAACTGGCTTTTGCAGGGGAAAAAATGACAGGCTATAATAATTTAAAACAAATGGCTTGTTTGTAAAAAGCAAATATACTGCATGTTTCTTTTTTAATCAGCCTTTTTCCAAATGTATTTTGTTCCATGTATGTCTACAGTTTATAAAGAGAAGATATTCAATTATTGCGCTGAAGGTTCACTAAGTATGTAATATATTTTTCCATACAAACAGGGTTTCAAATGTGTCATTAGCCATTTTGAGAAAATAGTGTGTTGTGTAACACCACTTAAGAAATGAGTCAAAAGATTTTTTTTTTTTATAAAAATTGCATTATTACTATGAAATGTCTGCCAAAGTGTTTTATTTGATGGAATAACCTGAAAATATTTTCAAGGAAATACTTGCAATGTTCTGTTTTGCAGGTCAGCCATCCTCACTCTCCTGAATTTATTCAATTCTGATGTTTTTTTTTCACTTCCTATTTAAAAGTTCTTTTACATTTTTAATAACAGTATGGTACTTCTACTAATGTATCAGTAGTATTACTATGTACTACTTACTCCTTTTTGTAAGACATCAAGAATTGAAATAAGCGATTTTCAAAATTGTTAAGGCTATGCTCAGATTTCCATCCAGTTGCTATATATTTTTGTGAAATGCAAATAAAATTTCTTATCAGTGACAAAATCTGATTTTTGGGCAATGCAATTATAATGTTTATTTTCATTGTCTTGGGTGAACGTCACCCCGATCATGTACTGCCTGTATACTACTATACAGTTGTACATCTACAAAACAGAATTAATTTTTAAAGCATGTGACAGCAAGTTCAGAAAATTAATAAATATAATCCAACGTAATGTTATTTTATAAGAAATATTTACAAGTTGCTGGTATTATTTGGACTGGATTCTTCAAATGTATGCTACTTATCCCTTACCTGTAAGCTGATTTTTAGTGTTCTTTCTTTGAAATTATATTGATGTTCAGCTTGTATTTCTGTAAGGGTTACTTTCATGTAATTCACTCTGAATTTGTAGAAAATATGGTTCTGCATGTTTTGTCCATATAATTTCATTGAAAGAGAAGTGCACTCATGGTTTGGGGAAGGAGAAGAAAAAGTTAACCTTCTTGCCAAGAATTTGTGTGATTCCTTCAGTCATGTCTACTGTTCATTTTAAAATAATCTTTTAGTCTGGGATGAGACTCAGTGAGAGTGTAGGAAAGCTTAGTTCCCATACATCAAACTACGGTAATATTTGTTTATTTATTTATTTGGTAACTATTTGGTAAAAAATGCTGCCAAGAGCATTTTATTTCCACTGTGCTTTAGTGACATTAATGTCAGAGTTGTTTGGTTTGCAAGTAAAATAGCTGTTATGTATTTTCCTGGCTCATGAGACTAGATCCAGCGTCTAATCGTGTTCATTTGTGGCTTGTGTATTTGATACAAGTTTTGGAGACCAAACAGCAATTTTAGCTTAATCTCTACAACACCATGGATTTATGATGTGTTCAGTAATACAAGTGTCATGATTTAATTCTGCAAATACTTGATAGCCATGGAAAATACTTAGACTCAAGGTTTAGGAATGTGTTTTGAAGAAGTTGGTTATGGTTGTTTTGGTTGGGTTTTTTTGTGGTGTGGGCTTTTTTTTTTTTTTTTTTTTTAAATGCCATTGGCTTTCTTGGCCACAAGGGCACAGTGTTAGCTCATGGTTAGCCTGTTGTCCACCAGGACTCCCAGGTCATTTTCCAGAGCTGCTTCCCAGTTGATCCCTAACCTGTACTGGTGCATGGGGTTATTCTTCCCTAGATGCCGGACTCTATACTTGTTTCATAAGATTACTCTGCCCAACTCTCCAGCCTGTCCAGATCTCACTGGATGGCACCATAGCCTTCTGGCATGTCAGCCACTCCTGCCAGGTTTGTATCATGAGCAAACTTGCTGAGAGTACACTGTTCTTTCATCCAAGTTGATGAATATACTGTCCTGGACCTGTCTGAGTTCTAATGCTTACCAAGAAGGCGCCCTCTTTGGGTGGAGGAGAAGAAGCACAGCATGTCAGCTGCCTCTTCTCTTCCCAGGAGTATTTTCCTCAATAGTCTTTGTTCCCCAGTCTTAGATGTTTCCCCCTATAGGGTGACATTTAACATTATTTCAGTTGAGAGTTAAGTACTATGGTCACATGTTTAGCATGTACTTCTTTAAGCTCATATTCATGGGTTTCAACTTTTAATATTAAATGTCACCAATAATCAAGCAAAAAATCTCACTCTGGGCACCATGGCCTGTGTAGAAACAATTTATCAGCTTATTCCACATTCTTTAGCCAAAATGGGACAATCCTGCTGCCCCAAGGCTCCCTCCTTTGGCTGCTTTTCATGCTGACCTTGCAGACCTCTAACCACAATGTCCACACAAGAGGACACCAATGTTTTTATTCCTTTATGTTGAATTGTCACTCTTGGGAAGTTAAATATATTTGAATCTTGAGAGGAGAGAAACGTTTCTTTTTTTCTAACAAAACCTCTTGGAAGAATGTCTGAATACTTGAAATGTTTGCAATCTTTCCATGTCTACTCTAATCTTCAAAGCCGTTTCCTGGTTTGGTTTTTGTTTTGTTGGTGTTTTTTGGATGCATCCTGCTGGGCTAGACCATCTCTGTCAAGAATTTACTTAAAAAAAAATTAAATTAGTTGCAATACATTATTGAAGAAAACGGAACCCAGCATATTGACATTCTAAAGAGCAACTTACTTTGTTGCATTTCCTGATTATTATTTTTGTCTCCTTTCTCATTCTTCCTTCCTCTAACCTCCATGCAATAGTTTATATGGCCAAGGTCTACCTAACTCAGCCTTCTCCATTTAGTCTTCTCTATGTCATGAGGTGCAGCTGTTCCTTGTGGTTAAGAGGAGACAGACTGCTGTGCTAATGTAAAATTCCAATGGATTTCAGTTACATGAGATCAGAGATGCGATTTTATTAGAAATTTGGGCCATTAAAATGCAAGTTTCCTGAAGCAAGTATGATCTCAGTATTGGGTACTGCTTAGCCATGTGTTGTAGTTTTGCATGGTGGGGTTCTGGTGGAGAAGGGGGAGCTGCAGGGGTGGCTTCTGCAAGCAGCAGCTGGAAGCTTTCCCTGGGCCCGACAGAGCAAACACCAGTCGGGTCAATGCCTGAGTCGTTGCTGACCAAGGCCGAGCCCATCAGCGATGGTCACAGCGCCTCTGGGAATCACATTTAGGAGAAATGCCTTCAAGCAGCCACTTTTTGCCACCAGAGAAGGGAGTGAGAAGATGTAAGAAACTGTGCAGGCACCAAGGCCAGGGAAAGGGGAAGAGGCATCCCAGGTGCCGGAGAGAAAGATGCCCCAGCAGCCCGTGGAGAAACCCAGCGTGGAGCAGGTGGCCCCCCGCAGCCCATGGAAAAGGCCAAGACCCCACCTGCAGCCCATGGAGAGGCCCCACGCTGGAGCAGGTGGAGACATACAGGAGATGCCGTGACCCATGTTGGAGCAAGCCTCTGCCAGCAGTTGAGCCCATGGAGAGCGACAGAGACACAGAGATGAGTGAGAAGAGACCTGTGCTGGAGCCAGTTTGCTGGAGGGGTGCTTATGACCCTGTGGAGGATCAGGCTGGAGCAGCCTGGGCCTGAGAGATGTAGAGACATTCTATGATTTATGACTACAACCCACAGAAGTGACCCACGCCACAGCAGCTGGTGAAGAGCTGAAGCCCCGAAAGAACTCATGTTGGAGAAGTTCGTGAAGGACTGTCTCCCATGCTGGAGCAGGGGAAGGGTGTGAGGAATGCCCTCCCCGCCCCTGCAGCTAAGAAGGAAAAAAAACTTGTGAGGAACTGACTGAAACCCCCATTTCCACATTCCCTGCCCCTCCCCATGCCACAATGGGAGGAAAGAAGGGAGTGAAATCATGACTAAAGTGAAGTCTGCTAAGAAGGGAGGGGTGGGGGGAGGTGCTTTAAGATTGGGTCACACTTTTCATTACCTGACTCTGGTGTCACCTTGTGTAGTGCAGTGTAATAAATCAGAGAGTTTTGTTTCCTTTATTGTGTGTTGAGTCTGTTTTGCCCGTGATGCTAATTGCGGAATGATCCCTCCCTGTCCTTATCTTGACTCCTGAGCCTCTTGATATATATTTTGTCCCCTGTCCACCTGAAAAGGGGAGTGATAGAGTGGCTTTGGTGGGCCTTGTTCTCTATTTCTGTCTCTTATAATAAATTCTGTTGGAGACATATAAAGTATCTAATAACCAGGAAGACTGTAAAATGGCAACTGGCATGTATGTTTTTTCTTTGCTTGTAGATCATGAAATACAGTTGTTAACGTCGATCTTTTGTGATGCAGTTAACTCAGGATAGCTTTATTTAGTTCTTTGTGCTATAATAAAGTAATTAAAAAGAGATACATAGATTCCATTTCTACCAATTCTTTAAAGCTATATTGTTTTAAAGTTACAGTAGTTAAACAGCTTGATAGATAGATGTCTTTTACTGTACTGCTGAAGTGAGTTGCATAAATATTGGTAGGAGAACTAGGAGAAAAGGAGGACTTTCTGCCACTGAAGTGCTTAATCAAATTTCTCTAAAAGAGCAAAGATATCTTCAAGTTTTGGGAAAATATAACGATGTCTTTTCTCTGCAGATTAATTCCACGCTGTTGTCTGGAAATCGAGCCCGAGATTAATTTTGGTACAGTGATTGCAAACAGTAAAATAATTAGTAAAGAGATTAATATTTCTAACCATGGATCATCTTCAGGTAAATATTTAGTATGCAGTAAATTATAAAAATTATTTATTTTAATGAAAATGTAATTTTATGAATGTTAGCACTTTAGTGGCCAAGTAGAAATGAACTAAAGTTCTGGGTTATGCTAATGGTTCTATAAATGGCCCATTTGTAGAACATGGCTTCTGTAGGCAGTACTAAGTTTCTGCATAGGGGGGAAAAAAAGAATTTAGGAATTTTCTACTTCTAAGTCATATCTGAAAGATGAAAAAATAAGCATTGCTCATTGGTCTACTATGCCCAACATAAGTATTAGGAAATCACATCTGCTTTTGCTTTATTGTCCTTGTGATTCTGTGACACCAATAGCTGTCTATTCAGTAAAGAGCTAGAAGCTCCCTGTCCTTTCAGAGTTGAAGCCCTCTAGGATGGGAATTGAACCATATTTGTTATCAGAAGATGATGAGAGATCTTTTGCTTCCTGCCATACCTTTTCAAATTATATAGCTTTCAAAACGTGCACATCCTTCAACTTCTGTGCAGGACCTTTCCGAGTACTGTAGGAGACACAGAGAACAGAGCATAAGAATGCTTATACGATCCAAATAATCTATTTGACTGCCTTTTCCACTGGACAAAGCTGCAGACACCTTTCTCTGGAAGCAGGGTGGCAACTATGCTGTGTTTCAAATGACAACTTTAAGGCAATTAATTATTTTTGTTCCTCACTTGTCCAGCTGTTTGTTATATCACAATGTATCTTTATTTGCATTAGGCTGAGGTTGTATTAATAGTTGCTTTGTAGATTTCTGCAAGAAATATTGTACAACATAAAATGCACGATTATAGAAACAGAGAGATGGTTTGCAATATTAAAAAAGAAGTAAACTCAAATGTCTGTCAACTTAGAACAGATTTTTAATATTTTTTTTTCCTAAAAGCGAAGGGAAATAGTTTATTTTTCTAGCCAGCTCAACTTAAAGATGTAGTATGTAGTTTATATAATCTGCTGTTACTCATACATACTAACCTCATTCTTTGAGCAATGATACAAAGAAAATGAGACAACCTATGGTATATATGTCTTTGCAATTAACTTGCATGATGTGAAACTTCTTATATTGTATAGGAACTGTTTCTAGTTATAAACACTGTTGTGTGGGGCATGCAGGCTGCATGATGGCATTATGCGGGATTGGACTTGTGCCAAGTGAGGTGAAAGCAGTGGTTAGTGACCAATGTGTTGAGGGCAGCCAGAGGAAGAGCTGCTGAACCTGTTTCTGTAGGGTCAGTAAATTCTCATACAGCAGGTCGCACTAACAGAGAGCACCTATCAGCTGGAAGTGCCATGTGCTGGCCTGTGACTCAGGGATTACATTTCACGTGTCACCCCATGCGCAAAAGGAGTCCTTTGTTCCTGCTTCTGATCTCTGTCAGAGGTTACGTATCTCCTGAGGCCAAACCCTGTATTTTTCCTGTATTTGAAGCAATTTCTTGCTATCCAAGATATGACAGATAATTCATGTTGCTTGTTAAATGCATGCTTAATAATTATTTTGTGTTTTTTAAAAAAGATTTTTATAACCTAGGAATGTTCCCTGTTCTCTTCTGCAATAAATTGTGTTGTGTATGTACTAAACCATGAAAACTGCTGCTACTTCCAATATGGACTTAACTTTGCCTAGTGCCATGCATGAAATATCCTGCGAGTTACAAAATGTTACCTAGAGTGGCTTTATAGTATAATCATTTTTATTTGAAATGCAAGTAGCTTTTCTGTTACAATCACAGCTTGCAAAGTGGTATTGAACATGTGGGTGTAATACTGAACAAGACTATGGAACATGATTCACTCTGTTAGAAATAGTTTTGAAAAAGATTAACTCTGTTTCCTTTTTTTCATGAGAAATGTACTGCTCGTGAATATCTGTGTTATGTATCTTCTAATTCCAAATATGTAATAGAAGAATATAACTCTTTAACTGTGAGTAACTGTTTATTATTCTGTTTCTTTTAGGTACATTTAAAATATCATATGATGGGGTTGTCCTGCTTAAAATAGACCCTATCAGTGGAGTAGTAGAGCCAAATTCTGTAAAGATGGTTAAAGTGGATATCTGCACAGATATACCCACAGTCATCAAAGAACTAATAAAGTGAGTGCATGACTGAAGAAATCCAGCTCTATATACTGCATTTTTGTCTGTTTTTAATTCTAGTCTTTATTATTTATCTAAAAAAGTTAAGCTACGAGGTGTCAGTTGCTGTCTCCCACATTTATTTTTATTAAATTAATTTGATGAGGATATTATCTCCTGAGAACAGTGAGGCATAAATAGTGTACCTGGCTGTGCTGTTAAAGATCTTTCATAAGTTGTAATGATAAAGGATGTTTGCACATCTCTCAGTATACAACTATCCAGGAACTTTTGTATTTTGCCCTTCTACACAGTGTTCCTTACTTCTTTAGCTTCTGTGACTTTGCTGGTTTTATTTTGGCTCTTTTTTTTAGGAGTCTCAGAAACATTTTGATGTCCTTCGATGTATCTTATTTTAAATGGAGGGAATGTATTTGCAACCAGTAACTGTTTTAAGAATGGACTATTTTTAAATTTCTACCTTGTTTCTCTTCAAATGATGGATACAGAATTTTTAGGAAGTGCCAGAATTTGGAAGTAGATACCGTTCTAGAAACTCCTTTGTAATTCTGTTTTCATCCTATAGTGAATAGGATGTGGGTTGGTTTTGTCTCTGGTATTATTGGCTGGGGGCGCGGAGTGGGGGCACAAGCAATTGTTTCCTGTTGTATTTTGAAATTATTAAGATATAGGCCTTAAAGTTCATTTCTTCCTGTTCTTCTGGTAGCCTGCTGGAAAAGGAAATTATACAAGAAAAATTCTGTTAGAGTGACAGGGAATACAGTATCTGTACTTGCCTCCTCAGTTACAGTTATTCTTCATATGATATTTTCTTTGGTTACTGAGTTTCAGCCTTGTGGTGCAATGTCATGCTGTGTGCCTTTCCTGTGCTGCCCTGGCTACCCACCACTGTATTTTTTACCCCATCTTGGTTAAACATCTACTCTCTTCAGCAGTCCAGTAGGTAGTTCATCTACTAAGCTGAGAGAACATAATTACACAGAGCCCAGATTTCATCCTTTACCCATTCCCTGCATTATATTCCACATATTTCTGTCAGTGAATTTTGCATTTCTTAGTAGTCATTGCTATATCCTTTAGACTACATCTTAAGCTTCCTTGTCAAGCCTTGCACAAGTATACAAATATATGATACGTGTGTATATATTTATTTAACTAAATTTGTTAATATTGAAAGTACTACAATGGGTATTTGACAGAAATTTGAATTGGAGAAATTGCATAGCTTTGACAACATCTTGGTTATGTGAATTTGTCTTGCTTTGATGCACAAGCAAAATCTTTTCAGAGGAATCTACCTTTTTTCTTTTCTTCGCTGTCTTCTAGCAGCAGTTGCCGAAGAGATAATTATTAACTACAGGTGGAAATTGGTATCTAAATACAAAGATTCTCAGAAAGAAGAGCAATATGTCATCTCTGGACATCTCTGATTCTTTTGAGATGTCATTATTATGTTTCAAATATCAAAAAAAGGGGAAGCTCTCAAAGCTCCCCAAAACTCCACCCTATGACTATGTCTTTCTGACTGATTTGGTAATATTCCTGATAGGCTGTAAGGGTATCACATTGTCAAGTGCACTCTGCCCCTGCCCTGCACTTAGTTTATCTATAGAAAACGAGTGATTTAAACACTCTGATGTGGTTCTGGTTTGCACAGGTTATAATAGAAGGCAAACCGATTATTTCTAACACTTTCCCGCATTACCTGTTGCTACTTGCTACTCTTTCTGACAGAGTGGAGCTGGAAGGTCATGGCTGCACTGAAGTATGGATCAAAGCTGTTGTGGTTGAACAAGTTCTGAAAGTTCTAGGAGTGTCTTGTGGAAACATACTGGAATGCGTTAACTTTGGACCAGTTTACTTTGGGTCTTCAGAGACCGAACAAATCTATTTATACAATGAAAGTCCTGAGAGTATGGACTGGGTAGCAGTACTGGAGGACGATGCCATTGGAGGAGAGATGGTAAGGAACCGTTCTGGGTTTTGTTTTAGTTGAAAACTTTTAATTTCTGCTTTTGCTTTTTTTGTTTCTCAGCATTAATCTTCCAGCATTTTTTACTACGTCATACTATTTCCTGATCAATAGGCTTTCTGAAATTTATGTCAATCAATTTTTTTTTTTTTACTATGATGTAACTTTGGAATTAAGTTGTTTTCATGTATTTCTTTTTTGCTGTGTGACATCCTGAACAACATTAAGTTCATTCCTGGGCTTGTGCTTTGTTTTATTAGTTTTTTTTAGAGATGTTTTTCTTGATCTACTGGATTTCTTATTTAGTAGGAGTTATTGAAATATATGTTGGTATTCTAAGATGTTAAGCATACATGGTTTAGCTTGTTTTCTAAGGCAGTGAAATCATCTGAATGGGCATCATCTTCAAAAAAAGGAATTTAAAACATCAACATGAAACTGATGTTTACAATTGGTTAATTAGCCAAGTAATAGGTAACTGTGTCAGTGATATCACTTTCTACTTGTAGTGACCGATAGGTGTAGGGGGAAAAAAAAAAATCAACCAAACACAAAAGGGGAAGCAGAACAGGCTGAACTATTCCACATTTTGTTTGTGTTTTAGGGAACAGATCTTCAGAGGAGTGCAGATGCTGTTCTACAAGACTTAAGCCTCAAAAATAGAACAAGTGATGTAGATGTTTCCACCTTGATCTTGTGCATCCCCAATCAAGGGACCCTGCTACCCTACGAGAAATCTTTGGTTACGTTGTGCTTTAGTCCAAAGTGAGTGAGTGGTCCAGATAAGATGCACCCATAAGCTGATTGCTCTCAACTGTTCTGTAAAGTCTTAGAGAAAATAATTTTAAGTTAATGTGTCTGCAAATTCTTTCCTGAATGACCTGTGTATCTATATATGTTAAATTGCTTGGCATGAGACTACAGATGAGAAAGCAAAATCTGAACAGATTATCTGGGAGACATTTTACAATGTGTTTAGGGTGGGTTTGAACAAGGAATTGGTTAAGTTTGTCTTGCAAGAAGAAAAATGTATTGTGTTTTGCCAAGGGAATTATTTGCAACTCCTATTAAATATGTTGAATCTCTAAAGATTGTTGAGCACTGCTGTGTCAAATTAAGTGCCTTTTAATGACTGTAGATTTATTTCGTAAGTGTATATGTGCAGCATTATGAAAGAATATGTCTATCTCATCATCAAGAGTGAAACATTTTGGAGAGCTTTCATTCCATCAAAAACTCCCCAGTAAACATAAAGGAGCACTTATTTTTTAGATGGGAAAAAGAAAATGTGCTCTTGCTATTTTATCTTACTTTAAATGCTAATTATAAGTGATTACTATGCATGTAGTATTTATTTAGAAAACTATTTTAGACTGATACCAAATGACCATACAGATATTGTTGAGTTTAAATTTGGTACTGTTCCATTTTCTGAAAGGAAGTATAAAGATCATTTGTTTGAGCTGTAAGCCACCACAAAGAAGCCAGACAGGATAATAAAAAATAATTTTTTTTTTGTGGGTTGGGATTTCTTGTGGGGTGTGTTTTTTGTGGGTTTTTAGTTTGGTTTTTTTTTCCATCTTGTAATTAGAAATTGTGACTTTTACAGAAAATTTAAAAGGGATATTCAATTGAATGATTCATCACAGAAACAAGATTATGTTCTGTTTCTGAGATTTGAAGTGGCTGGGAATAAAGATGACTATCTGCAAGGCCTCAGTGATGGTGCCACAGCAATCACAAGTATGTTATGAGAAGTGTATAGTCGCCATCAGAAATGTATATATGAATTATAAGATTGTGTATCCTGATTATTAAAAAAAAATTCTTTAATTTCTTCATCTCAGCAGATTTATGGGAAACCCATGTTTATTTTATCTATATCAGTACAAATACTGTAATTGTGGGAAGTTAGGCCTGGCTGAAGGCCAGATGCCCAACCAAGCTGCTTTACCAGTCCCCTCCTTAACTGGACAGGGGAAGACATCTCAACCTAGAAGCCTTTCTTTATAAGGACAGGGAGAGATCATTCACCAGTTACTGCCATGGGCAAAACAGACTCAACATTTAAAAAACAAACAAAAAAATCTAATTGTTTTGGTTGGGTGCTAAGAGTAGGATAATGAGAAATAAGCCAAATCTTAAAACACCTTTCCCCCCTCCTGTCCTTTCCTCCTGGGCTTAACTTTACACCAGAATTCTCTACCTACTCCCTCAAAAGGGGCATGGTGAATGGGGATTGTAATCACTTCATCACAAGTCTCAGCTGCTCCGTCCTTTTCAGGGGAAGGACTCCTTGCACTCCCCTGATTGAGCATGCAGTTCATCTCACAGGGAGAGGGAGAGTGAGTCCTCCATGACCTTCTCCAAGATGACTCCTTCCCATGGGCTGCAGTTCTTCATGAACTGCTCCACTATGGGTCCTTTCCACCAAGTGCAGTCTTTCAGGAAGAGGCTGTGCTCCAGTGTGGGTCCCCCAGGGGATCACTAGTCCCCCCCAGCAAACCTGTTCAGCATGGGCTTCTCGCTCTATGGACTGCTGGTCCTGCTAGGAACCTGCTCCAGCATTGCCTGCCCACTGGGCCCCATCTTCCTTTGGGTACCTCCACTTGTTCTGTGGTGAGGCCCTCCAGGGCCTGCAGGTGGAATCTCTGCTCCACTGTTAACCTCCATGGGCTGCAGGGGGACAGCCTGCTTAACCATGGTCTCCTTTCTCCTTAACTATGCTATGCCAGAGGTGCTACCACTGTGGATGATGGGCTCTGCCTTGGCCCGTGGTAGGTCTGTATTGGAGCCAACTGACATTGGCTCTGTCAGACGTAAGGAAAAGCTTTTTACAAAAGCCACCCCTGCAGACCCCTCTCTACCAAAATCTTGCTATGCAAACCCAAAACAGTAAGCTACATCTTTAATACTTTAGCACCAAAAATGCCTTCAAACAGTGAATAAAAAGGAAGAGGGAATCATGAATATGCTGACTGGTAGTGAACGCCTAGAACCTGATTATTAGTGTAAATATTTAGAGGACTAAAAAAAGCCCCAAAACCTGCACTTTGGTAATACTGGTTTTCTGCATTTTCAAGTCAATGTTTCATCATGCTCATATTCCTTAATGAGGGAATACATTATTTAATGACCATTATCAGTAAGCATGTCTGTGTTAAGTAGTAGAAAATTGCATTATAATAATTTTGTATTACAGTATTATTTTGGTTTTGCACCAATACAACTACAGTATGACTTTCTGTTTGAAAGTGAATGGATGTATGAGGTTTGTTTGTTTTTCTTATGTTTGGTGCAGTGAATCGTCCTCATCACACAGAGTTAGCTTTGACAGGTTCTGGGCTTCCTGTCATGTTAACTTTTAATCCAGGGCCAGTTATTAAGTTTATGGACTGTTTCCTGGGTGAAAAACTACAAGTCCTATGCACACTCAAAAATGAATCGGAATACCTTCCAGTAACATTCAGCTTCCGCAAGACTGCTCACTTTAATGTTTCTCCTGAAAAAGGAAAAATTAAAAGAAAATCTGCAAAGGTAATTATCTACTTATTGACATAATCTAAAAGAAAAAGCTTTTTTTTTATGGTGGTCAGTGGTGGAATTTCTTGAAGCTTAAGTAGAACAATTTCGGTACTGTGACATTTAATATCACATATATATTTTTTTTTCTTCCCTTCTTCTGTAGAGTCTTTTATGGCTCTTTCCTGTAGTTGAGGAAGCAACAAGTTTTGCTTTATATTTAGAAAAAATAGTTGGAGTGCTGAAGAAACTTTTCCTGTGTCGTTTTTCTGGTCTTAAGTTTCTTATATTTTACTAACTTGAGAGGATTGATTTTTACTCACACCTTTGCAGGGTTATTTTAATTCCTTTCAGTAAATCACAAATACTCAATTAACATTTTATTAATGGAAGAAACTTTGCCAAATTTAAGACAAATATAGAAGCATTTATAATTTCACAAATCTGTAACCCAGGGCTCAAGATAGAAAAACTTGTCCTAGAAATGAGCGAGTGAAACTTTGTGGTGTTCTAATGTATAGCAGCTTTATAATTCCTTATACTGCTAATTTATGGGTAGCAGTTGGCATATTTGAAGAGCCCAGTTTTGAACACCTACCTTGGAAGTACATATGGAGAGAAGTGCCTCAGAAAGAGAATTACACAAAACATTTGTCTTTGCTTTTCTGCCTCATATGTCTCATCATGACTTTTATTTTCCAGGATGTGATATTTTCATTTTCTCCACATCAACTAGGAACATTTAACATGAAGCAAGTTATTGATATCATTGGTACAGATCTAGAGAAAAATAATTTACAGGTTTTGAAGACAAAATCCTTTCACCAAATATATTTGAGCTTTATTGGCACGTGCAAATCTAACAGAAAAAACATTCTATTCAAAATTAATCCTGGTAAGATGCTAAAAGTGACAAATGATAAAATGTTTTAACAATGTATTTCGAACACTTTAGAAAATAACTTTTTACTGGTTTTTTTTTAAATATCTCTTGAGGGAATGCTCAGCTGTGTGACATATACTTGTAAGTTTTAACAAAAATTGAACTATTAGAGCGTAAAGTTTCATCGTATGCTTATTTAACTTCTCTACATCAGAAAATAAACCCTTCAGGTTTTGGCAGTGCTGCCATTAACACAATGCTGGTATGTATGACTTATGGTTGGACTCGATCTCAAAGGTCTTTTCCAACCCAGTGATTCTGTGGAGAGATTGGTAAAGTAGTGAAATAAGTTAGGAATGATAACACAGTATTCTTTATCGATTGAAAGTTACCACCGCCAGATGAATTTGCAGTTAATATACATCCATTGACTGTTCTTATTCTATGAAGCCTATGTAAGTCTTCAGTGTAAAGTCTTTCAGGATATGCAATAACCGGTCTCTAATTTGGTCCTCATGTTCCTTATGTGTCCCTTGAACAACCACTTTGCAGTAGATTTGACTAAGCCTGTCACTGGAATTTAAAACCATCCATGGGAAAGTGTAGCTTTTTCTAGTATCAAATAAACTTACAGGAGCAACAGGGCTAGGGCTGTCCTGTGCAGGGGTGCACCTGGCTTCTGTGTGTGGTTTAGGAGGGAAGCTTGATACTCCTTGACTGCTGCTCACTTGAGGATGTACTCACTTATGAAAACATGAAGGCATTATGCTTTTGGTTTTTTTTTCCCAAAGGCACCTTTGTGGGGAAGTAAAAAGGTGAAGTGATTAGAAAGTCAGGATAAAATGCTGTCCTTTCTACAAACACCATATGGGTTGATAAGCCCTGTTAATTTCAGGAAGGTATTTCAAGTCCATG
This sequence comes from Zapornia atra, assembly GCA_013400835.1. Lineage (NCBI taxonomy): Eukaryota > Metazoa > Chordata > Aves > Gruiformes > Rallidae > Zapornia > Zapornia atra. The sequence continues at coordinate 33,242 of VZTU01017670.1, read as the reverse complement.
GCAATCAAGAATTGATGAGAAACTGAAGTTTTGCAATTTCTGGGTTTTATTGTTGAAATTCAGAACTCCTGAGTTTTTCCTGCTTCAAAACCACAATTATAATATTTCTGTGGACCAAAGATTTAATGTAGTATTTAATTTTTGTCAGCTTTTCTAAATGCTGTTGTCTACTATTTGCTCTATCAAATAGATTGGTTCTTATGTGTAGGTTTATAAAGAGGTTATGAGGGGTATCTCTGCTCTGTAGGCTACTGATACCTATGTTTTGCTTTTAAGCTCCATTGGTGTGTGGAGGGAAAGAGATTGATTTTTTTTTTCTTTTTCCCTCCTTTGGATCCTTTTATAGAAGGTTTCTATATCTTCCTGTTCTCTTCTTTCAGTCTCTGTGGACAAGTATGTGTACTCGCCTCTCTGTATTCAGTGAAGGGAGGAACAGACTGGAATGAAGTTTCCTGTACACTGTGTCTCCCTGGGCACTGGGAGTTGTAATCAATCCTCTAGTTTTGAGGGTGGAAAGGAGGGGGTTTTGTAGCCATTTGAGAGTAATGGAAGGCTAATGCAAAAATGTTTAGTTAGACTAAGCAAAAATGTTTAGTTTAACGTATCAGATATTTTGCAGGTGAGGGAGGAAAGGGCAGTTGCACTATTTACTTATAGTGCTGTTTTAAACATGTATCTTAATGTAGGGAGGGGTGTGCAAGCACATTACTTGGTTTCTGTCATAATTTTTCACTTTAATGTTAATCTATTTGTGATTTTCTAAAACTAGAGTAAAAAAGATCTGAGCTCACTATTTAGTTGTGAAAGCTTGGGAGTTTTTTATTAACAAAAAAAAACCCCCAACCAACCAAAAAAAAAAACCCACACCAACACAAAAAACCCCACAAGAACCCCACCTCCCCAAAAAAACATACCCCACAAAAAAAGTATGGTCTGAATGCCTTCTTCCCTCTTGTCTGAGGAAAACATAATGTGATGGGTGACTGATTGTTTGACTGCTGGGTAAACCAGTACAAATTCCAAAATATTCTTCTAATACTTTGCATTTTGTTTGAAAGGTATAAGTGTATGTAACATGTTCCATTTGAATTTTAAGGTATAACACCAATGATTTCCAATGAAACTGGACAGTTTGTAGCTGATGGCACAGGGCGCTGCACTGATATAGCACCTGTAGCAATACTTAAATCAACCCAAACAAAGATTCATACTCACGGGATAAACAGGAATTGTGAGGATGATGCACTTGTAGCTCTTCCTAATGACCGTGCAGCCAGTATTAGGCCTGGTGAATGGAATAAAAAGTACAGGTAAAAATGATGTGCATATAATACTTAAAACCACATATTTGTATTTATTGTATTGTAGATTGAGATTGGTTACTCCTATAACGGTTTACTTTTTTTTTTTTTTTTAAGCTAAAAGTTCTTTAAATTTCATTGTGCTGTACTCAGCCACGAGCCTACTGCATGTAAATTTCTTGAGTAGCTTTTATGCAAACCTACAAATGTAGGCATTTACAGTTTCAGTGTTTCATTGTTATGGTTTAATTTAGGTGTATGATTGGTGTTACTAAAATGTGCCATGATAAAATGTTTATGGTCTTGGGGCCTTCATTTATAAGGCATTCAAAACCTATTTTGCTCCGTTGTTCATTTAGGCACTTAGAGATCACTTCCTGGGTAAAATATAGGGACTGAAGCATGGAACTTAAAGATGCCAATACTTAAGAAGAGTTGGTTCTAGTTAATAGGAAAAAATAATAATTGTATTGGATTCTCTTTTCTTTGTATATAATAAATTGTATATATTTCCAACTAGTATGTCTAGCCAAAGTGATGGATTCAGTATGTAAATTATGCTTTGATTTGTGGAATTAAACAGATAAAATTAAAGCATTGTATTTGTCTTGTAGCCTTATGGTAAATTCTCACTTAATGAATTTGTGTATTTGATTGGTAAGCTGTGGAGCAAATAATGAAAAAGAACTGACAGATCTGCTACTTTTTGAGGTTTTATTAAAAAAAAAAAGCCTATAAAGCCTCCAAAGCAAGAGAAGTAATATCTTAAGAGTGTTAAGTTTGCAAGACCTATTACTTAAAAATTAATGCCACTGGATTATTCTTGTAATCTGAATTTACCTTGTTCAGACAAGACATGTAGAGCTGGATTTATTTTCATGCATGCACATTTTATATTGCTTTCTTGAAAGGAACTATGTAGTGGGTGAACTGTTCTATAAATAACCATAATGCATATATTCAAGGGCTAAGAACAGGGAAATTTCACAATTATCTGATGATTTTCACAATTACTATCAAACACAGTAATTTTTTTTTTCTGAATACTTCATGTGAACCATCTGTTTAGGATCTCTGGAAGTTTCAGCTCTCTTGGTTGCAGGTGTAATTGACTGGAATTGAACTTTGACCAATAAAAGTTAATCGTGCTGAAAGTTTGAGTATAAGTGACCCAGTGCAACATAGACAGTGAAAGGATCCTTTGTAAACTTGGCATTTTCTAACTTTTAAGTGCTTGTCTTTAGAAATAAATTGTTTTTTTAAGAGGTATTTTATATAATATGTTTTGGTAGCCATAGTGCTTTCAACCTATTTAGCTAAGCAATTGCCACAAACATGTAATAGATGTTAATTCTGATCTAAACATTTTATCTACGTTTAAAAATCTTAAATTGTTTCACCTGTAGAATACGAAATGCTCAAACTTCTAAATTTCCATCTTTTTTTCCCCTCTCCTACAGGCAGTTTTGTATTTACAACAATTCTGTGAGCATAGGCCTTAAACCTGCTGAAGGGCTTACCTCGCCCGAGATCTCAATCACAGATTTTCCTAAGGTGAAGCTACAGTTCAGAAGGCTTCCTTTAGATGAGAATTGCCTATTAACTAGCCGAAATTTGTCAGCAATTGGTTCCAAACCTTCAGTCAAAGAAGTGAGTTAAATGTTGGGCAGTGTCCTGGTTCTGGCCAGGCCAGAGGTACCTTCCAAGTAGCCAGCACAGGTGAGACGAGTCACCCTGGGCTGTTTCCCACACCACCCCCTAAAAGGGGCTGGTCGGGGAGGTCGGCACGGCTCCAGGATGTTCCCAGTGTGGTCAGGGGTCTGTACTCGCATTGGTGCTGTGCTCGGTGCTCGGTGCTACCACCTCGTCAGGTCGGTAAAGTGCTCTATGTCATCGCCGAGCTTTGTCATCACCATCACTTTGTCCTGGGCTTTTGTTTTTGCTGTGCTTGTCAGTAACTGTCCTCCCACCCCGCGGGGCTGTCTGTTTCTCCTCCTGGGGAAGGGGTGAGTGAGTGCTGTGGGGTGCTCAGCCGCTGCCTGGGTCTGAGCGTGTTTTTACCATGTAACAGAGATCAGAATTTTGATCCTGCTCTGAGATGTCTTATGCTTATCACAGATCTGCAGTGGGCTTAGTGCTATGCCATCTTCTGCCCAAGAGAAGGAAGACTGTAGTCTAACATTGACATCCAAGCAGCTTCATCAAATATTAATTGGTAAAACTTTTAAAAAATTTGGTTACTAAATGCATATAGTTGTGTTAAAAGCATTTATAGTAAAGCAATTTCTGTTTATAATTGTTCATCTGAAATAGAAAATAGGATAATTTGGTGGCAGCTTGATATTTACAGTAATGTTTAACTAAAACTTTGTACTCTGAGGAGTACTGAGGTATGATTAGTTATGAGCATGTCAAAGAAGAGCTTCCTTTAGAGACTGCTTGCACTGCAGCCTATTACAGAGAAATCGATACGGTGTAGTATGAGGGTTGCTCATAAACATTTGCTTTGTTATTGGTTAATATCTGGACCAACATTAATATCAGTAAGATTCATGGGAGTGTTCAGAATGTTTCTGGGAAGTAACAGTGAACAGTAATACTCCAAAAACTTTAAACTTCTTCAGGGTCCTCCAAAATAATTTCCGTGGAATGCCCTGTGATAGGGATTAACACCTTCTACAGTCCGTGAGGGACTCTCCTATTAATTCTTGGTACTAAAAGTGGTCTAGCTTAAGCTCGGTTTTTCTTCAGTAAAATTTTTAGTAGCACAATGGAAATTTTCAGTATTTTATGAGATTTTGGGGGGCTTTTTTTGTTTGTTTCTTTTTTTTTTGTTTGTTTGTTTTCAAAGAAGCCAGGACTTGAATAGTGTAGCTGTGTATGCTGATAGACTGAAGCAAAGTAGAATAAGATAAACATCTTAATACAAAAAAGTACATAAGAGTATTGTAAGATGTTTGATTAGTGCTCACAGCACTAAAGATTGCAGACCAGCATAAAAACTTGTGATAGAAGTAAATAGTGAGATAATTCTCTCAGCATCCAATTAAATGTGTTATTAAACCAAATAGCCACACATCAGGGAACAAATAAACACATTATATATACAGACTTTCAGAAAATTGCTGGTTGTCTAGCTATTTAAATATCTGATTAATAAAATATTAGTGATTATTAATAATGCTTTTAGTACTGGGCACATTGCAGTTCCTATTTTAATAACTGGCTAAGAGAATTAAGAAATAGAAGTTGTTGGTGGATTTTTGACATGTAGAGTAGTACTAATGAAAACATCCAGAGAACGTGCATGGTATTTATTTCTAAATTTGAGTGTGAATTTTTTTTATGCTACAGGTCTGTTATAAGTGAGTAATTCTGTAATTTGGGAACTAAAATATTTTAATGGTAATGTTTTAGCAGTTATGCTTCTTTACATTAACTTTTAAATGTTGAATATCTTATTTTTTATATATTCCAGGTCCTTCTACTGTGGATTTTGGTGATGTTTGTGTGTATTCTACAACCACCAGAAAACTGCATGTTATCAATAACTTGTCAGTTCATATATGGATACAAATTGAAATTGAGATTGATGAATTACAGCAGACAAGTCCGTTGTCTCAGGTGGTGCCTCCTTTTACAAAGACTCATATTCCAATTGTATTCGAAACAAACACTCTTGGAATGTTTAAAAGGTAAGGCTTCATATATTTGTCTTGATTTAAATATTTTCTTTGTAGTAGTAGAATAAAAAAAATTGTGCACCTCATTCATTTGTGATGTTATTGCAATAATTAACTGTTGCGGCTTTGTGTGGCTGGGTTCTGGTGGCAGAGGGGGAGCTGCGGGGGTGTCTTCGGCAAGAAGTAGCCAGAAGCTTCCCCTGGGCCTGAAAGAGTAAACACCGTCTGGGCTCAAGGCCAGACCCCACTGCTGACCAAGGCTGAGCCTATCAGCGACGGTCACAGCGCCTCTGGGAATCACAATTAGGAGAAAAACCCTGCAAGGGGATGCTTTTTGCCACCAGAGTAGGGAGTGAGAAGATGTAAGAAACTCTGCACACACCAAGGTCAGTGAAGAGGGCGGGGGAGGTGAGGTGCTGCAGATGGCAGAGAGAAGGATTCCCCTGGAGCCTGTGGAGAAGACCATGGTGGAGCAGGTTGTCCCTCTGCAGCCCATGGAAGATGACAGGGAGCAGAGACCCCACCTGCAGCCCGTGGAGAGACCCCATGATGGAGCGGGTGGAGACATGCAGAAGACGCTGTGACCCATGTTGGAGCAAGCTCCTGGCAGGACCTGAAGCCAATGGAGACACAAAGAGAGACACACACCAGAGCAGGTTTGCTAGGGTGAGCACACACACACTTGTGACTCTGTGGGGGACCAGGCTGGAGCATCCTGGGCCTGAGAGACTGAGACTATGATTTATGACTGCACCCCATAGCAGTGACCCACGCTGGGGCAGCTGGTGAAGAGCCGAAGCTCTGTGGGAAAGGGCTCCTGTTGGAGAAGTTCATGGAGGACTTTCTCCTATGGGTGGCACCCCACGCTGGAGCAGGGTAAGAGTGTGAGGAATGCCCCTGACTCCCCACCCTGGCCAAGAAGGAAAACAATTCATGAGGAAGTGATGAAACCCCTGTTCTGTGTCCCTCCCTGTGCCACCCTGGGGAGAAGAAGGGAGGGAAATCTTGACTAAAGTGGTCTGCTAAGAAGGGAGGTATTGGGGAGGTGCTTTAAAATCTGTTTTTACTTTTCATTATCTGAATCTGGTTTCATTGTGTGTGTGGTGTAATAAATTAGATAAGTTTTTTTTTCTTTTTAGACTGTGTTGAGTCCGTTTTGCCCATGGCATTAATTGCAGAGTGATCTCTCCCTGTCCTTATCTTGACTCCTAAGCCTCTCAATATATTTTTTCTCCCCTGTTCAACTGAAAAGGGGAGTGATAGAGCGACTTTGGTGGCCATCTGGCCTCCAGCCAGGGTCAAACCACCACATTAACGCAGTTTTATGTTGCAAAAATTTGCTAGTATAATAATGCTTTTTAGGGCTTAAAATATCTCCTAACAAACACACTGTAACAGCAAACATTTTTCCCTGATATAGCTGTGGCCATATTGGATTTTGACAGAATAGCTTGTCACTTTTTTATGGGAAGTACTGTGCTTTTTCTGGCATAGTGTTGCATCACTGCAACAGATCTATGATCAGACCTTTTGGTGCACCTCATGGGAAAATGTGTAGGCAAACTGTTCTCTAGCATTCCAGTATGAAGATGGACCTCTTGCTTCACTAATCCTGTTAAAATGACTGTATGAGGTTAATCATTCTTTGGGATAATCTTCACTTTGGACTTCACTTTTGATTTAACTTGTATTCAAAACAATTACAAATTGCTTTATCTTGTCTTAATTGTGTGTTCACACTCAATTTCTAAGTATTTTCTTGTTAATGATCGTATTTCATATAAATCTTTCTCTGACTGCAACATAAAACCAACATAAAAATATTGAGAAATATATAATTTTATGTTACAGATCTTTCACTTACACAATAAACAACCAACACCCTGGGCATGTGCTGGTAGTTGCAAAAGCAGTGCCTTTTGAACTTGAGTTGTCTGCAGCGGAAGTGATTTTAAATCCTATTCCTGGCTACCTAGCAGAGACAGAATTTAGAACAACTGTCAGGGTGTACAATCCCAGAAACCATCCTGCTCAGTTTATTTGGAAACCTGTAATTTCAGTCAGAAGAACTGCATTTTCTATACACCCAGCCAAAGGTATACTATACAAGTCCAGCGTGTGTGCGCGTGTGTCTTAAATGTCAGTGATGTTTAATAAGACAAGCATTCAGTTTCTGCTATAAACAGTGTTTTTTAGATTTGGATTAAAAGCATTGTATCCCAAAAGCAGTTATCAGATCAATGTTAGTACCATAGCAGCATTCCCTGAATGCATACTCGTCAAGTTTCTATGTCCAGCCAGCAGTGCTTATGTAACCTTTTTTTCTCAGCACAGATTGCTGCTATCTCAAAAGTGAGGCAGCTCTTTAGTGGCAGTTAACAATATGAGGAGAGGAAACTTTCCAAAAGCACTGTAGGAATGAAGCTGCTGAGAAGTTGATGTAGACAGTCTGAGTGACACAAATGGAATTCAGTCTGGGATTAGTTTCCTCTTGCATTATGGATCGCTATTTGTTAGAAATGAGAGATATTAGCTTTTACCTTCTTTCCTTTGAAAGATATCATTCTGCAGGAGTATGTTGGAGACCTGTTGTTAAAGAGCTGTTAACTGAATTGGCATTACACAAGGGTTGGTTGGATCAGGAGCTTGGTGTCCTCTGATTCTTGAGAAAAGAGATTTCTAATGATACAGGTTTGGACTTGGCTGTAAGCAAGAAAAATATATATATGATCTTTCCCAAAGTTCTTATTCTACAAGAAGGATAGTCTGTTCTTTTATTTGAGTAATTCATAGCTAAAAAATACCAGTGAACTTTTAGTGTGTTTTACTGCAGGATACTAATAAACACTACACAATTGTCATGAGAATCCAAAAACGAATTTTACTTCAGCGTACTGTTCAATACCTTTGAAATGTAGCTTTAGTTTTCAGTAATTTCACTTTAATGTGCTAATGTTATTTCTAATTAAAATGTGCAATTTGAAAATTGTGCATGTGTATGCTGTAACATTTAAATTATGCACATTTATTTAGGCTTTGTGGAGGCCTATAGAGATCTGGAGTGTGAAGTTATTTGGCATCCAGGGTTCAACTCCCCAGAAGAAGGAGAATTCAACTTGTGTGTGCTTAAAGGAAACACAATTAAGTTGAAATGTTTTGCAAAGGTAACCATTTATATAGCAGACTTAGAGAAGAAAAACATGTGTTTTCTTTTAACCAAGGCATTTCTTAAATATGTTTTCTATAATCGTGCATTCAAAAATTCTTTTAATTTCATGTGACTTTTACATGTCTAACAAAAGGATATTGCTCCAAAGACATGATGGTGAAGGCAAGGCAAAGACAATTTGCTTTTTTCTCGCTTTTGATGATATCCTTCCTTTGGAACCATAACTTAGTGGTCCTTACAGGTTAAGTGGTAAATGTTGTTGGCTCATGTAGCTTAGACAAGCAAAGGTGGACAGGGGGTATGATAGTTATTTAGGTATATATTTAAGAGCTAGAAATCAAGGTCTTTTGGGGAAGATACGTGTCAGAGCATCAAGGTTACTACAGGCTGTAACCAAACTTTGTATTGTTATTTGAACTTGCTATTTGGAATAATCGGTATTACTCTGGAGCCCTCAGCACAAGAAGGACATGGACCTCTTGGAGCGAGTCCAGAGGATGATCAGTGGGCTGGAGAACCTCTCCTAGGAAGAGAGGCTGAGAGAGTTATGCTTGTTCAGCCTGGAGAAGAGAAGGCTCTGGGGAGACCTTATATTGGTCTTTCAGTACCTGAAGGGACCTACAGGAAAGCTGGGGAGGGACTGTTTGCAAGGACATGTAGCAATAGGATGAGGGACAATGGTTTAAAACTAGAGCAGGGTAGGTTTATATTAGACATTAGGAAGATCTTCACTATGAATATGGAGAGACACTGGCACATGTTGTGCAGAGAGGTGGTGGAGACCTCATCCCTGGAGACATTCAAGGTCAGGCTTGATGAAGCTCTGAGCAACCTGATCTAGTTAAAGGTGCCCCTGCTTACTTCAGGGGGCTTGGACTTGATGGCCTTTAAAGGTCTCTTCCAACCTAATGCATTTTGTGATTCTATTTGATAATTTAAAAAACAGTGTTCTGGATAGTCTTCTGAACAGTGAAATTTAGCTTAGGTTGACAATTTGCTAGCTGCGTGCTCTAGAACTTCCATTTCTGGGAGCATGTTTGTGGTGTGTTTCTTTTTTTTTTTTTCCCAGTAGCTTTTTTCTTTTCTTCCTGTTCTTTTGAAGCCTTGGAAACTGCCATATGTAAAACAGGATGTGTGTAAATTAGATTATTAGCATTTCTACTGATAGTAAAATCTTTGAAGTATCTTTTTCTGATCATACACTTAGGATTAAAAAAAAAATTCTGCCACTTCTGCTGTTAAATTTAATTAAAATATTTTTATTTGTCCTGAAATTAGCCCAGAAATATCTCTGGGGTTGTGTCTGTTCACTTTAAATCTAGAGAAGTTCAATACATTGAGTAAATCTTGTCTCACATGTAAATTGTGTTTGTCTATTTGAATACTTCTAATTTATGCATTTCCACAAGGATATTAGCTCGTTACGTAATAAGAAGAAAATTAGGCTGAATTATTTATTTGTACTTAGTAATATGTTATTTAGTTTGCTTTTTTCTCTCTCTCTCTCTCTCTCTTTTTTTTTTTAATAGCTTGGTACTACTAAAGTTCAGTTACTGGAGCAAAGGATACCCTTCAATCATAGTCCAATGAACATACCTACATATAAAACAGCCATTCTGCAAAACATAGGTTCAAATCATGGGTACTTCCAAGTAAGCTACAATTATTTTTAGCATATTTAATTTTTTGGTGTGGTGAGGAAGAAGGGAGATTATTTTATCAGATGCTGTTACAGGTTTGTGCTCTCAGTTATTAGATACAGATCTTCTTAAGTCTTTGCTCTTCTGGAGAAATAAGATTTATGTGAATAGGAATTCTGTCTCTGTCAAATTTGGATTGATGGATAGATGGACTGACAGACATGCAAAGTGGTAATGGTCTAAAAGATTCTGGAAGTTTCACGAGAACCAGTGATGAGGGTAGAACCCCATAATTTTTTACTCTATGAAAAAATTGTTACAGCTTGGATTTTTTATATTTTGAGAGACAGAGGAAACTGGCTAGTCATCCTACCTGAACTGGCTGCCCAGTCATTGCATGCACAGACCAGTCATAGCAAATGTGATCATTTTACTAGACTAACATCAAAGACTAATTTGTTCTATTTGTTTAGTGAAGCAAAATCATTTTAATTAAAAACCTCAGAATTTTTGTTAGTACATTATTATGGTACTAAGAAGCCTTATTGATTTATTTTGATTTGTACAGTATTTCTCTGTTTATGAACTGAGCATTTTAGTAACTTACTGCTACACTCATTGAGGATGGGCCTGAAAGAATAAAATCACCATAATCAGTAAGACAAACACACCCAGTCTTTCAGGCCTCCACAATTACTTTTAAACCAAGTGATGGCTGGTTGGTCTTGGTCATTAAGACTTGCATAGCTGTACTTTAAAAAGTTACCTGTTTGGAGTGCATTAGAAGACAAAAAATTCTACTTTGTCTTTACTAAATGTGGGTAAACTGAATGTTTTTTCCTAGTATCGTTACTGAATCTTACAATATTAGGATTCTGTGTCCCATCTTCTTAGTGCAAATGTCAGAAAAGTGATATTTATCTGTCACTGAAAAAAATGCTATCACTACATATCAGATCTTAATTGTAATAACTTCATGAAAACAACCAAAAACTAGAAAGTTCCAACTGGTGTGCAAAAATTATTTCATAGTAGAAATTGACAGTTACCATGTTTAAGATTCTGCTACTTTACTTTGTTTACTGGTGGTTTTGCCCCAGATTTTTACGTCCAAGTGAGTATTATATATTATTAAAGTTCTCCTTATAAGAATAGAAAACTTTCATGATATATCACCTTTTTAGTATTATTAATGCTTTGTGTTTGTTTTTGAAGGTTCTTGATCCCAACCCACTGCCTGGAATGATGATCACCCCTTACGAAGGGGTGGTACCTGTGGGAGGCCGTGCTGTTCTCAAAATCTGTTTCACTCCGAATGTAAAAATCAGTTTTGATACAAGAGTAGAGGTATTCAAAACTGGAAGAATGAGTCTTTTGAGTGTTATGTGTGTGTTTGTGTTTGGAGATGCGTGTACATTTAAGCATCTTTTGGATTTTATTTCTTTTTTTTGGGAGGGGGAAGGGGGGGCGGAATTCTTACAGGAGTTGATGGCTGCTATACTAACCTGTTCTTTTGGTATCAGAACAGCCTCATGCTTTCAACTTGTTCATATTATACCATTGCAAGCTGTGCAAACTAACATGTGATTGTCTTCAGATGATCATGTACATATATCTGCAGTTTTTATTATCTGTAGAGGAGCAGGACTGGAATGCTGCAGTGTCCGTAATTTCTTGACTTCTTTTTGTGGCTGTCTCAGATGGATTTACAAGTAGTTTGATTTGATAATAGCAGTGCAATAAATATCTAATCCTATTTTGTTTTCTGCATGCCTGCTTCCTGAACTTGTCATTGGTCAGATAAGTGACAATGGGAAAAAGGATGCTTTCATGGGGCTGATCTTTGCTACCACTTCAGACTCTAATCCTGGATTCTCTGTCTACTGTGGCTGCCTACATTATGTTTATTAAACAATTATTTTTTTCCACTTCTAAAACAGATTCCATATTGCTCAGGACAATACTATCTACTTTGTATCAGCACCTCTGTCAAGCAGTTGTGCTGTGGTATACTTTGCAATCCTCACAGCTGCTGAACAGATCTAACGCATCCACTCAGCTTTCTCCTGTTAGGGAAACCTGTTCATTCTAACGATGCAGCCTCCTGCAAGCTTTTATTTTGTTTGCAGAAGGCTGGTCTTTCCTAAAATTGGGGTGTTTGGTTTTTTTGTTTGGGTTTGTTTTGTTTTTAATTGACAGCTATGACTATCTCTGATATGCTATGCCATAGAGGCATGATTGGTTCTTCTTTGAAGCCACATCTCACTGGAATCTCTGTGTGTGTATATATATATATGTATGTTCTAGAAAATGAAGGCATTTTCCTTACCTCTTTGTATTTCCATAACAAAAATATGTTATAAGGGAAGAGGTATTTCATTATAAATTATGCTGAATGTCTTCCTCCAGTTTGTATCTCTGGGATAGGTTGGTTGTTTTTGGTTTTGAGTGGGTTTTTTTCTTTAACTTTTTCATGTAATTACGATGGATTTGTTGAAATAATGATGTTAAAATGACCTTGTCAACAATCACACTGTTGTCTGTTTACTTAGGTAGCAGTGCGAAATTCAGGAGCACAAGTGCTTAGGATTGGTGGATTTGTAGAGATCCCTGAAATAAACTTGGATGTGGTAAGTATGAAGAAATTGTAGCAATTGGTAAGATTGATAGTATTCTGCTTTATCTAGATCTCAAAGTGTCTCATCCCTACTTCCTATCTTTAATTTTTTCCTGTATTAACTTCCTGAGAAAATGATCAAAGAGAAGAACTTAGGAGAAATTAAAACCAAAATGTATGTGCAAAACAGTTGCACTAAATAATAGCTGACAGCTTTAGCTTTTGACACTTTTAACATGCTTCTTCTAGATTATCAGTGAAATGATTTCTTTAAGGCAGTTATAGGGGAAAAAAATACAGTGAGGGAAAACAAGTCCAATGATCTGTATGCTGAATGATGAATACTTTCCTGATGGTGTAACTGGATCTATGTATTGAATTCCAAGCTGTTGTGTTTTATGTCCTGGAAAGATTTTAAAGATAATGGTTGTACAGGACATTTGATTAATCAAAACTGTTATTGTATTATAAATTGGGAATCTTTGAACAATTATATTTTCCCCGTTCTTTTCAGTTATAAACTTGACTTCACAGTGCTTTGACTTTTTTTTTCTTTTAAATTTACAGGAAATACTTGACTTTGGAGGTGTTTATGTTGGTTCTACAAAATCAATTCCCTTTTTGCTGCAGAACAAAGGACAGGCGTGTACAAGAGTGGAGTTTGATTTTTCTAAATATAAGGATTTTAAATTGAATGCTAATGATTGTTCAGGTATTTGCTTTTACTATATCAGAATTAAATAAAGAGCAGATAATGCTAAGACAGTCTGACAGACTACTTCTATTATACAGATTTTCTGATTTAAGAAAACCTAAAGCAATTACTTTAAAAGTGCTGCTTAATATAAACTAAAAGGAGACATTTTGGTTTGCCTGTAAAATAGTATTTGCCAAAAATAATCATTTTGAAAATGTCAGGTTGCCTGTAGATTCTGCACCCTCTCCCCCCCATTTAGTTGCTAAAGTGTGTTAAAAATGAAGTTTGAATACCCTCTCACCAGCTAAAATAATTTTTTAAAAAATCTTTAAAAAACAAATCCAAATTTCTATACTAATTTCCTATTCATAGACTTTTAGCCACAGTTTTGACAACTTTAGCCCTTCAGTTAATTCATCATTATTATAAGGATCTGGAATTACTGTTTTCCTGGTGGCACCTGCAGGTTAATCACAGGACCCCTGTACTGCAACATGCCCAGCTCGGAGTGACGTTGGCGCAATACGTGGAATTAGATTGCTGCTCTTTGATTCTTGACAAGACTAGTGCAGATTCTTTACCCTTCATTCACTGTTGCCCATCCCTTTTCTAGTTCAGTCCTTGCATCTCCTTTGCTGTTCCAACATGTTTATTCTCGAGAGAATTTTGCAGCTATGCTTAAGTGGTGTCTTGTCCTTGTGAGCTCAGGAAATCAGAGAGACTCCTCTTGCGAGACAGTGGTATAATATTTAGTTATATTTTTATGTAGAGCTATATGTGGATGATGACAAAAATGATCTGACAGTAACAGAGGGATTTTCTTACCATATGGTGGACTTCAATGGAAGGAGAGGGCTCCTAGTCAGTCATCTCACATGAGAATGTGAGAAATGTCACCATACAGATGCGTAGATACCTTATGTAGGAAATCACTTTGAGGTACTGCAACTGTTGATATTCAGTGTAATAACATCTGTAATTTGGCTCTGAATTTTGTTTGGCAGTGGTTGATTGCTGTTCTTTGAAGCCTTATTTGTATTCAGTGGACTTAAAGGGAAAGTCAACATTGCAGTGCTCCTTGTCCTTCATGCCAAAAGAGGTAGGTTTATAGGGCAGTGTTGGTTACGCTAAATTAAAATCATACTCTCTGATATTTCTATGGTGAAAGAATATAGAGATTTTAGATGCATGTTTTAGTGTGTGCAATAGTTTTATTATAGTAACCCAATTCTTAAGAAAGCAAGTTATTAAATGACCTTTATGTAACTTCTGCTAGTTTCCTTAAATGTTTGCATATGCAAATAAAAGACACTTTCTCAGTGATTTAAAAATGGAAAAAGGATAAACTTAAATTGAAATGTCTCACCACGTTTTCATTAAATCATTCAAGAAACTGGCAGCCATTTTAATTCTGCAGCTATTGGTGCTTTAACTCTCAGATGATCGAAGGGCTGCAAAAGTAGAGGAGTTTGCCAATTTTTATGACACATTAAAGTTGCTTTCTGATTGAGCTTCTACAATTGTGTAAAAGATCTAAAACACATATGTGTTGCTGGGAGCCATAACCTGGCGGTGAGGTTGGGGTGCTGTGCTGCCCACAACCTGGTGTCTCTTGGCTGCAGTGGCCCTTCATGGTCTGGAGTCTGGGGTACCAAAGCGGGGCTAGGGGCACATGGCTCCCAGGTCCCCTCCCACCAACCGGGTGATGTAGGGATGGCCATGGAGCTAGGGGGGCAGGGTGGGCACCCCAGACAGCAAATGAGGCCTCAAAATCTTGCAGCTCGCTCAGAGAGGGTTTCAGGGTTTCCTTGGTTGGGGGTGGGGTGTGGGGGTGCTCTGCTGGCAGAGGGACAGGGACTGCAGCATGTCCTCACTGCCACTTCCCACTGCAGCTCTACAGGACCAGCACCCACCACCCCTTGCTCCTCCAAAGCCCACCCCACCCCATGCTGTCTTCCTCTCCCTGGCAATGGTTAAGCCATCCTCTGTGGCTGCCTCGCATCCCATCCAGTGCCCACCCTGCCTGGGGTGGCAAAGAGAGGAGCCAGCCCTTGGCAGAGGTGCTCAGGGGGGAGAAAGGAGAGGCTGGGGTTGGTGGGGGGACGTGGGGGAGCAGCAGCCATCAGCGGGTACCTCCGTCCTTCGCGGCTTTGCCTGCCCTTGCCCCGTGCCATCCCTGGGGACTGGGGTTTTGCGGTGAAGCTTCTGCTGAGCAGAGTTGGGGTGGGTTTTTTTCCCTCCTTTTTCTTGCATGGGTCCGAGCTTCCCCTCTGAAGAGAGAAGAGAAAAAGCAGAACATAAGCCAAAAGCTCTGTTCTTCCAAAGCTTATGACCTTGGATTTCTCTGGTGACAGTGCTGCTGTGCAAAGTGATCCTTTATTCTCCACTGTAGCGGAAAGTCAGGTGTCCCCCTTACAGACTGGTAAAATACCAGCTCTCTAAAATCCTACATGTCCGCCACTCCCAAATATGAAAAGAGGGATTTTATTTGCCTCCTAAGCTCAATTTCCCATTGATACAATTGAACTCTATTACTATTGTTCTTGTCAAGTAGCAGGATGAATTAAGAGTAGAAATGTTTCTACTGACACTGCTGTAAATTAATTATTAACTAAATTAATATTTCTGAAGACTACTGAAATAGCAGATGGTTTTTCATGTTTAATTTTGCTTGTCACATGAACTACTGTTCAGTGTTACTCTTCCTTATTGGTGAGCATCTCCAACTGTCATTTGAAACTGCTGTGATAACCAAAGACAGGGTTATACCAGTTGGAAGTCTGCTTTAATTATGATATCAAATTGGAGAAAAAAACCCCTTATGTTTTATTGGATCTGGTTTGTGACTGCTGCTCTTTTTTTAAAAAAAAAAACACGTAGAATATACTGCCTCTATTGATTACAGATTTCTCTGTGAGGTTTTTGGATGTCATTCTTTCTTAATTTTCATAACTCTAAGTGTTTTTCCAGTCTTGAGAATTATTTTTGGCAAACAGAAGAACGTCCATCTAGCAGTAAGAAAAGAAAGAACTTCAAAAAAGAAATTTTCCTGGGATGCTTTATTACTTCATAACCAACTGATAAGTGCTGCTTTAATGAAATGTCTATTTCAGCTTCCCCTTCTCTCGCGGTCTTTCTGCTTCCCTTTGCCCTTGGTGCTGGGTAAGCTCCCTGTACAACCAGTGCTTCCTTTCCACTCCAAGCCTATTACCTGCTTGCCTGTCCGTGGCAGCTCGCTTACTGCTAGGCAAGGCACCCCCGAATACACCTACAACTTGGTCACAAGTTGGCATCGCTGAGAGTTGGTGCAGCGCTGAGAGCTGGCAGCAGTAGCACTTACTACTGTTAAATGAAATTGGAAAACTAAAAGTGTTGCTCACTATGACATGGCTAAAAGAAGCATCTGGAAGTATATATACCACCTAGGATGCTGTAGTTTTAATTTAACTCCAGCAAAGTAAAATACTAATAAAAAGCATAGCTCTGTTAAGAAAGTGGTCTGGGTACCAGCATCTCTTATTGTGGTCAGTTACTGATGCTTAAAACGTTCCCTATTGGATCCAAGTTCTCTATCCTTCTGTCTCCTCTAGATCTCCCTCTTTTCTTGCTGGAGTTCCCTCTCTTCTTTCATGACTTTCCAGTCTTGAAAAAACTCTGTAATCTTCCCTGTATATTGAGCTGTCCAGGTTTCACAGTTTCAAGTGCTATTTCCTGCCTCTGCAATCGAACAGCTGTTTCACTGGTCTCATCACATTTTCTGGACAACTTCTCTTTCCCAGCTTACCTCCCAGCTGCCACAAACCTTCTGTATCCCATCAAGTCCCATTCTTTTCTGTCCGCCTTCTGGTTCTACTAAAGCTTCCTGCTGTTGTGGTCGTTACTGACAACACTATCCTATAAACCAACAAAACCCCGCTATATTCATGTTACAGCTAAGAAAGTAAATACTAGAACTAAGGAAAAAGTAAAACAATTCAGAAGCACTGATTAAAAAAAAATCACAAAAGCATGAAATTATTTTAATATGCTTTAAAATTTTGTATTAAAACTGCTTAAATTTTTCATGTGAGGTTTCAAGTAATTTACTTGGGTATGCAATCTTGCAGTCTCCTGCTAAAAATCAACTTGGCAATAGCTTCTGCCTCACAAATCCTCAAATCAACAAATGAAGTAAATGCATAGAAACTCTGAATAACTCCTGCAATACTCTCCAAAACTTAGTATGTGCAAGGACGTGTCACGTCAAAAGATCTCTTGGAGATGAAGTATATTGGCATGCTTATGAAATAATCTCTAAAAAATGTTGAGATACCACTTAGAATATTGGGAGAGTTAAAATGAAGCTGATGTGTTGTAGATAAGGCTAGAATGCTGCTCAGCAATGGCCTGGCTGTGCCTTCCTGTTATTCTAGTGTCTCAGGTGTTAGAGATAACAGGACTCTTGGCCTCACTGGGGAGAGTTTAACCTTGGGTTTTGTTGCCTGCGAAAGTCAGAGGTGTAAATGGCATACAAAAATGTATATAAATGTGTAAGCTAGTAAATACAGCTTAATAACATATTTGTATACAGGCTGTATGCTGCTTTTTGTTCTGTTTTGATAGAATTTTGAGGAGCACTCAATTATGTTTTGGGGTTTTTTTCACTGCATCACAAAGAGGTGTAGCCAGCTGAATGTCTGCTGAGCTAGGCAGAGTTCTTCAGAGCTGAACAGAAAAAAAAATAAAAATCTAGTACTTAAATAAATGAAAAACCCCCAAACATAACCCCCCCATTTCCCCCCCCTCCCCCCAGCTCTCCCCCAATTATCTTGCCACATACCTGTTATAGCTCCCTCATCCCTAATTCAGAGATAGAGGTAAGAGTTATTACTAACAATGTTACTTAATGGATTGATAGCAGTGATTACTTTTGAACTGAGTTTTAAATGGTACTGTCCAAGAACCATAGAATCGTGGCTTTTCTGCAAGCTACCTGCCCAGGTAACATTCAGAAGCACCTCATTCCTTCCTTTTTGTGCAACAGTCAGAATGTGGTCACTCTAAATATTTGCCTATCTTCATTCCTTCACTGTTATTGTGGATCTCCAGGTGGGTTCTGCTAGCAGCAGTATTGTCTGGTAAGGATAGCAGGCTAAGTAAGGTGCAGGAGTGTACCACTTCCCAAATGATTTTTTTTTTTTTTAAATTTATTTCAATCCCACTCTTCTACCCCCTGGAAAAATAGCAAATTCCAGCACCTTGGATAACAGACAAAACACACAGCTGTGTAATAATGAAGCCTAGGAGGGCCTTTGATTGAGATAAATAGAGCAAGTCACACCTGTCAGAGCTTATTGCTTAAGCTTTTTGTGGAGAAGTGACAGGTGTTGGGGTTTTTTGGCATTTTTAATGACATAATTTCTTTTTTTCAATGAAAGAACAAAAATCATGGTGTAAGAAATAGAATTCTATAGAAAATCTGCAGCTGCGGAATTACAGGGTGTTGCTGGTGCATCATCTCTGACCATGTACAAGGGAAAGATTGAGTTTTATTTCAGTGTTCTGAAGGATGGCTGTGAACACTAGCCATGTTATTCATTATGGAAAGCTGCTTATCTGCAATATAAAGCTGGGGAATTTGGGCTGCGTGAAAGATTTAGATATGTTTTAAGGAAAAGCTCATGGTAAATCTGAGGGTAGGTTGAAAATGTGCATTGCATACGGTTGCATGACAGTTTGCAGTTAGGTTTTAAATTTGAATCAAACTGATTTTTTAAAAAAAATCTACATTGTATTTTCTCTCTTTGTATCACTGCTGAATCTGTATTTGTAGAACTAACAACATAAACTTTAAAATCAGGCTTTATACAAATATTCATTGAACAGCCTGCATGTTGTTACATGGTAAATAACATGAGTATTATCCTTTACAGATTGTTTTGATTTAAGTCGTAAATTACCTTACAGATTTACTTGCAATTCCCAGAGAAGTTGTAGTGTGAAAACAAGTACTGTAGTTCTAGAGAGTTGAGACATCTTCTTTGTGCTAAATAAAGTATATAATTCCTGGATTTCGCAGCAAAAGTTTTATTTGGCCTTGAGAATGTGCTGTATTGCAGTAATAAGGAGCAAATGTATTTTATAAAGCATGAAATGTAACATTGGGGTACTTAGTGAAGATAGACAGGAAGTAACAGATTTGAAAGTGCTTTTTTGAAAATAACATTTTAATTGTCATGGATGCTGGGGGTAGATGTTCCCCCTCTGTTGCTTTCAGTATGCTGAATACTTAGGCCTGCGACAGGAAGCCGTGTAGGCATGTTTGCTCACCAGTGCTGGGCTTAGAACTGCAATGTAATTTGTATCAAACCAAAAGTGTTTTGGTAGTAGAGCTTTCTTGATCAGACAGTTTTCTCCAAATTGACCACTTCTATAAAGTAAAAAAAAAAAAAAAAAGTTTTGAAATGCCCTCTAAATACAAGTTTGCAGGAATATCAGTTTTATTTAAAGGACTGTGTAGGCTGCCACCAGAAGATAACAAGCATGTCATTCTGTGGCATCGTTTGGAGGTGTACTAGGTGAATGTGTAATGAAAAGCTCTTTTGTCTCATGCAAGGAGTCTTTTTAAAGCTTCTTTTGAAGTATTTTAATTACTAAGACTACCACTTTGTAGGTGACGCCTCCTTTCCAATTAATATGCATAATTAGTGTAAATCAGGACTGGAAAAATATTTATTATAATAATATAAACAACCTGAAGTGGTTGTGAAAGAACTCTGTAGGCTGCTTGCTCCCTGCTCCTCCCTGTATTCTCTGGTTTATGAAGTTAAATGCATCTTCAGAAAAATACCTGAACAGATATATAGCTGTAAAGTATTCATAGAGTATTTAAAGAGCAAGTCCAAGAATAATATAAGGGTTTCTTTTAATATTGTAATTATTTTTTCCAGTGTGTGTATATATCTCGATCTTACAAGAGAGAGTTTTTCATAGCGGAGTTTGAGATTAACAGCAAATAATATTTTTTTATTAAAATATATATTAAAAGGAAAAATAATGATTCAATTTGCAAAGTGAAGTTCTAAAAAATTAAACAGTTTAAAAGATGGAACTACATTTTAATTCTGTTTCGGTAGTGTGTGTATCTATAAATTGTAATATGATTTCTAGGTAGTACTGGTTAATTAATGTGCAGTTAGTGAGGCAAAGGTACATATGAATGAAACAAAAGGTCTGTGATTTGTTCTCAATTATGTAAATAAATTTCTATGAGTTATTTTGGATCTGAATTTGCATGATTGTACTTCAAAGTAAATTTAGGTTTTCAGTGAACATTGTGTCCTACATGTAGTGAATTAAGTGTCTTGCACACTTTTGGTTTTGTTTCCAGTTTTGGTTTTGCTTCCTGATAGTGGGGATCAAACCAGATTTTGAATAGCTGCTTTGGGAGAGGAATAAAGGGATTCCACCTGTTATTGTCCAACATAACCATACTAAACATAGCAGCACTTACGTAGAACAACAGCGGTGCTAGACAGCAATCTTTTGCATAGCCAATGATGTAATGATATCTAGAATAGACTATAAACATTTTAATCTTACCAAACATTAAAAACTTCGTGTCATAATACTGTTACGTATGACATCGATGGTAGACTTGGAAGGATTTTCTACCTCACTTTTTTACTGCAATTCTTGGTAATGGTGTTTCAAGTTTTAGAACTGCCAGTGTAGAGCAGTACACGCAGGCAGCAGGGACCTGCCAAGCCTGGGAGGAATCTCAGAACTGGAGATGTGCACTAAGACCTGCAATTATCTCTCTGCTCTTACCATGACCCATAATGCCTGGGATGTAAGTTAGTTATTTGTGCAGCGTTTTGCATATTACGCTTCTGAAGATGTGTGCTGGCTGAGCTACCCCCAATCTTACAAACTTCTCATACAGCTGAAGGAGTGTAACCGAACCTTTGGGTTGTGTCTGTGTTGCAACTGTTGTATGAGATGCTTGACCCACGCATTGGTTCACGTTACACTTCTCTCCTGCATATGTATTTAACAGCTAGCAGGCTTACCAAATGATGTGTTCTGCTCTAGTCTATCAAACTTCTCTTACGTTTTTGGATAGAGTTTTAAAAGATTTTTTTTTTTTTTTTTGATGGTTGGATTTCACAGCCTTGAAATGCAATGATTATTACTTTCAACTGTAAGAAGAGATAGTTGTTTCTGTAAACCTGCAAGAAGCCACTGTTAGTGACATGAAATGATGTATCTCCCATGATGTGAAAGGAACTTCTCACACAGTGAAGGAAAATTCCTTTTCAGTCTAGTTTTTAATTAGGTGGTTTTATGCTACAAGAACATATTTATAAGATGTCAGTTGATGAAGTTTTTTATCTGAGTGACTTGACATGCTAAAACTAGAGGAGAATGTAAATAAAATAAAAATATTTTTACTCAATCTTTTTTTATGATACACTTTGAGCATTAATTACTAAAAATCTTAAATGGCATTCACCATGTAATTTTGAAAAGCTAATTCTATGCTATAAAATCTAATTATTATCCTATTTGAAGTATTGATATGTATCAAGTGACTGTGGTGATCTCCTGTGCTTTCCTCTTGCTAAGCACAAAAGAAGTTCTGCAAGGCTAAGCACGCATTGTGCTCACCAGGTGTTTGAACTTCCAGCAGGGCTTGCAACACACAGTTACAAATTCCAAGTTCTGCCTACTTGTTTCTCATCCCCTGAGCAGTGTGTTAGTTCTGCTACAGATGGTGGTGTGCCTTATGTACTGGCTTAGGACAATTTCTTTTTTTTTCTTTCTTGTCATTTATATGTTGTCCTCTACCACATATGTGAAAGTGAAACACAATGCACTATTTTCTGCTGTTTTGGAAAGCTTTTAAATGATTCATAACTTCTTCATATTGCTGGCTTTACTACATGTTTTAAGCAGTGTACAGATTTTGTAGGCTGGAGTTATCCATACCTTTCAGTCCAGAGAACATCCTGCTTTAGTGCTGATCCTTGGAAATACTGAGTGAGAGGCAATAAGTGCCTCTGTGAAAGTGCATTGTGAACTAAATTTGACCTCAAGTGCACAGTCTATCAAAAAGGAAGATTTTATATAAAACATGCTACCTTTTAAATTCTAAACCCCACTTATTTGGGGATGTGATGGCAGAGATAAAACTAATATCAAAATAACTGGAATTTGGCCTTCAGAATTCAGTGGCATTTGATGACAAAGATTTTAGGAGATTGGTTTTGTTTGTTTTTCCTGAGGTATACTGTAACAGATGATCTTTTCTCTTTTGGCATTTGAGAGGCTTTCTTAACTTATGGAGCTTTGTTTTCTCCCCCTCTGCTTTGTGGTTATGCATTTGGGCCACTGCTCGAGTTGTTTTTCACTCTGGAGAGCGGTTGGAGAGGAATGCCTAACACAGGGATTTACCAGAAGCCTTGTCTGCATTCATGCTCATCGCCCTAATACTTTTGGGTGTAAAGCTTTTTCCTTGGGGAAAAAATTGTTGGTCAGTGCTAACTTCAAGAGCTGATACTGGGTGCTACCCAATTAATACAGGTTCTAAGTTAATGCCAATAATTCCTCTGAAATAGTAATACCACCCGGATGACTTGAGAAAATTTCTTTGGGAAAGTGACCACAATGCTCTTGTTGTCCTTTAGGTGGCAGCATATGACTTCACTCTTCCAGTTAATACTCCTCAGACTGAAGTCCCCTTGACACAGCCAAGCCCTGTCTCTTCAACTTCGGTTGGATCTGCAAAGCACGTCATTACTCCTCGGCCACAGGCGGTGACGGTGGCTGTTCCATTCTGTAGAGTTAAAGCAGTTGGTAGGTAAACTAGGGACTTAAGCAGATGGTGGATACTTGTTTTTGCTTGCATTTTAATTGCAAGGAGCTACTACTTAACTGAAATTTGATTGATAATTGTATAATTTGTAAATTTTTTTGAAACTTTCAAAATTTCCAGATTTCATTTGCATTTTAAAATATGTATAAAGCTGAACTATCTATACATAATTGTGGCATGATGGTAAAATATGTTGGGGTGTTTTTTAATATTTACTTGTCTTATATAAAAATTAGTTTACCAAAGCCAATTGTTTCTACTCATTCATTAGTGTTTCTTTATCATGCAGACCCCAGTGTTTACAGCACTTCCTCTGAAAAGTGTAGAAAAGTAGGATGTCATTCATACTCTTCTCTTTTTTTTTTTTTTCCTATTCTTAATCTGTCAAAGCTAGAAACTCAAATTTTAAATATAACTCCTTTAAAACACCTCTGTCTGGCCCTGCTCTCATCTGAGAGAACTGGTGGTAATTTAGTCCATTTGCTTCTGTTTGCTTTTATGTGTAGAATCGCACTCTTCCTGCCTGTCAAAGGTTGTTAATAGCCAAAGTTACAGGCTGTTTGCCTGCAGCAAGAAATTGCTATCTTAGATTCTTCTCTGCTTTTCTTAGAAATAATTTGTGGTTTTCCTTAGCCTCCTGTCTGATCTTTACAGTCATACAGACCTACATATTGTGAATACTTGAATCCAGTAGCTTTCTTCATCTCAGTTTTTAATAGGTAGTCACTATTTATTTGAGATGAGGCTTAAGTGCTGAGGGTCCTTCTGGAGTAATGTTTGTAATGTTTAAACATCTTGGGACACTGAAGTTGGCTTGGACAATTAAATGCATAATATGGGGTAAAACCAACTCAGATTTATTAGGTGGGGTGTTTTTAGTTGGGTTTTTTTTCCTTGGTAGGGCTTTGACTTAAGTCTTACACTTGAGGTTTTAACATATCAAAAGAATCTGAGACCTTCTTTTAGACCCTGTTGTGGAAGTAAATTCATATTTAACACTTCTAAGTATATTTACCTTCATTGTGTTTTTAAAGTATATATATGACATTATGAAAAAACATGTCTCCAAAAGAAAAAAAATAGAATCAAAGTAACAAATTTCTAGTGCAGAAGTGATTTATTTGAGAAGTGATACATGTTACCTGAATAAAAAAGAAAGTATTTGTTTCCTTTTACTTTTGTGGAATAATGAATTGATAAAATCCATGTCTCACTAATAAATTACAATCTTCTCTAACTTTATCACAAAGTTGTACTTCTGTCTCATAGAATTTCTTCAAAGCACAGTGCAGACCAACAGCAAGTAAAAGTAATTATAGTATCAAAGTGAATATATAGTATTTTCAATTCTAAGAAACAACTGGCAAAAATGAAGTGTGGCTTCTATTTAAATTTAAGTATTGGAATTGTATTCTTTCTGAAAAATGTTGGTTTCATGCTAGGAGGAGGGAGAGAAGTCTAAATAAATTTCTTGAGCACTGAATATTCATATAATCAAACAGGCTTTCTGTCAATTTAAAAAATGTGTTTATTATTGTTTTGGGACACAAGGGGAAATGGCCAGCCCCTTTTCAGTGGTCTGTGGAGACAGGACAAGGGGCAATGGCCTCAAGTTGGAGCACAGGAAGTTCCGCACCAACATGCGGAAGAACTTTTTCACAGTGAGGGTGACAGAGCCCTGGGACAGGCTGCCCAGGGGGGTGGGGAGTCTCCTTCTCTGGAGATATTCAATACCCATCTGGATGCCTCCCTGTGTGACTCTGTCCTAAGGAACCTGCTTTGGCAGGTTCATCTTTTGTGATGGTTCCTTTGTTCCAGCTATATGAAATTAAGAGAAATGCTGTTTTTTATAAAATCTTTGAAGTCCTTTCTGATTATTACCATCACAAATGTAAAATCATTCTTCTGTAATCAGAAGATCATGTGATGGACTCTTTATAGCATCTTTATATGGAGAGATCCTACAAATCTGGTAGATAAAAAATTTAAATAATTTCAGTGAGACTAAGGGATTATAAAAGACAGAAAGATAAATTGCAGAAATTGTGTATGTAGTATGGGAACAACAGAAAGAAAATACAGCTTTAAAACTGAGGGAGAAACATTTCTTCTAAACATGTGCGGAAACAATTTTTTTGAAGCAACTTTGAGGAAATATTTGTCAAAATAATGTTGCATAAGCATCTGAAATTATTTTTTCCATTAGTGCTTAAATCACCATTGGAGTTCTCCACAATGGAACTGAAATTTTCACTCCACTCAAGTGGCATGCATTTCAATATTGGTAATGAAAGTCTAGATTGTCAGGTACGTAATCAGAAGTGTTGTTGTACTTACTCTTGGCCATAGCTTTTAACTACTCATAAATGACTGAGAAAAGAATATAGATTTATAACTCAAAATTCAGTCATGTTCCAAATATATGGTTTAGATATTTGAAAGTTTTCCCATTGTCATTTTGTTCCCTTTTTGATTTTTATGTTTATGTTTTGATCACTATAAATTTTTCCAGAACTCAGAATTGGGCTCATCCTGACTTTCTGATACATGAGAAAGCATGGGCACCATGAGAAACTGACCATGAATTGTGTAAGAAGTAGCATATTTCCAAATAATTTTTCTGCCTCTGCTATACAACTAAACTAGACAGTAACAGAGCAGGAATGCAACCAATATGTCATGATGGTCCATACAGTTAAATTACTGACCCAGTATGTTGCGTGGTACTGATCTGTGCCAACTGGCACTCTTTTAGAAACAGCTTGTCGTGATTTAGGCCTTAATGGGAAAGAGACATTAATAGGATGTTTGGCTGCAGTCTTTCTGTTTTAGAACATAGAGAATATGACTGTGTGAATGCAAAACATGCCATAACAAAATTTATTGTTTCTAGTTCCTAAATGTTTTGTTTGGAAATTCTAAAATACTGGTTTTCATAATGTTGAAAACACTTGAAACTTCTAAAAGTATCTTTGGAAAACAATGATAATACAGAGTGAAGGCCTTTTCCTAACTATGATTTATTAGGAGTTGAAAGAGCAACTCTGAGATAAAGGAGGGCTTGTTTTAGCTTTGTCTTGTTGCATTGAAAGAATGGGTTTTGAAAACATCTGAAATTTTTGCTTTTTTTCAACATATCCACCTGGAAATCTGGATGTCACGGGTTGTGTTTAGTGCTCACTGTGCTTTGTTTGTATCAGGAAAAACTTCTTATTAATGTTTGGCTTAGTATTCTTTTATCTATTTAACATGCATAAATAAGGTTTTTATATTCTGGGAAGAAAGTATTGCTCTTTGAATATGGTGATTGACTAGAAAGATTCTAGTTTGCTCTGATAGGCATGCTCATCCTCTCACTTTACAGATACAATAAACTGGGTTCTTCAATGTTTTCTTGTTTTCAGTATGATCTGATTGTGAAAAGAATGCTTAGGGCAGGGAAATGCGAAAAGTATCACGGTGTTTGCTTCTTGTACTCTTTCATCATGCCCTCCTTTCTCTGCAAATGTTTACAGAAGCTTGACCTGAAGAATATCTCAAGTCAGCAGTTGATATGGAAATTGGACTGTGATGATGCAGGCAAAAATACAGAAGACAGTATTTTTAAATTTAGTTTGCAGACTGGATTCCTTGATCCAGGACAAGCAGTCAGTATTGCTGTATTCTTTTGCCCTTGTAAGTAACTTTCTGAATTCTTCTATAGATAGTTTGGTCAGTACACCATTTTCATAGATTTGTTTAAATTACTTTTTGTGATGAATTTAACTAGCACTTGTTTTGATTAAAGTCTGGTTAACATCAGTAAATCACAAAGTCAAATGCCAAAAGAAAGGTTTATTGTGGTTCTGAGAAAATAAAGCATCTGCAGACATAACACAAAGGATGGGATCACTTGATAGCGTTATTTGGAAAGTCTGGTTTGCACATATAAAGCATCAGAGACCAGGATAGCTGAATCATTTTCAATACTGCTCTTTCAGTGTTTATGTTGACTGGCTTCAATGCGAAAGCTTTCTGAGAGTTCTTGGAATGTGTGTGAACTTTTATCTAAACCGTGGCTATTTAGGAAAGAGTGAGACTTTGCTGCTTCAGTGGCATACAAAATCATTTAGCTATGTTTTTTCCTAAGTGGTCTGCTCAGGTAGCCCTAAATAAAAACTCTGTCAAATAGTTTCTAACAAAACTTTGGAGCATGTAAGAAGATGGTAATCAACCACACCAGAAGAAGAATGGCAGAACATTAATATTAGGATTCTACCTTGTTCCCACTCAGCTGTTTAGGAGTAATGTCAGGTTGTAGCTGAGTTGACCAAGCCCACCACTGTATGCTGCTAATGCCTACAGACCTCTGTCAAACCAGAGACATTTTGATGGTTTGGAGTGGCCTACTTTGGAGCCATAGCATTCTCAAGAGGAAGAAAACTTGTTGATTTGATCTTATCCTGAGTCAGAAAGTGAGCATCATTGTTCTAAAGAAAGATGTTGCTGCTTTTCTTTATCAGTTAAGCACTGGGAACAATTTAATAAAATAATAAATTTTTTTTAAAAAAAGAAGCTATAGAGTCTTGCCATGATTCTGTATGATAAATTGATAAGACTGTATTACACATTAATCTGCAAATGTTGTGAATATGCCGGAACAATCAACACATGCAGTTTAATATTAGAGTTACTTGCTGCACTTCAAAACATTTTCCATTATGTTTTATGCACTGTTGTTAGCTTTTGTCTTCAACTTATTGTTGAAGTCTAACCATGTGAACTTGTGATTTTGCTTTATGAAGTGGAAAAGTAATTACTATATAATGATTTTTGTAGAATTATGTAGAAGGTTGTTTGTTTTAAGTTCTTTCAATTTTTATATTGAGTAGCAAATTCTGACTTTTCTGGAGTGCATTTAATACCTGGAAAGCTTCTAAGCCAATCAATATCTATGGTTGTAGTTATTGTATAGAGTATTATTGCATGAGAAAAATGTGGAAGCTCGTTTTTTTCAGTTTTACAACGTTTTAGAAACATGAACTCAGGATCTCAGTGTACTTATGAAGGATGTAAGGATCTACTCAAAGCATGCTGGAGAGTGCGTCTCAACTGGAGAAAGGCTTTGGGTAAACTTCTGAATTTTGAGAAATTGCTGTGATGCAACTGAGTAGGTTAAAGAAGTCAAGGGACAGAAACATATTATGACCCCAGGTCTTTGGAGTACGAATGTAGCAAGATGGAATGAAGAGGAATGGAAATATAGAAGGTTGGAAAGGGGGGGAAAACCAAACCCAACCACTCATGACTTTCTGTTCCTTGAGATGCAGTTAAAGATACAAGTAGTTTACAGTAAGTCTTTCTTTTAAACATTTTTTTTTCTTTTCATAAATTTCTGCTTTGCTTTCCATAGGGTATAATTTTTTTCTGCAGTATTTCACATAATAAAGTCTACAAAATCAGTGTTATCTATTAGAATACCCTCACATATTTTTGAAGATGTGCCTATGGTTAGAATAATTTGGGACCATATTAATGTAATCAGTTGTGAAGAATACATAAACATTTCTGTCTGCTTTGAATTTGAGAAGCATATTCCTCTAATAAGAGATATAATAGCTGCATTTTGCATTGATTAAGCTTAAATATATAGCTTGGAAAATAAAATTGCTCAGGGCAATGTTAGACTTGGAAGATAAAAAGAATAAATCTGTATTTCCAGATATCTGGTGATTTTTAGGGCCTCATTCTCCTTCTAAGTACTATTCTGACATTTAAGACAAAGGAAATTGTAAAAAAGAAAGTCTGATAATCTTTTCTGTAGCAGCTGAAGAGGAATCATGTGATAATGAATAGGTGAGGAGATATTCACATGATGGTTTTCTATTTATGTGTTTGTCATGAGAATGTATTAAAATTGCTTGCATATTGCAAAGACTGAAGCAGAGCACAGCATATAAGTAAAAGACAATATTTTGAATTACTGAATAAATTGTGTAAATGCATATGTGTACATACATAAAGATGACAGATAGTATAAATAATTTTCATTTAAAGATATTTCTATTTTTGCTTTGTTCCCATGTATTTTATTTACAGACAAATCATAAATTACTGTAAAAATCAATTGCACCTAATTTGGTGTTCTAAGTATTTTCGCATGATTTATAGCCTGCTTGTGCTGTAACTTCACTGAATATAATTGCTTTTTCTTGTAAGAGAACATTAGATACGTTGAAGCCCACATAGGAGACCTAATTAATGAGTTGATGAGTATGGTGTGCAAATTACCTTAGGTTTGTACCGTAAAGTTGTAGTATGTAGAGATGAACAAATCAAGTGAACTTTGAACATACATTAATATAAATATACTACAATATTTATAATTCTGGGAGTGCAAAATGCTGTAATAACCTATAGTATTAAGTTAAAGGCAAGTTTGTATAATGCATGGCAGTATGATGCTACCTGTTAAGAAAATTATAGTAAATTTAATAGAAGTTCTCAAGGACTGAAGGTATATTGATATCTTCTTCTGCTCTGCTATACTATAATGCATTAACAATATATGGAAACATTTCACTATATTTTATTTTGGTATGAAAAAACTTATCTGAAGCATAGTAAATTATAATAAATCGGTGTTCTGGGATCCCATATGGAAAAATACTCATAAATGCACCAGTGAGTTAATACGAGTTCAGTGCCCCTGGAAGATCACAGAATCACAGAATCGTAGGGGTTGGAAGGGACCTTGAGAGATCATCGGGTCCAACCCCCCTGCCAAAGCAGGCTCCCAGCTCATATTGCACAGGGAGACATCCAGATGAGTCTTGAATATCTCCAGAGAAGGAGACTCCACACCCCCCTGGGCAGCCTGTGCCAGGGCTCTGTCACCCTCACTGTGAAAAAGTTCTTCCGCATGTTGGTGCGGAACTTCCTGTGCTCCAACTTGAGGCCACTGCCCCCTGTCCTGTCCCCACAGACCACTGAAAAGGGGCTGGCCAATTCCCCCTGCATCCCATGCCTAAGATATTTATAAACACTAATAAGGTCCCCCCTTAGTCTTCTTTTCTCTAGACTGAACAGTCCCAGCTCTCTCAGCCTGTCCTCATACAGGAGATGTTCCAGCCCCTTAGTCATCTTCGTAGCCCTTCTCTGGACTCTCTCAAGGAGGTCCCAATGTCAAGATGTGGTGGTTATGTAATGGGCACAGATGACGAACATGACCTTCATCTTCTAGGTGGGTTTTTTTTTTTTTCCATGACAGTAAGATACCAAATAACTACGCTGTTCAGCAGTTTCTGTGGAGAAATGATTGGTTTACTTTTGATACTACACCCCCCTCCCCCCATCCCTCAACTTTTTTGTAGGGCTTACCATTAAGTTTTTACTACCTGTGACTTCTCTGCTTTGAAGCTCGTATTCAGTGTATGCAAATTCTTTATTGGCACCCATTTATGCTGAATCCATACACATATATATAGATTAAGGCATGAATTATTGGAAAGTCCAAGGCAACTTAACTAAAGATGTTTCTTTGGGAGACAAGTGTAGGATCTGAATAACAATCTAATTCAAATTTAAGAGGGTAAGAAGAACCCCGCTGCTTCTCCAAAGACCAGTGATCATGCTATTGTATAGTCAAGATTTCGAGGGGAGTGGGATCAAAAATTATATTTGTGCTGCTAGAGAGGAACAAGGCATATGGACGTTCTTTGGGAGGTGGACAATTAAACTAGCTTTTGCTGTTAGTTTAAATGATGGATGAAGCTGGTAGAGTGGAATGCGTGGGGACTTGAAATATTTCTCCTCCGGAAGCGTGTGAGCGGTATCAGGAAGAGAACTTGCATATGTATGTCACTGACTTTCAACAGAAATATGATGTGTTTATGTTTGTGTTAATAAAGCGTCTGCATAAAATATAGTCTCAGGATAGCATGCTAGGGAGTTGGGCAGTCTGAAATGGATGGGCTTTGTAATGCAAATTAGACTGAAAATGAAGCAGCTAATGAATACATGCAGATGTGTACTTTGAGAAGTTGTGTTCCTTTTTTCAGTTTTTTCTAAGATAAAACAATGAATGCTTATTCCCCCATATAAATATATCTAGAAAAGGCAGAGGGAAGATTTCCCATATAATTCTATGAATTTTGTTAGCTCTTGGCAAATATAAATTAGCAGATTTGTAAATACCATCAGATCTCCCTAAGGAAAACTTTCACATCTGCTGGACTGCTTGGTGTTTGCCCTATAGAAAATAATGGTGGTATATCAGCATGGTAACAGCAGCACAAGCTTTGACAGTAGTCATGAAAGGTGTGATTAATAGAATAAATTCATGATTTCAGCTGTTAGTTGAAGACATAATTCTCATTAAATTCAAAGTAATTAATTTAAAATGAAATACCCTGAAAACATGCTTCTGAGGTATTACAAACTAATGAATGACACTTAATGGAATATTAACTTTTTTGGTCTTTGTGTCTGTTTAAAATGAGGACAGTATCACAATATTCTTGTGTTTCTGACACAAGTAATAAAAGATTAGCTTATGTATTATGCAGAATTTTGGTGTTAGTAAATGTGCAGAGCCACTCACAGAATGATCAGAATAAGTGATGTCTGTTCTGCCTTCTGAGTGAGTCAGGAATGACATTTTCCAATGTTAGGTCACTTTTCCCTTATAAAAGTGCTAAGTGCCGGAAAAAGGTGTGTTGTTACTGTATCAAAATGTAGAAGCACAACCTTCTTAGCCTTCTCAGTAGTACTGTCTCCTAAAGTTGATTTCTGTTTACCAGGAAATTAGCCAGATGTTGCAAACACTGCAGCAAGTTCCCCTTTCATCTGTTTTTTTACCATACCAGTTTCATGTTTACTGGTCTGAAAAGAAGAGATCTGTAGGC
Source organism: Zapornia atra (assembly GCA_013400835.1). NCBI lineage: Eukaryota > Metazoa > Chordata > Aves > Gruiformes > Rallidae > Zapornia > Zapornia atra. The sequence goes on along the minus strand of VZTU01017670.1, from coordinate 1,394 downwards.
CTAGGCCATGTTCTGGTGAGCTAACAAGGTTCTGTGAAGCTCTTCTATTATCACCTGTGTGAAGAAATTGGTTCTTATGAGGGGGGGAATGAGACAAAATACTAGATTTTCTTCATTTCCTATGTAAGCAATGGCAGGTCTTTCTTAGGCTGTGAATATAATTATCTGTGCTAATCTCAAAAAAGCTTGTCACAGATATTTTGTTTACAGTGATGCATATGCATTCATGCAGACAGCAAAACAAATAACTGTATTTTGTGTATCCACCTCCTTTTTAAATATTAGGTGAGCATATTTCCATATTACTTATCTGAAGACAGAAGTGGGAATCAAAAGGAAAAGTGTTTTTTGCGAAAATTATGTTTAAAATGTTTGGGTTGTCTTACCAGTTGTCATACAGATTTATTTCTAAATACAAGAGGGGTTCCTTATTTGGCCCTCAAAATTGTTTATTTTGCTAGCTCTTCAGCATGTTGAATTGACTGAAAATGTGGGAAGTGGTACTCTGTAGTTTGGAATGCCGTTTTAATAGAATAATGGTTGCATATGCACCACCTTGCTCTCTGCATCAGTGGAAGAAAATGTCATTTCCCATCTAAGAGAAAGCCATCTTGCAGTGGTTAGCAAAAAGGGGCAGAACACAAGGAAATGGGAGGTGCTGTGAGGAGGTTAGAACATGTCCTGATGAGTTGTGTGACGCTGATTTGATAACAGTATGGCTCTCAGAGTTTTTTGTAAAAATGTAGTGGCTACCATCTTAAAAGGCACCCACTATTTATTCCTTTATAAAATTAGCATTCTCTGTGTTAATTAGTTTAACTTACGATATGACTGCTGTTCTTAAAATTCTGAGAAGCATTACATTGCTTTTTTGTATAGAGGAATTAATACAGGAAATTAAGAACTCAAACTTTGTAAAAAATTCTGACAAACTAAAAAAATATGTATTTGTGGTTTGCTACAGGTAAGTATTATAAACTTTCTTAATAAATAATTCTTCTGATTACAACATTTATTGTGTTTGAAGCTATGCTTAGGGTTTGAAGGCAATACCAATTGCTTTAAAAAAAACTCCACA